>CM061918.1:37640785-37856162 GCA_031002005.1 Vandiemenella viatica | reverse complement strand
CGCCAGGTGAAAGTGAACAGAGTATACACTACAGCGTGGCCGTCAAGGTCACGCGTGCATTGCTTCGTGCCATTGTGCGGTGTGCTGTCATGTCGATCGCGAAAACCTTTATCTGAGGATCATATTGCGGACCACTTCGTATTCGTCTCAGTGGGAGTCAACCACATCCGTACCACCCGCCAGTGGACGTCCCGGATTTTATGGTGGGCGGTATGGGTTTTGTGCGATACTGAAGCACATTCTTTTAATTTAATTGACTTTTTAAAACGTTTTAAGAGAATTAATGATGTCAATTTGCAGCTTCAAGTAGCTAATAAAATTCTTATAAGTTGACAAAGTACTATGTTGTTATTTATTGACAAACTTGAACTACTTCTTTATAAAATATAGAAAAGATAATTTTCGTCAGTTTTCTAAATTATCATCTATAAAATAATATAAATCCACAGAATACTGACATATTCAATACCCATCTCAACGAACTTAAATTCGACATGGAAAACGATTTGAAGACTTTTGAAATTGAAGGTATATGAATGGATGCAAAATATTTTTACCGCAAATATTGAAGAGGCTTTCTTACCAAGAAGAATTGTTAGAAATTAGATCTGATGAAGAAAGTAAAGATAAATACGACAGTGGTGTATACGAAATCCTGTGGCAAAATAAAAAAAATGGCTGCCTTATATCTAAGTATAAGGAAAACGATATTCAGTTTATTGATACCTTTCCCTATCTCATATCTCGTAATCAGGCTTTTAGGCTGTTAATCATATAATGGCCAAAGAAAGAAACCGCCTCAATATTTCCGAAAGAAGAGACCTTCATTTGTTTCCTACAGAAATTGAGCCAGATATACATTATTTAGTTTCGTAGCATCAGCCTCAGTGATCTCATTAATAAATTAAATAATTAAATGTAATTTCACCAGAATACATTCTTCAATGCATGTAAAGCAAAAATAAAAATATTTAACTACAAAAGTAGTTTTATAAATATTTATTCGCCAAATGTAATGAAACTCCTAGATAAAGTATTTGGCAATTATTATTACGTGCTTCAACATGTTGTTATTATGTTTCATAAATTTTATAAACTAAAATTATTTCCCTACTCTAAAAATCAGCATTGCTATGGAATTAATGGGCGGTTGGAAAATTTTACTACTAACAAGGTAGTAGGTAAAAAAAGGTTGCCTACCCCCAGTCTAACTGATGAAAGGAAACATTAACCACATACCTGTAAGTCAGGTACGAGGTTCGTTTAATACTAGAAACAGTAATGTAACTACCACAATAATCCTCGCTAGTAACATTTTTCAGTCTGCTGGATCAATATCAGCTACTATTAGACCTCAAAACGTTTGGAAGGCTAATACGGAATGGTAAATTCGCCATTGTGTTTCATTCGATAACACTGGAAAACACAAAATAGTCTAACAATGGTCATAAGCTATACATATAAACCAATGGGACCAGAACGCTTACAATACGTATTTAGAAGCGATTAACATATACTTCCGTAACAATTCTATAGAGCTCTGTAACGTATTAGTTTATTTTTTCATCACTTGCAGCGCCACCACGCAAAGTGTGGTACTGTTAACTTCCGGTTGACCACTGTGCATTTGTTTTGGTTTGTGATGCAGTCTTTGTACAAGAATTTAACAGTTACAAAGCTGAAGTAATTACTTTTTAAAGCCGGGGCACGTAATCTGTAGAAGTACATTAAACAAGAATTAAATAACAGGTGAGAATTCACACCATCAAAGCCAATTAAGCCTTGAATTTGCCAATTAATTTGGGTCTCTTGTTGGCGTTCCACTCCTCGTTTTGAACTTCTTGAAATCATTTTAAAATTATAAATGTCTAATTTTAGGCCAAAGTGTTTTTATCGCAGATTTTAGAAATTTTTTTGCGTTGTATTTACAGGTAATATATAGGGGGAAAAACCTCCTTATCATCAGTCAAACATTGTTTGAAGTTTAACTTGTTCTTCTGTATGCTAATTTCTCAAAAATATTAGTTTAACGAGTTTCATGCTGACCCTGAAAATAAATTTTTGATTTTTCACGAAGATACGAAACATTAGCCATTAGTTTTTCTATTCCTTTTGTTGAGTTTAAAAGATCGGTCCATGTTGCTGGTCGTCCGCAAAATGTGTGTCGATTGACGTCAAATTTAGTCTTGGAACCGTTTGAGGTTTTAACTTTTTTTTTTTACCTTCCTGTAAAATGCTATTCACGTTATGGATTGCTCAACTTCCGAGAAAAATCTTAACTGCGACATATATTTGTCATCTGCATATTTAAAAAAAAATAAAAAAATCGTGAAAACGATTATCACGAGCAAACTATTTAATACTTTTTTTGTCAGTTAAATAGATTCTCAGTCGATCTAAAATATTTTTAAAGCTAATTTTCTCATAGAAAGTAGCAGAAAAAGGTAAACAATCCACAGCAAATCAAGGTTATGTTGCCATAATCTAAGCACAACTATAACATAAATAATTAATTTCAAGCAGAGGCGCATATGAGGTTTATACAATCACTTCATATTCTTAATTCAAAGCGTGAAAATCACGCAACCACTTACCACAGCTGTCAAGCGATGAATTAAAATCAGATTTAGCAAAAAGACAACGACGCACCCGAGTACACTTCAATGCAGTTTTTCCATGCCGCAGTTCTATAATCCAACGCTTTCGCCGGTCTTTATCTTTGGAAAAAAGCATGATAATCTGAGATCCTATTTTTCACCGAAATCGCCAAACATCCGTAAATTCAACGATTAAACGCCGTAATTCCGTTTTTAATAAGCCTTGTAGCGACGATAGGACATGTAAACACAGTGCTAGACAGCAACCGGATGTTTACCACATATTGAAGTTACAAAGCTCTAAATTACGAAGACAGTCACGTGAAACCACGTCTCCATGTGGCAGTTCGAGTTCATGTACTCAAAATTAAAACAATTCTCGACAGATGACAAAAGTTCTCTAGCAGACGGTTAAAATAATGATGATCGACACACACGGTCTATGAACATTAGCACCTAAATACAAAATTTAATTGTCTTAACAATTACAATACCAATAAAGATCAGTCTTAACCTTATATTATAGCCATCATTAATTTATGTTCTACCGGTAGTTAACTAAATCAATTCGATGTCTTTTTTAATTTTTATTTAGTAGTAACTATCACATAAAATTTTAATAGCTGCTTTTAGCGACATCTCTCAATTAAAACAAGCCATAACAAAGTAACGACTCATTTCCCACAATATCTTAAGTCTCTATCAGGTCTAAATTATGATAGGCTTGTAGAAAAACGCACGAACTTTACACTTTTGGAAGAAAAATTGGGCAAGAACTACTACTTCTGACTGTTTATTTTGATTTTTTTTCTGGCTTTACGCCTCGTCGACGTCGAGGTCATTAGAGGCGGGAAATGGCTGGGGAAAATGAATGGTAAGGAATTCGGCTATGTCCATTTAGAACGGCCATCCCACCATTCGCATGGAGTTATGTTGGCAAACCATGGAAAACTCAAACTTGGATGGCTGGACGGGGATTCAAACCCAAGTCCTTCTGAAAGCGAGGCCGGAGTGTAACCGCTCATCCCCACCCTCGTTTCCCCCCCCCCTTTTTCCCTTTAATTCGTATCTCGGCAGGCTGCAATGTTATTTGTCATGGTTTGACTTAGAATATTCAAAAGGTTGCGACAAAAATATGGCAGATATTTTAACCGTAGCTTCAAGCATTTTTTTAAACAGTTTCCACTAGTTTTTGTATCTAGAGTAGACTTAAGTTCAATAAAAACGGATAGTTTTTTTTTCAAATTTTGTCTTATTACGATGGCAAAATGCGCAGTGGATTATCAAACATCCGACATATCAGGAAAGAAAGTGCAATAAAACGTCATCATCCAACCAAAACGGAATTTCTCGGTGCAGTTGAATATGGGGAGGCGACAATACGTACTATTTTCCACTTACCTCTTCAAAACCGCCGAGGAAGTCGCGTTTCGAATTTTCATTTTGAAGACACACATTTAATAACAGAGCAGTAAAGCATGCGGAAGGCTACCTGGGCGTGCCTGTCTCTTATCTCAGAGATAGCGCTATACCAGCTGACAACGTATCTGCCCTCTGTTTACTTCGATATCTGCACCGTCAAAACACAAAATAAACACGCCGTTATAAGCGGCTATAAAAGTACCGTTGTTCCAGCCTGGCTAAGACCAGCAGAACGGTTCGGATTTGTATGGACTTCTGACGTGTCCTTTCCCCCTCCCCCCCCCCCCAATCCCCAACAGATACTTTATATGGAAAACTTGTAATTACCCACTTATCTTTTGTTTAAAATGTAGGTCATCACAGGCAGGAGATAAAATTGTACGCTGTTTGCTTGTCTCTTGAAAGGTTTTTTTTTTTTCCTTATTGCATTACGTCTCGTCGACGTCGGGGTTATAAGAGGCGGGATGGGACTGGAGACAAGAAACGGGAAGGAATTCGGCCATGGCCTTTTGAAGGAAGCATCCCGGCATTCGCCTGGAGTGATTTGGGGAAAACATGGAAAACCCAAATGTGGATGCCCGGAAGGGGATTCGAACCGGCGTCTCTCTCTCTCTCTCTCTCTCTCTCTCTTTCTCTCTCTCTCAAGAGGTTACACCAGTTGTAACTACTCGACCCACTTTTATTTCCTTGTCTTAATCTTACATTCAGCCCACATTCTTCAAACTTGTTCCAGCGATTCAGTCTCCGCTTTGCCGCAAAGGAATCACATTCACGGGAGTAATGAACAGTAGTGAAGAAAGGTGACGCCGTTTTTTATTCTTCACCATTCGAATTTATCGTCTCCCGATTCTTAAGTATCGTTGAGTATCCTTTTAACTTTACCATGTAGCTATTTTGGTACACTTTCAAACCTTTTATCTTGACGCAATGGTCTGCCTTTGTAGCGCTGTTTGTGATTGCAGTTCGCCATGTTGAAGACCTAGCTTTGGACAGTAGAGTGCGTTGTAGGTTCACACTCGGCTTCCGATTATGCATTACACATATTAGCTTTTTTTAAATCCTTTCATCATCGTGTTAAAGCGTTTAATAAATCAACAGGCAAATTAAAGAAAGAGTGGGACCGTTTAGGAGAAACAAATTTAAATTTTGGAGATCTTTCAAAGGTTTCAACACGTAATTCCTGTTGCCGCGTTTCTTAATAATGCAAAACCCTCAAAAATGATAAAGCTCCCACATGAAAAATTATTGTTATAATGGGAAAGCTTAGGTCACATTGAAACTGGAACAATAATCAAATTTTACAGCAAATCGGATTAATGACTTAGCTAACTGAATCTTAGCTTGATGTATGCTGCAGGTTTTGTACTATATATTTTAACGCTTCGAAAGGAAAGACGCAGTTTGTGTTGTGTCCAGCTCCAGATGGAGTTGTAAATTAGAACGGAACTTAATGGCTCGGACATTACCCAACACGGCGGGGCTTTATGTAGATTACCCTAAGTTCGTGAATTACGGCGGCCATTATAAAAGTAGTTAATGGCTTTGGCGCACACACACAAACTCAGTGAGTCTGGATCTGGCGGTCACCAATTACACTAACGTGTTCATTCCATACTTCCGAGTTCTCAATCACATCCAGCTATGTTACCAAGTTTTCAAAAAGCCATTACTGATCATTTTAGACTCTCTAGTTTCCTTAAAGATAAAATTTAGACACTGTATCTGAAAAATTACTATTGGGTTAAGTTTTTAGTCGGTTTTTCACAGTCATCTCAGTGAATTTGTGGCATAACAGATTACTTAGAGAAGATATAAAAGAACGATAATTACTCTTTTTTTTAACTGCTTAATGTCTTTAACAGCGAGTTCTTTAGAGATGGGAAAGGATGGGGGGCAAGGAATTCGGCCATTGCCTTTTGAAGGAAGCATCCCGGCATTTACCTGGAGTGATTTGGGAAACCATGGAAAACCCAAATCTGAATGCCCGGACTGGGATTCGAACCGCCGTCCTCCCGAATGCGAGGCCAGAACGCTAACCGTTACACCACCATGCTCGGTGATAATTACTTTGGGGAAAATCGGTAGCTATGGAGACCAGATTGTAACAAGATAGGAAGAAGAATGGGCGAGCGAGAGAAAATGTTTAGTTGGCGTTTTTGAGTTGATGATGTAAAGCTGCTGAAAGCAAAGGACCGTTATATTCTTCGGATATTTACTAATGAAGTGAAACGATAATAAATGTTAATGAATTATATATTAAAGTTTATTATTATTTGAATAGAAAGTTAAATGAGTGTGAAAGTTAAAGCACCGAACGAGATAAGAATGGGACGTTTGTCCCTGGCGACCTGAATCAAGACTACAAAAAAGAAATAATACGAAGTCCGAAACCAACAAAGAAGGAGAATCATTTTAAAAAAAGTACATGACATATCCTTATAAATACAACAAATTCTGGAACGATCCCTATTTTCCGACTGCCAAAAAGTTTACATCGTCCGCATAATGCTTGCTGCCTCTCCTTCCAACATCATATATCTTATTTCTAAAGATTTTTTTCGTGAGGAACCACTCATCTTGGTTCATATCTATCGGAAAGATTAAGGTCTCCGGTTTGGAACATCATAAATTAAGGAAGGAATTTTTCTGAATTCGGCCCTTAAAGAGCAAAAGTATTAACTATCAAGGTCACGCGTATGAGACAGTTCGGAATCAAGCCACTAGACTTCGCTGGCGTCGATACAAATTGATCGCGTTACCTGCAGATCGCAGTACCACGTATCACACAGATATTGGTAAACTGTAGGCGTGTTTTCTATAGTGAAAAGCCTTACCGATATTTTTTCCTGTTAAGTAAACACTTATGTTTTGCTGTACTATTCCTGTGTAAACATTTTATCCGTGAAATTATCACCCGGGCTATGATTGCATTATCGCTAGATAGCAACACCACAAAACAATATACTGTGATGCCGCGTTTACACTCTCGCGCGAGCTTAGACGAGACGAGGCGAGGCGAGGCGAGGCGAGGCGAGACACCGCGAACGCGAGAGTGTAAACGGTGCACTCGCGTAGTCTCGCCTCGCCTCGTCTAAGCTCGCGAGTGCCGCTCGCCTCAGTGGTGGTCTCTTGGCGCGAGTCAAAGGCGCGAGCACATTGTTTACAGCAGAGGTAGTCAACCTTTTTACCTACCGCCCACTTTTGTATCAATGTATACCTTATGAAACAGACGTACAGCGAGTTAAAGCCCATAATAATAATTTGCCAAATACTTTGTCTGACTTTCGCTACGTTTGGCACAATAAGTCTTTATAAAACTACTCACTGTAGTTAAATCTGTCTTTTTATTTATACTTTGCGTATATAAAAGGACGGAGTTTGGTGAAATTAGATTTTATTATTTGGTTTATTAATGATATTCCTAAGGCAGATTATGTTAAAATAAAAACTGGATATCTTGGTCAATTTTGCAAGGAACAAACAAAGGTCTCTTTCGGTTTCTTTCTTTGGCTATAATATGATTAACAGCACAAATGCCTGATTACATGATATATGAAGGAAAAGTTTTCATTAAACTGAATATCAGTTGTCGTACATTTTGATATGACAGGTGTTTTTTTTTTTAATTATTTTGCCACGGGTTTTCATATCCATCACTATCGAATTTATGTTTACTTTCTGCGTCATATACGATTTCTAAACCTTCTTCCTGTCAAGTTCTAACAGCTTCTTCAATATTTGCGGTAGAAGGATTTTTCATTCAGTCATAAACATTGAATTTCAAAATATCTACAAATCGTTTTTCCATGTCTAAAGTTAGTTGAGGTGGGTACTGAATCTGTCAATATCATCTGGAGTTATTATCGTTTATAGATAATATTTCGGGAAACTATTGAAATTTTCTTCTTAATAGATTGCAACGCAGTAGTTAAAAGTTTTCAATAAATAATGACACACAGAACATTTTGGTAACCTATAAGCGTTTTATTAGCTCCCTTAAGGTGCAAATCAACATAATTAAATCTATAAATGAATGCAATTTTTCTCGGCGTTGTTTATTTATAAACGTTTCTCGGGAAACAAACCGAGTAATATTGTGCATCAACAATAATATTACTCGGTTTGTTCACGAAAAACGTTTATAAATAAATCATTAAATCTATTTAAAAAACCTTAAAAAGTCAATTAATTTTTAGAAAAATAACGAAAGCGTTTAACTATTGGACCAAACCCCCACAGTCCACCACGAAAGCTGGCACGCCCACTAGTCATCCATGATCTCACTGTAACACAAGTAAGCTGAACAAAACTCTTCTGAGACACAAGGTATAGATTCATTTGTTTACGTCAAAGTAGACGGATGCAAGATGGTATAAATAAGGTGGAATCAGGAAGAAATTGCTGTAAATAATCACATTCTTGTTTCAACTTAATACAACCCGGGAAAGGGTAGGGAAGGGAACGACCATGGCCTTTTGAAGGAATCATCTCGGCATTCGCCTCAAGTGATTGATTTCGGTAATGCATGTAAAACAGAAATCTGGATGGCCGATCGAGTTCCCCAAGAAACACTGCTTTCTTCTTGCAGTGGCACACTTCCGCCTAAATTGAGCTGTTCTGCTGCCACACCGTATTCCTCTTCAATGCAGTCTCCGTCCATCTCCTACCGAGAGACTGAGGATTCATGTGAAGATAATTTACAGTTTCCAGAAAAATTTGTTGAACTCTGCAATTTTGGTTCCAAGTGTTTATGTCCTATTACGTAGTTTTCATTTTTTTTAAATAAAAAATAATATGAAATAAAAAGAATTATCTCAAAAATGCTGCCAGATTTTCTTCAGTTGCAATAGGTGTTTAAGCATTGCGGTGTAAATAACTGGTTGGATTATGCTATGAATCTCTTCAAACTCCGCTCGAGTCATCCGAAAATGATGTATAAATCTTTCATTGGAGAATTCCCTTTCAGTGCAAAACCCCTTTGTGAGCTGCTGCTTTTCATGTATGCACCTTTATTGTCCGGTTCGGTGCACCAACTGTTCGCACTAGAGATATGCGACTATTGCATTTGACTGTTCTAACCGGGACTCGGCTGGCGCCAGACGATCCTCTCGCTTGAAATGCGTCACCGCTTTCTTGCTACCGCCCAGGGGCCAGTTCGGCCTAGTCCGCCATTATTATCGCTCGCTTCCTTTTCGGGACGGCGCAACCGGATTTCTGCACGGGCTACCACAAGTTCAAGGTCGTCCCGGTCCACGTGCTGCGGTCTACAGACTCAAAAACTAATACACCAATCAAATGGGTAGCTCTTGCATCAGCAATTCGCCATGTTGAACAAATTTCAAAATTCGTTGGAGTTATTTTTTAATAATCCAGTATATTTCTTTACTTCCAGGATTCTCAAAGATTTTTAAAAAAGTCATATCGTAGATAAATGAAACATATTACACTCTATAATTTTCTCACTAATTCACAGTTTGGATTCTACAAAGGGCCGTCCATAGAAATGATTATATTCATTTTTAAATAACACGTATCAAGAAATAAATAATAAAATATACTTAATTACTAGTTGAAAGATACGCCAATGCAACTGTTTCATTTATTTATTGATGCGTCGTACGCGTTTCACCTCTCATCAAGGCATCATCAGCGACGAATCTGTGTTACAGTTTTTATATACAGTTTTATCCTATTTTTACGTAATTATCAGCATGAGATATTTCATAGCAAATGATTACTTACTATTTACACTTTTTAATACGGTATGCAGCTGCGCATCTCCGTTTTCATATACAAAGCATGTTTTGCCTGTATCATATTTACAATATTGTTTGTTGTCATCGTTCCGTCGTCTGTTAGCGTCAGCTGGTTTGTTTATGTCTTTTCTCTGGTGCGCTTTCGCATCCTTCGGTTGTCTTCTGTGACCATCTTGTTTGCATGTGTCATGTCTCGTGCCGATAGCGCGAGTTTTGAAAAGGGCGTGCATGTGTGATGGTTTTGTTAGTGTTTTATATTTAAGTATGATGTATATGTGTGTGGTGTTTTTTTTATTTTTTTTTTGTGTACACAGTTTTTGTTTATTTTGTTTTGTCTGTCGAGTTTGTGTATATTATATTGAGTAACGTTTTATTTGTGATGTTTACTTGGTCGTTTAGTACTTGTTTGACTGCATTTTTTTGCTTTTTGAATACATAAGTTTTGCTGTAGGGGCTATAGTGAGTGTGTTCTGTCTGTGGTTGTTGATAGTGAGAATTTGCATATCTGTGTTTATATTTGTCGGTGAATGGTTATTTTCTATGAGGTGTTCGCCAAATATGAAATGGTTGCTGTATTTTAATGCTCTCATGTGTTCTTTGTACCTGATTTGGAACTGTCTTCGTGTTTTCCCTATGTATATTGCTTCACATTTTTACAGGTGAGTTGGTAAATGCCTGAATTTTGGTATTTGTTTGTGTCTGAATGTGGTCTAATTTGTCTTTGCAGTGAGTTGTCAGTTCGTAGTGCCATGTTGATGCCTTGTTTTTTGAAAATGTTTGCGATTCGATGTATGTATTTGTTAGAATATGTCATTGCATACCATTTCCTTTTGTTATCATTGTCCTGTGTGGTTTGTGTGTTTGTTTGGACTGTGTGTGTTGTAGATGTGTTTTTCTGGTAGGATCTATGTGGTTGCAGTTTGGTTGTGTTGCTTATTATTTGTTCTTTTTTAATTTGGTTGATTATTTTTTCTGTTTATTGTGTCAACTGTGTGTGGTTCATATCCATTTTTTGTTGCTATTTCCTTTATTGTGTTGAGTTCTATTTGGTAGTTGTTCTTTGTTGTGGGATTCTGTTTAATCTGTTTAACATGAAACGTATTGCAGCTTGTTTGTGATTGTGTGGGTGGTTTGATGTGGAATGTATTATCTGGTCTGTTGCTGTAGGTTTTCTGTATATTTGGAATGAGTGTTTGTTTTCATGTTTTGTAATGGTGAGATCCAAAAAAAATATTTTCCCTATGTCTTCTTTTTCTATTGTGAATGTGATTTTTTGGTGTATATTGTTTATGTCCTGGTGTAATTCATTTATTCTTTCATCTGATTCATTTATGAGGCATAGAATATCATCAACATACCTCCACCAATACAGAATCTTGTATTTTGGGGGATTAGTTTTTGCACTATTTCCATTTCTATGTTGTCTATGAATATATTGGCTAAGGTGCCTGAGATTGGGGATCCCATAGGCAGTCCTTCCTGTTGCAGGAAATATTTATTATTAAAAGTGAAATATTTCTGTGCGGTCAGTATTTCTATTGTGCTTTTGATTTCTTCTATATGGTTGCTGGGTAGTATTTTGTAAGTATTGAGGTTTGTGTTGATTAGTTCTATGGTTTCTTTGATTGGGATGTTACTGTACATATTTTCAATATCAAATGATACGAGTGTTGCTGTGCTTGGGATGTGTGTGTCTTTTATGTTCTGAATGAGTTCTGTTGTGTTTTTTATACTTCTGTTCTCCTTTAATGTGTAGTGTTGGTTTAAGATGCTATTTATGTGTTTGGCCTAGTGATATGTTGGGGCTTTTCTAAAATTAATATACTCTTTAGGTATTTATTATCTTCAAAATCATTTGATTGTATGAACCACAAATTAATTTTGAAAACATGGAATACGATGGTATTTACGGAACCCTAGGGAAATGGTTAAATTCAAACATGAAAAGACGAAACCAAAAGGGCGCCCTTCATTATTCTAACATCAGTAAACACGCTACATAAAAAATAAAAACAATAAAACTGAAAAAGGTAAAACTCCAAAACTCACACAAGAAAGTAAAATAGTTTTCAGTTCTCTATTCACAATTAAAAAATAAACCATTTTATTTGGTTCGTTTCAATAGAATTTATTAACATCACCAAAGCATGAGTGAATGAATACAAAGAACTGATGTGAACCTTCATTTCTCTCTTGCCTTTGTAGTTTCTTCTTACAGTCTTTCTAAATTGTTATACGCCACTTAGAATTCGCTGGTCTATAATCCAAAGCTACTTCACAGCTCAGTTACCAGAAATCAATTTCAGCTTATACTTCCTTCACCTCTGCCTTATCTCTTACGTTGATCCACACTTCACTCACGTCTTTAATTAGCTTTTTTTATCCTCTGAGGAGATAAACTACAGACATCTCTGACTTTTGTTACTGCTTGCAGTTATTAAACTTAATGTAATGATCGAGTAACTACTTTCTTGAAAATAAGTATCACAACAAAGTTTTATCAGTAACGTAGGTATCAGAAGAGCTGTATTATTTCTAGAAGGTGGGGTTTCGTGACTAACCCTTACTCCCCCTTCATTCGTAACCAAAATAAATGAACGAAGTACCATTTTAAATATTAAGTTATCCGCTTGTGCTTAATTGTTAATTTGGAATTGCACATTGTATTACTTGTTTATAATTCGAAGTTTGTGCTTCAGAGTTTCTTCATTGGATGCGATCAGAGCCCGTGCGAAAATTTAGATTGTAGTGTCACTATCTAGAGGTAATACGATCAATCCTTAGCGACGCAAGTAAGTCCTAACAGATGGCCCTGGAACTATCGTATACCCATGACCTTGACCGTTCATAATTATGCCATTTGCAGATTGATTTTCGAATAATTCATTTTCTTAATTAATGATGTTACGAAAGCGCGGAACTTAATTTTTAAAATGATAGCTCATTTACCGATTTAGGTTAAGTATCAATGGAGAAAGGTGGCTATCACATAAAACACCTTTTAAACTTGATGTATGTGATTATGTAGCAGATAAGGAAATTTTACAGCTTATTTATGGGCTATAGGTTGAGTACTTGATCAGGAAATGGTGGAAGAACAAGGAGACACTACAGGACTGTATGACATAGTTTACCTCAATACTGCCGCATAACTGGACATCTACCAACGTTTCCGGGTGAATACACGTAATTCTCTGTACGTCATTCCTGATTTTATCAGTATGTAGTCTGACAAGTGTTTCAACAACTCCGATGGCTGCTTTCACATGTCTGCAGGTAGAAGCGCGTTTCTCTAGCTGACAACATCCAATATCATCAGCATTTAGGGGTCGTCCATTAATTACGTGAGGTGCTTTATTTTCCGAAATCTGCCCCCCCCCCCTCGCTAACGTGATATGGATCTCGTAATTTTGGAGACTTTTTTTAAAAGCTTTCCTGTTCACCAAAGGCGGTGAGGAAGTAGTTTGGAGACTTACCTTTTATTTATCTCTACTGTTCTTCAAGGAGAGTTCTGTCAACCCCCCATCCCTTGTTGAGATTTTTCCCGACCCCACCCCCTCCCAATTATTGCTCACGTAATTAATGGCGGTCCCTTACAGCTGTACTTTTCGCCATTCTGAAAGCAATCGATTCAGCGTCTGCAAAGGCACACGAAGTAGCAGTGACCATATTGTTTGCGAACACAATTGAGGAATAATTCCTGGATGATAGGTTTACGCTCGGCCTCGGCACTTGGAAGATCGCCGCACTGGTTCGAATTCCAGCCATCGAGATTTCGGTTTTCCATGGCTTCCCGAAATTAATCCCGGGGACGGTTCCTACAAAACTCCGTAGCTAACTTCCTTCCCGTCTTTGTACCCTTTATCGCATTGGCTTTAACAACCTCGACATTGAAGTATAATCCTCATGGGTTCTTCATCATGAAGAAAGACGAGCTTTCGGCGACGTGCTCTAGGGCTGGTGTTGCTGCTGTGACAACCAGAGCTGAGGATGGCGGCAAGGGTTGCCAGATGGCCGGGAAATCCGGGAATGTCCCGGAATTTTGTGTCTGGTCCCGTGTCCATGAATTAAGCGTTACTGTCCCGGAGTTCCCGTATACCAGTTATTTTCTCAAACTTAAGATACCACGGTGGCCATGCCGCGCTCGCAGCGGGAGGTAGAGGAGCGCTCCACCTTACCAACGACCAGAGACAATATATATAGACTGTTAAATTATGACATAGTGATTTTCAATTAAAGTTGAATGAATAATCGTATATATATACTTTTTACCTAAAATACAACTTTTTTAATTAATTTGAATATCTGTTCCCTCCTTAAACATGCGACAAAAATACCTTTTTAACCCCATAAATGTCCCGGAAATTGTAATCCTGTATCTGGCAACCCTAATGGCGGCAGAGCACTCCACCGAAAGCTCGTCTTTCTTCAGCACCATCCGGCAGAGAACCCGTGAAGATTAAATTTCAGCGACACGCCAGGCAGCCTCGACCCTGATGAGCCGTGAAGCCATAGCAAAAATAATCGAAGTAGTCATTCCTCTGCAGCGGAGCAATGTTCCTACACTGAGCTCGAAGCCTTGAATATATTTCGGCACATAGTACAGCTTGAACATACAAAAAAATGGATCACTACCGTTTGCTTTTGTGAACCGAACTGACTTGTCAAACTTCTGCACTGCGATAAACTACTGGAGTCAAAAGAGAAAAAGTATGTAACCACATAACAGATGACATTATTAATGATAGTATTTTAAAACACTACCATCCATCCGCTCCTCCGAGCGTGAACTATGTGTGTGAACTAATACGACTACATATTTTTTTATTAATTTCGAATAGTAATTATTATCTCGGAGAAGGGAAAAAAAGCTAAATGTTATGAAAGGCGTTTCTTTTAGCAACATTTATTTATTAATCATTATTATTAATTATTTGTTCCATAGATGTCCGCTCAGGAAAGACCTCTGGAATGTAGAGCATGTCATGGCTAATATACAGGGTGTTACAAAAAGGTACGGCCAAACTTTCAGGAAACATTCCTCACACACAAACAAAGAAAATATGTTATGTGGAAATGTGTCCGGAAACGCTTACTTTCCATGTTAGAGCTCATATTGTGGACGGCTGTGATACAATACGCCATTCTCCAGGGCTGCATCAGCGCATCAGGGATTCCATGCGACGGAGGGTTGATGCATGTATCCTCGCTAACGGAGGACATTTTTAATATTTCCTGTAACAAAGTGTTTGAAGTCACGCTGGTACGTTCTGTTGCTGTGTTTTTCCATTACATGTTTAATGTGATTTGAAGAGAAGGAATAAAATGAGCTCTAACATGAAAAGTAAGCGTTTCCGGACACATGTCCACATAACATATTTTCTTTGTTTGTGTGTGAGGAATGTTTCCTGAAAGTTTGGCCGTACCTTTTTGTAACACCCTGTATACACATGATGAATAACAATCATAGTGAAAAAAGTATTTTATGTTGTAAATAAATAATAAAAAATAAAAAAATTTACATCTGTGTTTTTCAAAACGCATGTTAGATACAATTAATTCATTTGTACAAATTCTTAGATGATTAGGAGTTTCCAATAAGATAAACCCTCAGTTTTTCATAACATACATCTTTATTATCTAGAAACTGTTTTATACTTTTAGTACAGTTATTAAACCGATGTGTCCCAGAATAATCAACTCCTCATTGGCCGGCCTCGGTAGGGTAGGGGCTAGAGTGCTAGCTCCACGTGCAAGGTCGCCTGTTCGAGTCCGGCCGCGGGCATGGGTGTTTAAGGGTTATGTCTGTGCATGTCATGTCCGTCCTGTGGTGTGTCTAATTAGCTGGAAAAAATTATTATCGAGCTGCTTGTATGGCCTAGATGCCAAGAGCCACTGAAGGGAAAAAAAAATCCTCTTTGTATTAATCACGGTGATGTTCGAGTATTGTACAAGTTACTTTTGTTTCTTGTTTTACAATTCTGCACCTGTTAATTTAATGTAAACAAGTTAAAATGTTCTATGAGAGAGAATATGAGAGAATACACATACAGAGAAATCTTGTAAAAACCCTTTGCAAGAAGTTTTTGGTTGTACCCTACAACAGCTTCGTAAAAACTCTTTTCTGAGCTATGAAAACTTTTTTACTTTGTGAACAGTTTCCCCCAAAAAAATATGCCATATAACGTAACAGAATGAAAGTATGAGGAGTGCACCACTTTCGTTAATTCTAGAGCTGCTATTAGAGGAAGTTTTCTTACTGCAAAAGTGGCTATACATAACTTCTTCAGTATTATGTGATATGTTCTTGCCAACTGAGCTTTTCATTTATATGAATGTCAAAGAATTTTATACTTATTGTTTCCAAGATTGTGTTACTTTTAAAGTTTGTATATAATATATAATATGTACGAGCGTAGGTCCAAAAGTTCCCGGTCTAAGTAGAAAGGGACATTCAAATAAATGAAATATGTATATTACTTTTCAATATAACTTCCCTTTATTTTAATACATTTTTCATAACGTGGAATTAACATATTTATTCGGTCAGATAAATATTTCTTATGTTTGCAGTCAAAATGTTCAATTACAACTGCCTGGACGTCTACATCGTTGCAAAACTTGCGTCCACGAAGGTCAGACTTCAGTTTATAAAACAAGAAATAGTCACTCGGGGCCAAATCCGCACTATACGGTTGATGAGGGATTTCGGAGAATCCGAATTCTTTAATAATGCCCTTCAAATGCTTGGCAGTGTGGACAGGTGGACTGTCATGCAGGAGCCTCAGGCCTCTTCAAAATTTACCGCGCCTTTTCTCTTTCATGATCAAGTTGCCATAGTATACTGCATTCACTGAAGTATTTCTTTCCTTGAAATCAAGCAATAAAATTCCTTCACTATCACAAAAAAATAGTCGCCATGATCTTCTTCGTCAATTGGCACACTTTTGCCTTTCTTGGAGGAGATTCCCCCCCCTGGCGCCATTCCATTGATTCTCTTTTCGACAAAGGATCGTAGTACAGGACCATGGACACATCACCAGTGACAATGGGATTCAGAAATGAATGTTTCTCCTCTTCCCGCAGCTTCAAAATCTCTCGAACACAGTTCATTCGTTCTGCTTTCTGCACTGCAGACAGAATTTTGGGAATCCAACGTGCACTGACCTTGTTCATACCCAAATGAACATGGAGAATTCGAAGGACAGTGGTTTTCGACGAGCCCTGTCTTGCAGCAATTTCTTTTGGCTTCAATCTTCTATCTTCCAGCACTTCCTCCTGCACACTTGCGATGTTTTCATCAGTGATCGCTATCGCCGGGCGTCCAAAGCGTGGGTCATCTTCCAGGGATTCTCTGATAAATTTAAAAAGTTTGGCCCAGTGTTTCACTTGTGGAATAGGAAGGAGAAGCGTCTCCATACACATTTTGCAGGCGTATATGGATACCAGAAGGCGTACAGCCTTCTTTAGTCAAAAACTTTATCACTACACGATACTTCACACTTGACATGGTACGTACAGGTTATGTTTGATTCTCTTTCTGGAGCGCGGAGAAGAACGCAAATATGGGCGCTAGTGTCTGAAAACTTCACCTTCGAAGCGCGGCAATTCAAACTTTTGTATCACATTCGCTAAGTACGTCAGGCCGGAAACTTTTGGACCTACCCTCGTAGATAACGAATTTACTTTGAACTCCCACATGCATTACAGGTCAATGAAATAAATTCTAGAACAAAAATCTTAATAACAGAGTTAAAAATGAACTGGGGTGCGGCTTATGTTTTGTTTTGTGATGCTACCTCAGTCGTAGTAATTATCGACTTTGAAGTAAGGTACCCGCACTGCAGGTAGTTTCATGTTCAGTGTTCAGACGTGTTTCGCGTGCGCCATGTTCCCATGAGCCTCTAATTCCCTACTGCTACTGCCCGACAGGTAATCCCCGGATCAGGCGCGATCAGCCATTGTTGCCCTAATAGACAGCTGCCGCAATTAATGACAATTCATCTCCGACACAATACACATCAACTAAGCACCCTGAGCCTGTCTGAGGGACACGATGAATGAGAAATTTACACAGCGTTAACGAGGATCGCAATACCACGGCCCCACTCACGCTCCAGATAATCTCAAAACTCTTCCGCTTGGTCCGCACGTGGCGATGTTAATAGCAAATACTAGATTTCACGAAAATTTGCTGACCATCAGACCTCACAAAATCAGGTTTTATAATATCACCACTGCATTCGACACGTAAAGATATCTACCACGTCTATTGCGTTATATACTTACGGGGCATCCATAAATTACGTGAGGTTTTTCCCGATTTCCGGCCCTCCCCCCTCTCGTGAGATCTGGTCCGTGAGAACCCCCTCCCCCCTAGAAATCGCCCTCGAAACTTTAGGAGACTTTTTTTAGGTCTCACCGTTCAAAATCCGGTCACACCCCCACTTTTCGACGAAAACCCCCCTATAATCGACTTTCACGCAATTTGTAGACTTTTTTTTTTAGCTTTACAGTCCAAATTTTTTTCACAAAACCTCACGTGAGATTTTCCGTAGACCCCCCCCCCCCCCCCGCCCTTGGTGAGATTTGGTGAGATTTCGCCCGACCCCCCTAAATTTCACCTCACGTAATTTATGGATGCCCCCTTATATGCATTTCAATCATGAACCAGAAAATATAGAATAGATGATGTCAGACTAATTCCAGCAGAATATAAAGACGTTGTGTGTATGGGAGCACACGATACTCAACTTCTAAAGAGATAATTCATTTATAAAAAGATATGCCAATTTACCATAGAAAAAATATTAAATATATATTGATAAAATATCAAGTAAACACTAATTATCAAAGTGATCTTCGCAATAGTACAATGAAGATTTTGTAGAAAAATAAGCAGGGTCCCGTCACTTTTTACTACACATTTTCCTTATTCGCAAGATAAATAAGAATTTATTGATGTGTTTACGCATACAGGCACTGCATAACACATGAAAACTGGGGAACTCGATAAACAAAATAAGCAAATCGCTGCTTTGTTTATAACGGACTCTCTTCATTCCTTCGGAAGCTGTTCATAATTCTCCTCGGTGCATACCTAACATCAAGCCACCGTACAACTACAAGCTATGAATTTTGCTAGCCTCAAAGCCTGTAAAAAATGAAAGGTTGAGTATACTGGCATTTAATCTCTTGATGGGCGCTTAACTAAATAGCACTGTCATTAAATAATGCGCATAGCCTGGCCATTGTTAGTTCTGCAAAGAAGTGACGTCACAGCGATACGGACACGGCTACACGATGACCAATATTAGCCTTTTGTTAGTATTGATAAGGCAAAAACGAAAGCGCTTGTTAGGTTTCCAGGAAACGCAACCGTTGAAGTTGTATGGAATCCCCGCTACTTGTTGGAGGCTGAGGTGATTAATAGGAGTGGGGTCCTTGAGGTGGCGATTACGTATGGGCAAACGTGCTCAGCGGGTTGGTGTGACTCACAGCAAGTGGGACACCTAACATCCTGCCAACGGTAACCCACAACACCGCCACGCTTACCTATTCCTCAGTCAAGCGCTCAGTCGTCAGCAGCAGTGTGTTTTAGATACAGAATGAAATTAAATATCTGCAAAGTATATTAACAGTCAACGTTTCCATTGATGAAGGAAGACGCCAGAGGGAAAGCTGGAAAGCTTTAGGCGGTCGTCCACTGGAGCCGAATTTCGTCCGAGTAACTCCCGATTTGACGGCCGAACAGGTCGTCCGATTAACCTCGTCCACTGCAGCCGAATAACGTCCGACACAAATTGCCGATCCGCCATTGCTGCTTCAACACCAAGCGAACGGGGTGTTTTTATAAAATGTATAGTGAGTTACATACCGTAAAAAATAGACTTTACCTTCCCCTCAAGAAATATTACAAGAGACAGGGCCGAATTTAGGATGTGTAGATCCTTGCGCTGATCCTGTGGTACGCGCCCTGCCCCGCAAATATTTTAAAATTCAACCTCGCAGTTATTTTCTAACCAAAATTCTAAAATAAACATTTGAAATTTATTATTTAGTTGTACAATATTTTACTATATCGTATCTAGAAGAATTTCGAATTCTTGAGATAAAATTAAAACACTTGAAAATCATTAAGATATTCAATACAGTTTATTAAAGTCGCTTTGAACAATTATAGAAGAAAAAGAAATCGAAGTTGAGGGTTACGTCCATGTTGGCAATTTCGCGAAAGTAAATATTTCAATCCAAAAAATAAATCAACATGAAAAAAAACAAGATACAAAAAGAATTATAAGAAAGAAGCAAATTTTGTTTTTGTGGTGCGGGCTCATAGGCTGCAGCCTAGATAGCCTATGCCTAAATGTGGTCCCAGCAGGGGTGTATCTCATAATCATTTGAGAATATTCCAGTTCAAAGTTCAAATGATTGTCTTTACTGTACAAATTTTTAGTAAAATAATTATTATAACTGCGTAGACGCACTTGCAATAATTGTTCTTTTGGTAGATATTTTTATTAAAATATTTATAGTAATTGAAAAAATAAAAATCAAGATCAAATAAAAGATAAACATTCAACCTTCGCAATGTGACAGCTGACACCGACTCCAAAAGTAACTAATTACTGTAAAAATTTCTATAACAGTAATGTAAAACTCTCGGTTTATATAAAAATTAAGCAGTTTAATGGGGAGTGGGGGTGGTTTCTGGATTTTTTTTATCAGAAACTTTCTTCGTAAAAAAATACAGATAAGCACCAACCATTGGTAAAATGGTGGCAACTGTAGCTTTTTATAAAGAACGTTGACAAAAATGAAGGGGGTGGGTGTAGGAGGGAGAGGGGTTGTGCTTTGGCAGACCAATGTTGGCAGGATTTTTATATTTGTTTTCAAGTATACATGTGAAAAGTTTAATCAAAATCATATAAGAAATATAGGTTTCTATAAAATTAAGGGGCTTACAGGGGAAGATATTTTTTTTTTGTCAGAAGCTTTCTTCATGAAAAATTACATGTATATGCCAGCTTTAATGGAGATCAGTTAAATAGTGTCGACTGTAGCTTTGTACAGAGAACACTGGCTTAAATTAAGGGGTAGTAGGAGGAGAGGGGTTCAGTTTTTTTTAACCAAAAGTTGACAGTATTTTTTTCTTTATTTTTGACTATACATGTCCAAAGTATCATCGAAATCGGGTAAAAATGTGGGTTTGTATAAAAATTAAGGGGTATAAAGGGGGAGAGGCCTGCTTTTTTAAAAAAAAAAAATTCGTCACAAGCCTTCTCCATGAAAAATTACATGTACCGGTATATGCCCACTTTGATGGTAATCAGTCAAATGTTGTCGACTGTAGCTTTTTATAAAGAACTTTTGCATAAATTAAGGGGATGGGTAGGGAGAAAGGGGTTCAGTTTTTTCAAAACAAAAGTTGACAGTATTTTTCTGTTTATTTTCACTATTTATGTCCAACGTTCCATCGAAATCGGATAAAAAATGTGGGTTTGTATAAAAATTAAGGGGTGGAAAGGGGTAGAAGGGGTGGTTTCTCAATGAAATTCATATGGGACCACTTTGGAGGTATACCCTATCCACTAAAAGAATTTCATTTAAATCGGTTAAAAATTGACGAAGATATCGCTGAACATACATACAAAAAACAGACGAATTGAGAACCTCCTCCTTTTTTTTAAGTCTGTTAAAAAATGGAGACTTGTTTATTAGGAGCGCAATACGCGTTTGCCAGTCGGCCGAATTCGTCCAACTGATCCCATTTCAATGAGATCGGTCCGTCACTCGGCTGAGTAGGTCGTGTCCAGTGGACTCGTGGCAATGGAAGCGTGCATAAACCACGTAGCTTCATTTTGGCCTCCTGTGAACCCCCCCCCCCTTCCGCCCACGTAGCACATAGCTTTTTTCCCCATTTCATTCCAGAAGACATTTTGTACTGTTTTCTCTTGTCAGATTATTGTAAATTACATACGGAGATAATTGACGGAGATAAATAAATATTCACATGCTGT
Source organism: Vandiemenella viatica (assembly GCA_031002005.1). Lineage (NCBI taxonomy): Eukaryota > Metazoa > Arthropoda > Insecta > Orthoptera > Morabidae > Vandiemenella > Vandiemenella viatica. Next base: position 37,834,367 of record CM061918.1, on the reverse strand, counting down.
TGTGAGTTCTGTCCCTCATTTTAACTGTGAAAAATAATATGAAAGGAAAGCTACGTGGCCTGACTCTCTCCCCCCTCCCCAGCGCAACTTTCTATCCAACCCCCCTTCCCTTCTCCAAGTGATTTACAGACGCCCCCCAACTGGTGATTCAAATTGAAAAAAAAACTTTGTTTTCAGATTTGTGAAAAAAATCATGAAAAAAACCTCATACCCTCGTTTTTTTTCTAAATTTGTTTTTTTTTTTCAGAAAACAGTATATTTGATAAATTATAGTTTTATTTACGGAACTTACATTTCACATAGCCTATGTGTTTTAAATCTTACTGAATCATATAATTTCTTACATAATGATTCATAAATGTATCTATATAGGTAACATAATTTTATTCATCCTGTATGTGAGTACCACATTCACTAGTATCAGCACTATCAACACTAGTTCGGTCGGTGTCGGAATTTTCTGTTTCTTCTTCTCTCCTCTAGATCCATAACTTCAGAAATAGTAACATTTTCTTTTACTGGTTGAACTTGTATTGTACACAAAAGATTTTCAGATTACAATTTTAAATTGTTAGCAAAGTACACATTGTACATAAAGACTGCGCCGATAATTCTGTATTACGGTCTTTTAAGTTTGAATTTAAATCTATTATCATACAAAATTCTTTTTCAATTGTTGGTTTACGCCAACGGTTTATAGGAAACGATTCATAATTACTGACAATTTAATGACTCAGTATCACTACACGCTGAGAATTTAACAAGTATACGAATATAAGGAAAGCACAATAAATAATAAAAAGAGGCAAAAAGCCGTAGATAAATTTAAAATTCCTAATTTTTTGAAAAGATCCGTAGATCTACAGATAAATTCGCAAGGCTGGCAGCACTAGTTCAAATAGCGAGTATCAATCCAAACAACGGGGAACGGGGATTCCTTCTCGCGCAACCTAGCCTCTTCGGGTAGTCCCCGTTCGTAAAAGAAAACTTCAGCCAATGTTGCCAATATTTTCGTAATTTTCTTTTCTACTGAATCAGAAAAATATAGTAGATTTAAAAATTAAGATAAGTATTTAATATTTAGTAGATTTGGTAGTTATATAAAAAAAACGTGCCCCAGACAAAAACGCGTTTTTTTTCGAGTCAGAAAAAAAACGCTTTTTAAAAACACTACCCCCAACCGAACCTCACCTCTTGAGCGAAGTTGCTTTGTATATATGAAGTATGCAAAAACGCTTTCTGGGCAATCTTCCTTTGTGGAAGCCAGGTAAAGGAACCCACAGTTTAACATGGAATCCGAACCACGGAAAGTCCCTGCACACTTTACACGAACAAAGCTTTGCCAGAAACAACGGTACAGCGACAAGAGAAGTTCACTCGCCCAGACGGTCTGTGTAGCGTGTAATGCATACTTGGTGAACGTCCACATCGCAGCAAACTTCACTTATCTGTTCACCGAGGTGACAAGGGCCTTCTTTCAGATAACGTCAACTGCAGCCATTATCACTATCAGTGTCCCATATTATCTCATATACGTAACATCCACCAGCTACGCTACGCTACCGATAACACGTGTACACTGTTGCTACACAACTATTATTATTCCGTTTAGCATTGTAAATTATTTCTGTGCAGTTTTCACGATATCGACAATGTGGCATTGCCATGCTCGTTGTTCTCATTGTTTGTGTGTACTGCTACAGTCTCCGCATAGTATAACGTCACTATCTTTCAGTCAATTTAGTAAAGTTATTAAAAAAAGCCACACAAAATAGTTAAGCGCCTTGGCAAATCTTCGGTTGCAAGAATTAGTTCTAATAAATCTCTTGATTATCGTCGTCCCTATTTTAGTATACTTCCGTCACTTGCAAGTTTTGGTTGCGTGAATCTATCCCCAACAGTGCCTGCAGATTTTATCATACTATCTCAAACTCATTAAAACTGAAGGTAACGTGTTTTTTTTATCGGTGTTTTGCAGCTGGTCGATGTTGAGGTCATTACAGGAGAACTGAAAGGAAAATGCCTACGGCCATATGAACGAAACTTCCTAGCATTCACATCGATTAATTTCGGGAAGCCATCGAAAATCAAAATTTGGTTAGCCCACGCGGAGATCGAACATGCGTCCTCCCGAATGCGAGGCTGAAGAGTCAGCTACTCACCAACCAGACTCCGTGGCATCATCATAGCTTCTCGTCAAAGAAATATATTTAAAATATATACCTATATGGAAACTGTAGGTTGGATGTGAAATTTCTTTTGCTGTGCTGTGGTGTGGGGAAGCAATTTTTATGCATAAGAAGAGCATGTACGAGGTGTGTTCAGATATAAATAGGCTTGCCAGACGTCCCGGTTTTTAGACAAAGTTCCGGTGTCCCGGCCGGTTTTCCTTCCGTCCAGATAAAATTAAATTTGGTTATAAACTATAATTTATAGATATAGATGACCAAAAATGTCTTAAAACAATTAACTGTGAAGTATAACTTAGGATAATTACTTTGTCATTTATTTAACTGTACTGTATGAAAAGTGAAAACTATAAAGGAATGAGGGTCTGCTAATAAATAAATATAAAAATATTGTCATCACATCGCCTTGTCTCTCCAATCATGACCATGCGCATGCGCTCTCCGGGCGAGTCCAGTATTGTATTAGTATTACACTCCTCGTGTGCAGTAACAATGTTACTGTAACATTGGACTCGCCCAGCTCCAACCCGGCGAAAGTCGCCTGCGATAGAAATGTCAGTCTGTTCCTGCCTAGCCTATCGGATTAACTTGTGAAGATTTTTACAACAAGATTAAAACCAAAAAAGACTTTCTAAAAAAAGTGCTCACCAATGAAAAGTACAAGTAAAAACTGTTAAAATTGTTATTCCTCATCCAAAGGGTTTCTTCTCACAATCTTACTTAGTCAACTTATTACATTTATATGTAAACCTTCACATGTAAGAAATAAAATATTTAAATTTGTATTTTAGTATCATTTATTATTATCCCTGGTTTAGGTTCCTAATCAGTAATTACTGATCATTAACAATTTATTAGGTATTCATAGCATTGAGAATAAACTACCCTCTAAAACACTCTGAAACCCACCAAGGGTGTGGACCCTTGAATACCCATGACGCTGGGGGGGGGGGGGCATTCTAGTGTCCCGGTTGAACATTTCAGAAATCTGGCAAGCCTAGATATAAACGAACTTTTTGGAATCACGCGGCAACGCGTCTTATTTATATACGGTTGGCAGCACTGCTTTCGCCAGACCGTCACGAGTAACAAATTTTTTCGGATTGTTGATAAAGTATCTCTTTCAGTTTCGCGCTATGTGATTAAGTGCAAGGTGATTCATTATTCGTAGCTATTTTTTAAATGATTAAGGGGAGCAACTATATAACATGAAGTTTGGTATAAAACTGGCGAAAACTTACAAAGGAAATCTATTGAAGCAAGCTTACGGACGTGATGCTCTACTTCGTACGGACTAGTTACAAAGGTTTTCATCATTTAACTGAAGACGACCTTCCACCAGGAAGACAGTAGACTTCAAATGATGAAACTAGCATTCTGAAAACTAAGGAAATCACCGTCAGAGAGGATTGGGGTTTCGGTAGCGTCGTGACATGGCATCTTGACAGAAAAATTAAATACGCACCGAATTGCAGTAACATTCGCTCCTCGTTTGATGACCGAAGAGCAGAGGGAACATCGAGTGGTTGTTTGATGGCAACTCTTCGAACTATGCAGCGAAAACGAATCAATGGTGATAACAGGAGAAGACAGCTAGATTTATTGCTACGAAGTTGAAACAAAAGTCTAGTCGCCACAGTGGCTTGGCAAAGGATTTTCACGCCCAAATAGCAGTACTCCCTCGCTCCAATGCGGAGGTGACCAACTTTATTTTTATTTTTTTTTAAAAAAAAGGAGTTAAGCATGTCTGAAAGGACGCCGTTTATAAAATTAAAAAAATTAAAATTTTCGTGCCAGACATTTCTAAAGATTCTACCAGGAATGTCTGGACTGAGAAATTAAAGTTCTGTTATTTACTCAATAGACTTCGTAAATAGTAACATTTGTCAGCTAAACCGAAAGAGAACGTTCAGTCTATAATCATGATGGTAAAGAAAAGGGCACTGTGGTTTAATAAGTTCCTTTTTTCCTATGCTTCCAAATTTACGGATCGTCGTCTCGAGGTCATTAAGGGCGATAGGAAAGGGATCAGACTACGGCCTATTAAAAGAACCATCCCGGTGCCCGCGTTGTTATTTTGAGAACTTATAAAAACGGTGAGGACGGAAGGGGGTTTGATCCCGCGTCCTCTAGTAAACTGACGGCTATGCCTCACACTGTATGGATTCTACCATGATAAACCCAAAAATTATAATAAACGATTGAACGAGATTTTTTTTATTTGGACGTCGAGGTCATTAAAGGCTGGGAAGGACAGGAGCAAGGAATGGGAAGGAATTCGGCCATGCCCTACTGAAGGAACCATCGTATCATTCGGCTGTACTGATTTTGGGGAACCTAAATCTGGATGGCCGGACAGGGATTCAAACCCCTACCACCCAGAATGCGAGGCCAGAGCTTACACATCACGCTATGTAATAGCAACTGTAAAAGACGCCGTGTAGGTAGCATGTTTCCTCAGATGAGCTCGCGAACTGTCAGATCATGATTGTGACCTGCCGGGCTACTGGTCAGGTGATAGAGCCCTGTATTGCCACTGGTGAGACGGGGCCGCTCCCTTCTATTAGCCAGTAGTCTGCCTGTGGAGCTGTTCCGGACGTTCAGCTGCAAAGAAAAATCAAACCCCGGACGCCTGGACCGCAATCAACCAAAACTAAACCTGTATTGGCGGAGCAGCACTACAACAATCTAGTCGTGCCTCGTCCTTTGTTGACAGACCAGTAGGAAGGAGTACCGTGGCAACAGATTGTAGACCCCGCCACTCTTAGCACCACCTGATTGACTTGTTTACTCGCTCTGTTTTTCACTTCCTGTCCGAAGCAAACAGGAAGTACACCCGTAACGGGTCCGCCTCTATCGCCCAGACCACTTCCCTACCACAAGTCACCGTTTATCGACAACGGTAGCAAGTGAGTCACCGCACACTTTTCGCCAATTTAAATAGTTCACTAGTTTTCTCGTCCTATCCGCACAGCTTTCTCGATACGTCATGATAAGAATGTTACTTCTTATAAACATCTGGAAGCACTGGAACCCAAGGATGTTTTCTCAGTCTCAATCCGAAATGAACAGGGAAATTCTCACAAACTATAAAAGATACAAATACATGCCACGCACCACTGGATAGAGGAAGGTTCAAAGTTTGTAATTCCCGCCTTTTAGTACCATTAGCTGCCGCCAACGGCGCTGTTGTCTGTTTACGTGTAAATGGCGACGCCACAGAAGAGTTTATTTATAAACGTTTCTGGGGAAGCAAACCGAGTAATATTATTATTTATGCACAAGATTTCGGCGACATAAAATTCCGTCGCCATCTTCAGGTGCATTTGTAACAACGCGCTCAAGGCAGACTTCAAGGCTTACAACTGCACCTGAAAAAGGCGATGGAGTTTTTTGTCGCCGAAATATTGTGCATCAATAATAATAATACTCGGTTTGTTTCCCGAGAAACGTTTATAAATAAACAACGTCGAGAAAAATTTCATTTACCACAAAAGAGTGTTTTGTGTGTTGCAGTATGCAAAAATGAATCAATTGTTAATGTGCACCGTGTATTCCATAGTAACTTCAGTAAAATAACACCTCTCATAAACAGATTTACAATTAGCATAGGAAATTCGTAGAAGACGGGTGCATATCCAAAGGAAAAAGGGACGAGTTAATGCCGGTACGGCAGAAAATGGACTACCGTTTTGTTTGTCGCATAACAAATGGTGCTTATGTCGAAGGTATAGAGTAAAACTTCATCTAGCCAGTGAAGTGTAACACGTATTTGTATTTTTCATTTTGTGAGAAATAAAAATGCAAAAGTCTGCTCCTTCTTTTTGAATAACCCTGTATAGTTCCCCGGTGACTAGAAGAGTACTCACTGTGTTTTGATACAATACTTCGGCGAACATATACTACATCGCCATCTCACGGTATAATGAAGTGGCCGGTAGATCTGAAGATGCCAAAGTGGTACGTCAAGAGCACACAGATTACAAGCTTAAAGTCAACCGACCATGTCATTATACCATGAAATAGCAACACAGCATATGTTTGCCGAAATATTGCATCAGAACACAGTGAGTACTCGGCTAGTCACACTAATATTATAAATGCTAAAGTAACTTTGTCTGTCTATTTGCTACGTTTTCACGACTAAACGTCTAAACCAATCTTGATTACATATGACAATGAAATGCGATATATACGTAGGAAGGGCATAGGACACCTTTCTGGATAAAATAACGTTTTGTCATGAAATTTTGAAAGCTAACTGAACGGTGACAGACAGATGGAGAGCATGTGTAAGTCTCTGTAATGTTACATCGGTCACTCAGGCTTTGTTAAACTCACAGTCAGTTTTTTTGGAACACATTTTACGTAACTTACAGCTTTTTATATCCATTTCCAGCAATGAAATTTTAAGTATATGCGTGCCAAGTAACGGTTAACAGCTAGTATTAATATAAAACACCAGGAAAAACTTAACTCATGCATAAAATGAATACTGTATTTCACAATATCAACATGGGAAACAGAACTGAAATAGTTGTCCAGGTTAGTGAAGGGACTGAATACCATCAGCTGTGAATGAATCGGGCCTTCAGCGTCATTGACAAAGTGCTGTCGACTAGTTTTAAGGCTATTAAGTATTATCCGTGACTGGTATTGCGTACTGCAGTAAAAACACTTACGTAATTTCGTTTTAACTCTTCAGGTAGCTGTTCTCTGGAGCTGGCCTTCTCAATACCATTCCTCAATTTTCTAACGCATATATTTGCAGTGCTGCCATGTGTTTAGAAGAATAAAACAAATGTGATGACTTATAGAATTACCTCGTTACTTGTAATATCCACTTCGTAAGTGAGGTCAACCTTCAAGGCTGCGTCTCGAGCGGGCAATTCTAAGGTACCTGGTTCGAGACAAGCGAGTAGCAGGAAGACATAGGCGATTAGTGGCAACATAACCGGTCTGGTGGCTGGTTAAGACGCCATACTAGAGATAGTAATGTCCCGGCCTCTGCTGTGATTTTTCAAAGGTTCTTATCCCGACCTTCACAACTGGCATAGCTCGCTGTGTAATCTCAAGTACGCCACAACACTTCAGTGGGTAGGATTCTACGTTAAGCTGTAGGTCCCCTGTTCCCAGTATGATTACAGTGTTAGGTTAGTTTCTACGACACGAGAGGCACATTGCGCAGTGAATAGAAAATTCTGTCACTTTGCAGCCAAATAATCCTTCAAGATCTCCCGGCCAACAATTCTATACGTTGATTTAATTACTAGTAGCCAAATGTCTTGTTTAAGTGTCAAACTGAACATAACCGTTTATCACAGGTTTAGGATTGGTCGACGTCTAAGTCATTAAATTCGGGAGAGGACTGTGAAGGAATTGGGCTATGGCCTTTTGAAGGAACCATATAGGCATTCACGTGTAGTAATTTTTGTGAAACGATAGAAAAGATGGCCAGAGAGTTGATTGACATGGCAGTACTATTGATCAGGTTTCATCCACCACATAATTCCGTCAAACCTTAAACCCTTAAATTATGTTCACACACGAGTGCATATGCGAGTAAATTTTTGCAACTACACTAACAAGGAAGATTCACTAAGTGTCCCATCTGAATTTAATAATTTGGTAATATTACTGTTTGCAAGCCATTTCAATGGTGAATTGACGAACCCTATTAAAGTCATCAGTACTGATCATCACGAATCTATAAGGATGTGTAACTTACGCGCCACAGCTGCTTAAGTGGCGGATTGTTGGCCCTTCCTCTTGCGGGAAGGAACCCAAGTAACGGGGAAAAACTAAACGTTCTACCATATACCTGCGATTCGTTTTACTAGTATTCTCTATTAAATATGTAGTTTATGAGGCAAAAATTAGTCGGCCTGAACGCGAAGTCCGGAACGCGAAACTGGTCCAGCAGGCGGGGCACGATCAAAAAAATTCCACTCTTCCAAAACACTCAGGTAAATGTAAAAACAGTGTGGTGTGCACTTTCTGTCGCAGTTTTGACTGCGAACACGTGTGAATGTGTGTTTGAAGTTCCTATGCATATAGAGCGAACAGAAGTTACAGATACCCAGTCGACAGAAATAAACTGTTGATACAGGAACTTCCTTCGTTTCCGCTACTTGAGAAATTACGGATGCCGGCGTTACCACCTGTTGGATTCCGAAAGTTATGAGTAACAAGAAGCATTGCGAAACTGCGGAGTCCCGAAACGAGAGCCCGAACCTGGGCCGACGCCAAACGAACCAACTTGGCCGAGACCAGGAAATTAAAATTGGAACGCCCCGGCAAGTTTACAGCATAAATTGGGCGACTCGGGCGAATATAGACGTGGTGACCAACTTTTTAATTGATTCCTCAGTCGTAATTTGTGTATAGGACGTATACCACAAGTAATTGCGAGGATAAGTTAGTAATTAACCGCAATGTAGTTGCAATGTTTTAGCTGTTCGTTCCGCAAATATTCTATCTCTTAGGGAGCGTGCATAAACCACGTAGCCCATTTTGGCCTACTGTGGACCCCCCTCCCCTCACGTGGCTTTTGCCTCAACCACCCCCCCCCCCACACGTAGCACGTAGCTTTTTTCACTTTTGATCCTAGAAGACATTTTGTACTGTTTTCTCTTGCCAGACGATTGTAAATTATTTAAGGAGATAATTAACTGAGGGAAATAAATATTCACACGCTGTTGTGTGTTCTGTTCGGCGTTTTTACTGTGAAAAATGTTATGAAAGGTAAGCTACGTGGCCTGGCTCGGAACCCTCCCCCCATGTAGCCCAGCGAAGCCTTCCAACCCCCCCCCCCCCCTCCCCTGGACCGAGCCACGTGGTTTGTGCACGATCCCTTACTAGACGCAGCGGGGAGGTTTGAACATGGCAGGTCAGTTCTGATGTCGCTACTGGGCCAGTTTTGTGTTCTGAAAAATAATACGGGACGATACACATCGAAATTTTCAGCATAGTGTGGCAACATAGTTTTCTTGCGATGAATGTTTGCGATCAATCAACACTAATATTATAAATGCGGAAGTAACTCAGTTACGTTCTCACGATCAAATGGTTAAACAGATCCTGATGAATTTTGAAAAGGAAATATTATGCATAATTAGGAGGGACATTGGATACTTTTTTTCGGAATAAATAATATATTTTGTATTGAAATTTCGAAAACTAGCCAAACGACAGACAGTCAGATAGTGTGTGAAAGTCCGTAATATTATATCGGTCACACAGGCTTTCTTTCTCTCGCAGTCAGTATTTTAAATAAATAAATTTCCAACAAAAATTAGCCTTTCCGATTACTATTAATAAAGCACAGCGACAGGCACTGGAAAAAGCAGGGGTACTCTTACAAACTACGAGTTTTTCCGAAATCTGGTCGGAGCCCCCCCCCCCCTCCTATTAATTGACATCGTAACTTTTTGAGATTTTTTTTTTAAGGTCTCGTGCTTCCAAGGGCGGTTATACCCCTACTTTTGGACGAAATCCCCCCCCCCCCTAAAGTGGACCCAGTTTACCGTTTTGCCTCGATGTAGTAGTTGGGTGTTGAGTGTTTGCATCTGATTTGTAGGACGTGTGTGCGGGACTGGTAGTAGAGTGTAGCTTGGTGAAGCGCGAGCGACTCAAAGTGTTGAGTGAGCCGTTGTTGACGATGCTGGATAGCAACAACAATGAAAACAACAACAACGACGACGACTCTGGTGGCACTGTCATCGAGGACCCGCACCCCCTCAATTTAATCTCACGTAATTAATGGACGCCTCCCTAGCTCACGTGTTTCCAACCCCAAAAGGCAACAAAAACAAATGCGTTGTGTATAAAACGGTATTAACGTAAAATGCTCCTAAAAAGTGACAATTTTAAACCACAAACAAAAATCTCCTGGAGGAAGTGTGGCAGGTGGTCTTCCAAACTTTTTAAACATATTATAAATTGGTTGAGGGGTGTAAGGGTTTGGGAGAGACTATACTAGCCTTTTCCAACCAAATTTCAACCTCTCCTTCACGTGGTGCACCCTGTTTGCACGGACAAGGCTCTGGCTACTGAAAGATTCCCGGTGCTTGCCAACGGCCTCCGAAAGGAGGGAGGAAGAGCGGAGAGTGGTCCAGGGCACCCTCTTGCCCTTGTGGTTGGAAACGCCCCCAAAATGCGGATGAATAGAAATGATCAACGGCATGGGGATGCAGAAGGCAAAGGGAAACCACTGCATTAAAGGCCCAAAAGGTATCCCGAGGACATGTAATCCTCTCAAATTACATATATCATGGGTAAAATATTCCGGAGGTAAAATAGTCCTCCAATCGGATCTCCGGGGACTGCTGACCGTAGCAGTCATCAGAATGATGTTAAAAGCAGAATAGCACTAGCAAAAGAAAAAGAGAAATCTCGTAGTTTCAAATATTGATCTAGGAATTAGAAAAAACTTTTTAAAACTCTGTGTGGAGCACAGCACTTTATGGTAGCGAAACATGGACTTTAGGAATACCGGAAATAAGGAAAATTGAAGCATTTGAAATGTGGTGCTGCATAAGAATGCTGAAAATTAAGTGCAGAGACAAAGTAAGAAATGAACGAGCTTTGGAAATGATGGGCGAGGAAAGAAGTTTGTGGAAGAAGCTTACAGAAAGAAGAGACAGGCTGGTAGGTCATATTTTGAGACATGTTGGATTAGTTAATTTGCTGGTGGAGGGAACGGTCGAAGGTAAGAACTATAGAGGGAGACATAGATTAGAATATATGAAGCAGATAATTGAGGACGTGAGTTGTAAGGGGTATGTATAGATGAAGAGGTTAGCACAAGATAGGAAGGGATGGGGGATTGCATCAAACCAGTCGAAAGACTGATGACAGCAAAAAAATTGGTTGAGATGAGTTTGATTGTTTAATGGTTTTCCCGTCATGTTATACCGATCCCGTGTTGTTTATGTCACCTTTTACGTAACTTACAGCTTTCTATATTTAATTCTAACAATAAAATTCTAAATTCACGGGTACGAATTTGCCGGTAACATTAATTGCTGTTACAAATCTGTAAGAGAGCTGCGTCTGCGAACAGGTAGGTGCCACAGATCACACTTCATCTGACATGAACACTCCTTTGCGAGATAGCCACCAAAGATCACGCTATAACACAGATAAACACTACACCCTATGATTTCTGTTAACACCGTTTCTTGACAACGTAACTTGGACTACTTATTTCCCGTTTTCTGAAATATAGTACGTTACGATGCACGAAAAACATTAATCACACAACTACAACAAAGATTAACACTATATACCCCTAACGAAAATGCTGAATTTATTTTACGGTAAAAGATAACAGACTACAAATGTTTATACTTCGGTACTAGAAAAAGTTAAACGCACTACTGGACCAGGGTACTCAAGAGCGAAGCAGCGGGAAAATACTAATGGACTGATAAATTCAAAAAGTCTCACATGCTATGAGAAGAAATCCCGTGATAACGGAGAACGAATCTTTAGCAAGGACCGGTAGCAGAAGAGGATAGTCTCACGTACTGAGGGGAGCAAGTGTGGTTTTACTTAGTATCATATTGCACAGTTGAGCAAAACTTGTGATAAAATAAAAAATACAATTTATTTTATCTCGTTAGCCACAAGAAAACAAAGATAAATATAACTGACAGAACACAAATAAAAATTCCGTGACTGAATTTGTTGCCGAATTTGCCAAATGACTCTTTAAAAAAGTAATGTGTAAAAGAGTGATTGTTCTGCCTATTCATACACAACAGGTTTCGCTTCCATAAGGCCTGCGCAAGCATACAAATTATTAAATTTCACAGGCTTGCATTACACCAATTTCGCTTTAAATTCTTTCACCATTTGAGATGAGCGGTTCAGCATTTTCCCGACTCCCTTACCGCCCAATAAAATTTCTCCACCGAGCGTGGTGGGTGAGCGGTTAACACACTGACCTCGCATTCGGGAGGACGCCGGTTCGAATCCCTGTCAGGGCATCCAGGTTTGGGTTTTCCAAGGATTCCCCAAATCACTCCAGGCGAATGCCAGGATGCTTCCTTCAAAACAGCATGGCCGAATTCCTTCCCGTTCCTTGTCCCTAGTCCCATCGCGTCTCTAATGACCTCGACGTTGACGACGATGAGGGGTAAAGATATAAGTTTTTAAAAAAACTTCTCCACTCCGTTATGCCCGATAGTTTATGGTGACGGTTCTCTTATTCCTTCACGCGTTACTCGTGATTCTTCGTCCAATATTGATCCAGCCACCCACTCTCGAATGCTTAAAGCCCTGTTGCACACTAGGATTCTTTGTCGCGACACATTGTCTCTGCGACCCAGGAGAGAGCAAAACAGCTTGTGAGCTAATTATGCACCACTTCCCATGCGCACGGTTTGAACGTTTTAGAAGACCTGAATCGGACGCAGTGAGTCATGAACGCGTCCACACTTCCCGTGTTGCGAGACAATGCGTCCGCGACATCTGAGACTCAATATTCAGTGTCGCAGACGCTGATAAGGCGGGATTCTTTGTCGCGACTCACTGTCGGAGAACTGCGTACAGGGCTTTACACACATCGTTCACTTCCTTTACCCACCTAATGTCCCAGTCCTTTATAATATTGTTAAATTTACAGAAATCATGCCAATAGCAACACAACTAATGCAGGAAAATAAAGTTCGAAAGATAAAATTTCAGCAGAAAATCTAGTATTCCGGTAGAAACTAGATTGCTTTCAGACCATCAATAACTCGAATTCGTTGGATTGATCTTTTTCTGTAATCAGTCTCTCGACTGGCTTGATACAATCCTACATATCTTGAGCAAACCTCTTTATTTTAGAGTACCATTTACAGCCTAGATTCTCAATCATCTGCTTGATATATTCTAACATTTATCATCCTATACAGTTCTTTTCCATGCACTAACAATTTAAGCAATGTGACCTACCATCCTGTCTTTTTTTGTCTGTAAGACTCTTCCACAAACTTCTTTTCTCGCCCACAATTTACCCCGTATTTTGTGTGTCAACATTCTTCTATCGCACCACATTTCAAATGCTTTAATTTACTACTTTGTGGTATCCTGAAGTGCAGTCCTCCATAAATATGACTGACACGTTTGTTCATGATCGATGCCCTTTGTTGTTCTCTACACATCTTTCTTCCGACTGTTCCCTCCACTGGTAAATTAACCAAACCCGCATGTCTTAAATCGTGACGAAGCATCCTGTGTCTTCTCTCCTCGTCCATCTCAATGCGCTGATCCAACTCGTGGGGGAAACCAGTGCTGAATTTAAACAACCCGTAGTCCAAGAGTGGCCTTCACCTAACCGCTACACAGCCGATACACCTGACTTCAATTCATAATGAGGTCTCCATCTCCAGCACAGAAAAGCTACAGCTGCATACAAGTCAGTTACATCAAAATGAAGACGAAATGAAACTTAAATACTTTATTAGACGAATCTAACTACTGTACATGTAATAAATAGAAGCGTCATTAGCAAAAACTTTTTTCATACTATTTCCCAAATCTATAAGTTCTCGATGGAAAAACTTCACTCGATTAAAATTTTAGCAAGTGTTTATCTCACTTCTATAAAGCATTCGAAAACCAAAGACGGGCACGAGTATCATTTTAATACATGTGAAACAGTTTTCCGCGAATTTGAAAGCACGTGATTGGTGAGTGGAGCTCCTCTCCCCACTACCGTCTTGACTTTTAACCCTCAACCTGCCAGTGATGTTCCAGACTCCGGCCGATGTTTTGTTTTCTCTGCAGAAACTTTGTATCAAATTGATGCCTGCGCCAGTTAGTGTGATTTTTCGCTAGTTCAAGATTACAACTTCTTTTCGACCCAGCCTTATACTAGTTTATTGGTAAGTATTGTTGTTTGTTTGTTTGTGGTTGTTGTTGTTGTTGTTGTTGCGGTTCAAGGGCGCGTCGACGGCGGGGTCATTAGCGCCCATTGGTAAGTAACATGTTCTCGAGAATAGTAAATTTTCTTCATGTATCCATTTGTAAACGCCACTGGTATCACACTGATACTTGCGCCCTTCCGTGTGAGTGACCATTGCTTTTTTCCTTTATTTCATTTTTCGATGTCTAGGGAGAAGAAAGTATGCACTGATTGCGTTGAAGCAATAGGAGCAGAAAATCGGCAAGATGTATAAGGCTAATGGATTAAGATTTTACTATTTATTAATTTTTGTATTTATTGTAGCGTAGAAATTGGATAGTTCTTTGTAGTATTTCATTAAAATGTTGAATAGACAAGTAACAGTTCATTGTTCCTTAAAACAAATAGTTTTGTACCTGAGTAATCTTTGATGATAATTGACCTAATGTAATAGTAGTAGCAGTATTGTCAACTTTTACAATTGTTATTTTTTATTTAAACGATTTATTATTTCCTATTTCTTTGGGCTAACTAATTGCTCTAATCATTTTCAAAGACATTTTCAGGGATAGATTATTTTTTATAGAGTTTCTCAGAAAATTGTTTTTTATATTTTTTTTTCTTTTAATTAAATAAATAAACTTCTATTTTGTTGAAATGAAAGTTTTTCTTTAATGCCCCTTATACATACAATTGATATTAATAATTAATGTACAAAAAAATTAAGTTTCTAACGGCTGTATCATTTTGATACTTGCGCCCTGACTTTTGGAAGCGCGTCTGTTGCAAGGTTAATCTTTACCTCATTTACGATTCAGGGTAAGTAAGAAGGGAGTAAGATGGATCGTCACAAAAATACCACTTTTAGAAATAATGAATACGATTCCTATAGCTGGTGTGTAGGTAAACAGCCACTCCAACGCACTTTTTATTGATAACGAATTGGAAAATAACCGTCGATTCGTGTGTTCTAAACGAAAGGTTACTAGTTTGGAGAATTCCCAGCCAAATGCAAGGATCGTGTGTGGAGGTCATCAGAGTAATATGTGGTAGCATTTAAACGAGAATAACATCGTTAAAACTGACTGGGTCTCAGAGCCAGTGAGTTATTACTACAAACACGAAGACGACTGCTCTCTACGCAAGGCACTAACAAAAGGCTTAAGTGCGTGCTCTCACCTCTTGTCCCCCCACCACCAGGCGCAGCCATTGTTGTTGTTCTCCTGGTTGTTGTTGTTGTTGTTGACACGGGCCTTCACCACGCCGACGTCGACACCCTCCTTGGCCTCGATGACAGTGCCAGGGTCGTCGTTGTTGTTGTTTTCATTGTCGTTGCTGTCCAGCTCGACGAGCGGCGGCAACATCGTCAACAGCGGCTCACTCAACACTTTGAGTCACTCGCGCTTCACCAAGCTACACTCTACTACCAGTTCCACACACATCGTCTCCTCGCAGACACACGTCCTACAAATCAGATGCAAACACTCAGCACCTAACCACTGCATCGAGACGAAACGGAGAGCTGGTTCAGAAACTCATTTATACAACGCTGAAGTCGGTACGGCAGATTCCAATTCTTCTGCGAAAGAACTACTTTGGAGATATCTTACTAATTTGTCCTGAAATTTTTTAAACTTATGTATTAAGGAGTGAGATGTTGATACTAAACTCAATTGGCAGAACGCATTTGGCAGATGGTATGAAACAGTTTCAATCCTTCATTTACTGGAGATGTTGAAGAGGGGATGTACAAGAGAGAGAAGTGAGGAAATTGGCGTACAAAACCTTGATCACACCATTGCTTGAATATGGTGTAGTAGTATGTGACCCCCGTTTTAGGTATCAACTGCAGGACTCTTGAAGAGCTATACTTGTCGGTGGAAATTATTGGTCGGTGGAAATTATTGTAGAATACAAACAGTAACTGGTATGACAAAGGAGTTGGAATGGGATCCATTGGAAGGCAGGAAGAGGGTTAATAGTCATAGGAGTGTACAAGACGTATGATAGTTTTCTTTCTTATCACTTTATGCCTCGTCGACGTTGAGGTCATTAGAGGCGGGATTGGACTGGGGACAAGGGACGGGATGGAATTCGGCGATGGCCTTTTGAAGGAAGCATCCTGGCATTCGACTGGAGTAATTTGGGTAAACCATGGAAAACCAAATGTATGTTGGTGATGAAGCGTGGAAAGATATTGGAGTAATAATTAGGTGTAATGCTTGGAAGGGAAAAGATAACCATGATCACAAGCTGGCACTCGATTTCAAGCACAAAGGAGTGGGAACATTTTCTTTAATAGGTAATGGATACATTTCCAGTTTAGTTAGTGGATTCCGTACCACACCTCCGTAAAAGCCTATCACGTCGCCGCTCGGGCTGCTAATACTATCGATCAGTTACGATCAGATTTATTATAAGTGCACTCTGAATTCAGATCATCTCTAATAAAATAACATACGTATACGGCAAATTAGTCTCAAAATAAAAATTATTGCTTATTTTTCTCACAACTTAAAAATTATAGTAGATGTGTTCTTAGTAATTGTTGCATAAACATAAGATGTAGTCGACATTGAGGACAAATTTCACGTGTCTTTGAGAGTCCCTCCCGATAGCAAAAATTGTCCAAACTTGATCATTTTGGCAGTACTAAGTTATAATGATACTAAGATATAATCATACTAAAATTTAAACATCGATTTCACAAGCGCAGGGACAGGAAAAAAAAAAATAGTTCTATGTAACACCTCACTACCTAGAATAAAATTTTAGAAAATTTTAAATACTATGCAGCAATTAAATGTGCGAATTTGAAGTTATTTGCCTCACGAGCTACAGACCTGTGACAGAAAACAAATGGGGAACGGAGCCATGTCTCATTTTGGTTTTGTACTTTAAAGACCATATGGGTATGGTAAATAGATGACAGTCACATCATGCCAAAACCAATGTTTGTAGGACGGGGATTTTTTTTTTTTTTTTTACTTATGGCTTAACGCCTCGTCGACGTCATTAGAGGCGGGATGGGACTGGGAACAAGATGGGAAGGAATTCGGCCACGGTCTTTAGAAGGAAGCATCCCGTCATTCGCCTGGAGTGATTTGGGGAAACCGTGGAAAACCCAAATCTGGATGCCCGAACGGGGATTCGAACCGAATGCGAGGCCAGAGCGTTAACTACTCACCCACCACGCTCGGTCACGGGGATTCGAACCTGTATTGTTCCGAATACGAAATTTTACTTTGCTTCAGTCTTTTCAACATCAGGGCCGAAATACTGAGCGGTTTTGAAGCTCAGCCGTGAGGGAAGTGATTAGTGATCGGAAGGTCAGCAGATCAAATACAAGTATACAAAGCAATTTTTACTGTACCCTTTGGTTTCTTCTGTGTTTCACATCCAGTAGAGATGATAACTTTATTCAACCATCAAGAAAGAGCTAGATATCCGATGATATATGTAGACAATGGACGCTTGAAGCAGCTTTCTGTTGTGTGAACCATTTATTTGAAACTAGCTGAACCCGCGACTTCGTACGCGTGGATTTAGAATTTGATTGCTAGAATTGGATGCACAAAGCTCAAAGCTACTTAAGATATGTCGGCATAATATGACAGGAACGCTACCAATATACCGTCGAACTTGTTTCATTTATTCATATCGGAAAAAGTATCCTATTTCGTTACTAATCATACAAAGTATTTCAGTATATCGGTATACACATATAGTCGTCAAAACGGAGACTTACTTTCGCATATATAATATTATTAGTTTAGATCACACAAAAACTGCCTGTGGAACCAGTATACCCTGAATAAAGTAAACGCTTAGGGCACTATTCTATCGCCAAAGATTTGCCAGAACATGGTATCCTTACCACAAAATCCTAGGCTTGGCTCAAACTATGAAAAACAAGTCATAAACATTTTTGGTTCCAGTGGTGTCTGAACCCGAAGTCATACGGGAGTTTTCTTAAGAAGCAAGCACGTTACCACTGCGCTACGCTGTCATTTCTCTCTAACGTTACGCATTACAAAAACATATAGATATTATGCGTTTGTCTTTCACAGTTCAGATAGTTTTCAAAATTTAATGACAATATGTTGTTATCTATACAGAATATGGTATCCCATGTCCATCCTAATGTCAAATAGCATCTCCTTGTCAAATTTCATCACGATTGGAGTAGCCATTTAGCCCAAGAAACGTAAAAACAAACAGACAAAGTTACTTTTGCATTTATAATATTAGCATAGATGAGTCTTTGCCGTTCCATAAATAGCTTGTGTGGAAGTTGTGTCACAGAGGACGCTGGTTGATAATCGTGGAAACGAGGTCGGAGGAGATGAGGAGCGAGGCCGCGATAACTCCGCTAACGAGACAAGCGCCAGGTACGATGTCAACACACCGCAACACACATTAGCATAACGTAACCACCACAACGAAGGAATCACTAAACAAGGTGTAGTTGTCAATTGTGTGTTGAGTTTGTTATAGATGGTAGATGCAAGAGGTGAGAAGGTGAAACCCAGGCTTACTGTTCCGAAACACATTGCATCACCATCAACACTACTAATGCTATCTCTCCATAAGCAACGCGGAGAGATTTCCGTTGTATATATATTTTTTTTAAAAAAATTGGTACAAAATCTGGAGGTCAGAAATTATGCATCACAGCCTTTCATACCCGTAAGTCAAGTTCCACCGCTGGGGATGGAACCAGCTATTCGGCATCAAGTGCCTTGAGCCTAAACGACGCCTAGCATGATGCGTGTAATTTACTGTAATTTAATTGTGATGGAGCGCACACTTCGGTGGCAATTTCCCCACACACCCATTTTCTCCTCTTTCCTCTGCACACCTACTTTTGTCCTTTATACCGAGCGTGGTGGGGGAACATTTAACGTTCTGGCCTCGCAATCGGGAGGACGCGGGTTCGAATCCCCGTCCTAGCATCCAGATTCGGGTTTTCCATGGTTTCCCCAAATCACTCCAGGTGAATGCCGGGATGCTTCGTTCAAAAAGGCCATGGCCGAATTCCTTCAAGTTCCTTGTCCCCAGTCCCATCCCGCCTCTAATGACCTTAGCCGTCGACGAGGTGTAAAGCAATAAGTACAACAAAAAAAAGTTTTGTCCTCTACAAATTTCAACTTTAAATTGTTTCACCGTTTTTGGTAAATTATTCATCATTTCCCTTGGTAACTTATTCCAATCCCCGACTCCTCACCTGCGAAATATAATCTTTCCACACACTTTTGCCAGCTTGTGGTCATGGTCATCTTTCCCCTTTCATACAATAATTTTAATACTTACACTAATATCTCTCCACGCCTCATCACCAATATACGCATGTACTCTCCTATGACTTTTCATCCCCCTCCTGTCTTCCAACGAACCCCATTCCAGCTCTTTTATCGTATCTGTTACTGATTGTGTTCTACGGTAATTTCCAGAAACAAATCTAGCAGCCCTTCTTTGCACACCCTCCAACTCCTCTATTTGATACACAAAATGTGGGTCCCATACTACACCACCATATTCAAGCAATCTTCGGACCAAAGTTTTTTAACCCAATTCCTTTACTTCTCTCGTACATCCCCTCATAACTCTCTCCAACAAGTGAAGGATTTTGAAATCTTTTCTTACTATCTGTCCAATGTGTCCTGCCCAGTTGAGTTCGATATCAAATGCTATGCCAGGATATTTACGTTTCAAGTCTTTAACAAGTATTTCTTTCCCCAACTTATAATCATAATCACCCTTTAGTTAATAAGCTGACTCGTCTTTACATTTCTCTTCATCCCATCTTTACCAACCGAGCTAAATATCCTGTCCAAATCACCCTGCAACTGTTTAAAGGAAGATCAATCCCCCCACCCCCCTCCCCCCACTAGTACACCTTGTATCAGACTGATACCAACTACACAAGTTTTAGCATTTCTTTGCTACTTTCCAAGATGAACAGAAGAGCAAGAGATTCCGATGTGCAGAAATATGAAGGAAATTGAAATGGAATGACAGAATATAGAACCGGAGCATACTGAGAATAGGCAGTGAAGAAGGACAAGCAACATTGGACACATCGGAAGAGTAGAATGTTTACTAGAAGATGCGATAGAACGGATGGTAGAGGATGGAGGATGATACATGGATATAAACAGAGTGGAATGGAGGAAGATCGAACACAATAACACGATGAGCTTGGATCTATGATGGGGTACTGGATTAAGGCCGATTTGAACATGTTGCGTCTCAGCCTTTGTAGTACGGTCGCGCTTTAATAAGCTACACCAATAGCAACGACTAGGGTGCTGGACGCACTAGCAATACGCAAAGGTAAACAGCCCAATGGTAGCTACGCCGACTTTTCGCCTCTTCCTCGTATACGGAATAACGCGCAGAGCTTGAAACCACGTCCGGCCATCCAGATTTCGGTTTTCCATGGTTTCCCCAAATCACTACAGGCGAATACCGTGATGGTTCCGCCAAAATGTCACGGCCGATTTCTTTCCCGTCTCTAATTACCTGGACGTCGACGAGGGGTAAAGCCATTTCGTATTTCGTTGACCCAAAATCGAATATGGTGTTTAAGATTTTGTTAAATTATATTATAAGGTAGCTCCACACAAGTTGTGGGTATAAAAAAAAATGGGGGGGGGGGGGGCTTAACAAGGAGACAAAGGAAAAAGTCAATGAAAATAGTCAGAAGAAAGTTTGATTTGTTACTTTAACGGCAATTTTGTTACAAGGTTTGACCCAAAAACTTTATTCATCGATGAACCTGAAATCTGTCTAATTTCGACCTTACCATGTATTTAAAAGACAGATACTAAAAATACTTGTTTCTAACGCAATTTGTAAGTTGAAACCATACCAATAAAGATTGCTTTGACATATATTAACACTTTTTTTTTAACTAACTTACTTCTAGTCCACAACCCGAAGAAGGTTGGTTGGAGCCTCCCGAAGGAGGCATACTAAGCTGTCGGAAGTAAGACGGCCAGTTCCTTTCCTCCTGGACCCACAGATTAACGTGGAATCCGAACCACGGGGCGACCCGGTGTAGCTCATATTATCAAACACAATTCTTGAAAATTCCTGCACCTGCCGGGATTCGAACTCGGACCGCAGCAGCGAAATTTTTGAAAGCAGGCGCCTTAAATACCGGACCGAGCCGATTTAATTTAACGTGCTGTTAATTCTGAGTGAGATACTGCCCAAAATAAATTCGGTTGGAACTGAAAGATTGCAGTAAGTGTGTCAACGAGGAGCAGGCTCCCCATTGACTGCCGTCTGTTACGGAGGCTAAATTTACAATTGGGAGATGCTATGTTAGTGTTTCGAAAGGAAATATTAACCAAACCCGTTCTTTGTAGATGAATAAGTAAAGATGATCATTTACGCATCTGCTTGCAATGAATTCTTGCTGAAAATTTTGTGTATCGTTTACAAGCAGCGATTGTTTAGCTTGTGTTGCAGGTGTGTATTGTAAACAGATTTCCATCTCACCGTTGTTGATCAGAATTATCTCCTAGTCTATTGATCAATCCAAAAATATTATAATTTTCATCCACAATACTTTTGTTCCCTGAAATATAACACTCTCTGTAAGATGGCCGTTCCGATTTAACCGATGCCATTAAGGAGAAATAGCTAGCGGAAAAAACCCGTACGAGGAAAGTTTGCTTTCACGGAAGAAGTGGGCTACTTGGAAAACCGTAGGACCCAGCAGTCTCGGATTAGCGAGGAAAAAAGAATGGCCCAGAATTGGGTCGTACTCGCAGATATTATCACTTTAAGATATAAAAGTTCCACTAATTTTTTTTACCAAGCTCTTATCCGCAACTTCATTCACGTCGACTATAAATGTACGGACTTGTTTCTTAAATAGAGTATGTCAAAGTTAACACTATACCCTGTTCACTCCAACTGACGGCTCAAGGTCATGTTCTACCGGCCTCGCTCCTCACTTCAACGCCCCCCTCCCGTTCCTACATCTCGGAACTGACCGCAGTGTCCTTGTAGCAGAGTGGCACATTTCCCCTTCGCAGGGGTAAGGGGTAGGGGTAGGGGTAAGGGTAACGGAGTGGGGATAGAGCAGACTGACCTTGAGCCGCCTCTGTTGACTAAACGCGCTTAACTCATTATTCCGTCTTAAAATTTTCAGCTTTCAAGACTTCACATCAAAACGAAACCCCGCATTTAACCCCCGGGACTATGGTTGTATACTATTCGAAGCCCCATCAAAATCTTATCAGTAGTTTTTGCGTGAATTGCGTTTAACGAAACTTGGGTACTTATTTTTGGACTCTTATGTTAAATTTTTCAGCTTTCGACTTCACATTAAAATGAAACATTTCTTATTTTATCCCCAAGATCAGTGATTACTCGTTATTTTGAATAACCATCAAAATCCAGTTTCTGACTGATTTCCGTGCCTCCAAACAGATAAATTTTAAAAACAGATTTTTTTTACAGTTCATTAACAGTGCCCTCAATCATATTTTTTCTCAAAAATATCTTTAACTAGGTGTTACCCGTGACCCAGTTCGCATCGACTTAAAATTTTATTGCTAGAATTGTATATATGAAGATGTAAGTTACGTAAAAGATGTCACATAAAAGCACGGAGTCGGCATAATACCTGTATGTCAGGGAAGCCGTCACCATACCATTATACCACTTAGCCTGTGTCATGAAGAGAAGCAATCTACACGTTTAAAATAGCAACAAACTGTGGTAGACTACATACCACAGCTAAGTGTAGTTCAAAATTATGTCACTTTCTGGACACATGTTAGCTCAATACAATTTTGTACACCGTTTTGCTGTCCTTTGCTAAGACATAGCCTTTGGGGGTTGGAAACCGGTGAGCTAGCTCCATATAAACACAAAATAATAGTCTGGTGCAGCGCAAATTCACACATTTACTATACAATAAATTGTGTCTTTACATGAATAGATCTTGCACACAATGACTGCGACAGAAACATAGCTTGAGCGACCGACATAACATTACAGAAACTCACACATGCTACCCGTCTGTCAATCACCATGCGTTTAGTTTTCAAAATATGTTATTTATCCTGACAAAACTATCCTATATCCTTCCCAACGATACTTAGTAATTCCCTGTCAAATTTAATCCAGTAGCCGTTAGTAGTGAAAACGTAATAAACAGTGTTAATTTCGCATTTATAATATTAGTGTAGATTTCTCTCAAGTTACAGTCATATTGTATTAGCCGATTCAAACACAGTACAGAATAACGACAAAAACCTGAACTCAAAGTGGATTCCTGCAGCATCGTTCGAGAGTATGGCTTTAAGGATTGTTGAAGTCAGGTTGATTAGGGACGGGTCTTTAATGGTTAGGGAATTAGAAGGACAGCAACCACTGCCTACTTTCAACTACCGTTCCCATATTCGTTATACAAACTATAGGTGGCAATATGAACTAACGTCTTTCATAATTCCTGCTCAAATGACTTAACGGTAGCGAATGCAGGCACTGTGCGCTATAAAACCAAAGTCCGTTACATTCGTCAGTCCGTCATAAACACTGAAACATTAGAGGTACAAAAACCGACGTGTTTATATCACTGACAGACGTGTTTGTGGCATTAGTGTCGACAGCACCGTAAGTGATGGGCACTGAACATAAAGACACTTGTAAACAGCAACCCAAGCGCGTACCGTGCTTGGGACACAGAACGTCGTGTTTTTATTCGCCGAGGCAGCTGTCCCTGATACAACTATACCGTTATGTCGTCCATCTAACCGCCAACGGAACGCTTCACGACATCGCATCCGTCACCGGGAAAATAAC
The DNA here is from genome assembly GCA_031002005.1 of Vandiemenella viatica. Taxonomy (NCBI): domain Eukaryota; kingdom Metazoa; phylum Arthropoda; class Insecta; order Orthoptera; family Morabidae; genus Vandiemenella; species Vandiemenella viatica. The sequence continues at coordinate 37,810,454 of CM061918.1, read as the reverse complement.
GATACGGTGAGCGGTAACGCTCTGGCCTAGCATACGGGAGGACGCTGGTTCGAATCTCCGTCTGGTCATCCAGATTTGGGTTTTCCATGGTATCCCCAGGCGAATACTGGGATGATTTCTTCGAAAGACCATGGCCGAATTGATTCTCGTTCCTTCAAAGCCCCTAATGACCTCGACGTCGACAGGTCCCTTTCCAGTCATAACCCACAAACTACCGTCCCATATCTATAACACCTCTTTGTAGTAGAGTTATGGAGCATATTATATGCTCGAACATCATGAATTTTCTAGATGAAAATAATTTGCTTACAACAAATCAACACGGATTTCGAAAGAAAAGATCATGTGAAACACAGCTAGCCCTATTTACACATGACGTAAAGAAAGTTATTGATGCAGGTTTACAAGCAGATGCATTTTTATTTTTTTTTAATTTTCAGAAAGCCTTTGACTCTGTGCCACACAACCGCCTTTCAACGAAGCTTCGAGCGTACGGTATATCGGATCAGCTTTGTAAATGGACAAAGGATTTTCTAACTGGTCGGTCGCAGTATGTCGTCGTTGGAGGAGAAAGTTCTTCTAAACTAGATGTTACATCGGGTGTACCTCTAGGAAATGCAATAGGACCACTTCTTTTCTTAATTTTTATAAACGATCTCGGAGAAAAAGTGATAAGCATTTTTAGATTGTTTGCTGATGATGCAATTATTTATAGGGAAGTAAGGAATTTGGCCGATTGCTTAGAAATTCAGCGTGATTTGGATGTTATTTTGGCATGGTGCGCTGAATGGCAACTTACACTAAATTGTAAAACAAGTGGAAGACAATGTGCATAATTAACAAAATGAATCAGATTGTTCAGAAATACGAGGTAAACAGTTCAATTATTGATATGGTAGATTCTGTGAAATATTTGGGAGTAACAGTACAAAGGAACATGAAATGGGACTTACACATTAATTCGTTTAAAACGATCTCGGAGACAAAGTGAAAAGCATTTTTAGATTGTTTTCTCATGATGCGGTTATTTATAGGGAAGTAAGAAATTTGGCCGATTGCTTAGAAATTCAGCGTAATCTGGAATTTATTTTGGCATGGTGCGCTGAATGGCAACTTACACTAAACTGTAAAAAGTGCAAGACAATGAGCATAACTAACAAAAAGAATCCAATTGTTCAGAAATACGAGGTAAACAGTTCAGTTATTGATATGGTCGATTCTGTGAAATATTTGGGAGTAACAGTACAAAGGAACATGGAATGGGACTTACACATTAATTCGTTAGTAGGTAGAGCTAATTCTAGGCTGCGATTCCTAGGTCTAATCTTGAAAAATTGTAATGAACAAACAAAAGAGATAGCGTACAAATCTTTTGTGCGCCCACATTTGGACTACTGTCGTGGGGGGCTCCGACTAGAATTCCGGAAAACACCTCACGTAATTAATGGACGCCCCTTACATTATTTATTACAAGAAAGCGAGTCGGTGTGGTTTTTTTTCTGAAAAAGGGGCCTTAAGGAATTTTTTCTTCAAAAAGGAGGGCGGTGAGCAATTAGCTATTTTTTTTTAAAAAAAGGGCGTCAGGCAAAAAAGGTTGGGAACCTATGACTTACAGCAATCCAAAATGCGTAGACTATTGTTGTTCTCATCAACTCTGATATCGCTGGGTCTGTGTTCACAGCTAGTCTCCCTGCTATTACGCGTTTTCTCCTTCCTTCGGATAGTCTGCCTGGAGCAAGGGTGTGAATTCTTTTTTGTTTCTGGCTTTACGCCTTTAGAGGCTGGATGGGACTGTGGCAAGAAATTTGGCCGTGACCTTTTGAACGAACCATTCTAGAATGAGCGATTCCGGAAAACATAGAAAACCGAAATCTGGGTGATCTAACGGGGATACGAACCGGCGTCCTCCTGAAAGCCGGGCGTTACCGCTCACCCACCACGCTCGGTGACACGAGTCAATTTGACAGGAACCATGAATGTCTACCATATTATTTAAAGTGTTTAGGTCGGTTTTAAGCCGCGTTCCAACGACGTCTTGTAACGGAGGCCGCACCTCATTACCCTAAGTGTAGGGATCAGCGCGCGCCACAGGTTAGCACTCGCTACCTCGTTGCCTAGTGTCGTTTGGCACAGAGCACTTTACAGCAACAGAAAGGGTGCGCACCGTTGCTGCAAACCGATGGCAACAGCGCACCGCTACACACGCCTGTGATGATTACCGATTCAGAGTGGGTAGCTGCGTGCCATCTCCGCTAGCAGAGGCGGCCCCGTTCCTACGGCGGGATGTGGGGTATCCGTCTGGGGCGGCCTCAGTTACAAGAGGTCGTGGGAACGCGGCTTTACTTGCATCTCTTGTTGGCATTGTATCTTCTTCATTCTAATCCAGTGGTTCCCAATAACGGTACACGAGTTTGCTTCATGGGGTACGCTCAGTAAGTTGTTGGTTAAGGTATCACTAAGATAATTAAAAAAAGACAATTACGCAAACATTACCTTCATCACACATTTTTTGGACGTTTGTTATTGGAGTAAAATTTAATAAATCGCGAAAAACAGGTTTCATTTTTAATTTATCATTTCAGCTGTAAGGGGTACGCGAGGTTAAGTTCTTTCCTGAAGTTGTCGTAGGGAAAAACTAATTGGGAACTATTGTTCTAATCCATTAGACCAGTGGTTCCCAATTAGTGGTTCGCGTACCTACAGTGGTACGTGAGGTTGCTCCCGGGGATAGGCGAGCTTCTTTCTTGACTGAGGTATTCAATAAGACAATTGAAAAAAAAAAAACCAATTACGCAAACATTACTACCGCCAAAATATATTTTAAGACAGTCAAACGGTGTGTGTGTGAATTACATTTCTGTAATGCTGTGGCTGTGCGAAGCACTAGACTGGAATGAACGCAGAGGCAAATGTAGCTATAAGGCGGTACGCGAGGTTCAGCTCTTTCTTGAACTGGTACTCGGGAAAAACTATTTGGGAAGCATTCCATTAGACCATCTAAAAGCTTTTTTTCTTAGAATGTAGGTATGTGGCACACAGACTGACGTAGCCAAAACGAAACTTCTCACAGGACTCTTTCTGGTTTTCAGCCAAATACTTGATGTCAAACTTTTTTCCTTGAAAATGGCTATTTTCTTTTTTCTTTTCTTTTTTGGTCCAGTTGCCATTCGATGTCACAGACTTGTCAGGTATTGATTGTTACGAAATTACTTTGAAAATATGCTAACTGGGCTAGTGGTTCCCAAGTCATAAGAGGGCGTCCATAAATTACGTGAGGTGAAATAGGAGGGGGGGGGGTCCGGCGAAATGTCACCAAGGGGGAGGGGGGTCAACGGAAATCTCACTTGAGGTTTTGGAAATTTTTGTTGGACTGTATAGCTAAAAAAAAAATCTATAAATGACGCGAAAGTCGATTTTAGGGGGGTATTTCGTCGAAAAGTGGGGGTGTAACCGGCTTTGGAAGGGTGAGACCCCAAAAAAAAAGGTCTCAACAAGTTGCGATGGCGATTTCTAGGGGAGAAGGGTCTCACGGACCAGATGTCACCAGAGGAGGGGAGGGGGGGGGGGCGGACCAGATCTCACGAAGTCTCACCAAGAGGGGGAGGGTCCGGAAATCCGGAAAACACCTCACGTAATTTATGGATGCCTCCTAAGCGTATTAACGCACAGACATTTAATCTCATATTGCGTAAGGATGGACACTGCACAAGTACCCATAATGCAGTGCAGTGCAATAAGGCATAAAACTGTGCCTTTAACGTTAGGTCGTTGAGGCGGGTCTGTTTACGTTCCTGGCAAGTCGCCAAGTTGGCGCTGGCTCGTTGGACAACTGCTACTTAGCCCGGTCAGCCGCTTGACACGATTTGCTCCCGGTCATTATAAGCCCGGCTTCCGCAGTGCCGGACTATTAGGCGCGAAAATGTTTAGAACTTACAGGAAACCACGTATAACTGCATATACGAGGCCCAGCTATCGAAGGAGGCAAAGCAACACGAGAGAGAAAGAACATCTAACCGTTCGAAGTAAGCCGTTACAGAAGTGACAAAGAAATGAACGGTTTTTGGAAATGATTGGCAAAGAAAGAAGTCTGTCTGACAGAAGGAAGAGTCAGGATGGTGAGTCACATTTTAAGACATGCGGGAAAGGTTAATTTCTTAGTAGAGGGCTCAGGCAGAGGCAAGAAATGTACAGGAAGATAAAGTTTCCGAAATGACTGATGATTCATGTCGTATTGGGTACGTTATAGAGATTATATCAGAATAGACACAGCAATTCAAGGTTACGGAGACGCTGTACATCAGCTGCACTCGATTCCACTGGCATTTATTAAAACACCGACAAAAGAATGTGCGTATTACCGTTAGCTATAAAAATTAACAGAACTGATGTTCTATTTAGTTTGAAAGCTTTGTTTTTCCAACAAGTGGTTCTGTATAACGTTTACTTACATTTCTTAGTTTCAAATATTGATCTACGACTTAGAAAGAACTTTTTAAAACTCTATGTATGGAGCACAGCACTTTATGGTAGCGAAGCATGAACTTTAGAAATAGTAGAAAGAAAGAAAATGGAAGTATTTGAAATGTGGTGCTACAGAAGAATGCTGAAAATTAAGTGGACAGACAAAGTACGAAATGAACGACTTTTGGAAATGATGGGTGAGGAAAGAAGTTTGTGGAAGAAGCTTACCGAAAGAAGAAACAGGCTGGTAGGTCAAATTTTGAGACGTGCTGGATTAGTTAATTTGTTAGTGGAGGGAACAGTCGAAGGTAAGAACTGTAGAGGAAGACAGAGATTTTTTTTTTTTTTAATGGCATTCGGCAACGGAGGCCATACAGCCAGCTCAATGTGTATTTTTTCCAATGTATGGACGCCACAGGACGGACAGGACATTCACACAGACACACAACACTTAACATCCATGCCCGCGGCCGGATTCGAACCGGCGGCCTTCGGCACGCGGAGCTAGCACTCTAGCCCCTACGCTACCGAGGCCGGCAAGACAGAGATTAAAACATATGAAGCATATAACTGATGATGTGAGTTGTAAGGGGTATGTAGAGATGAAGAGGTTAGCACAAGATAGGAAGGGATGGATGATTGCATCAAACCTGTCGAAAGACTGATCACAGCAAAGAAGAAAAGAAAAAAACTTTTAGACTGCTTTTCGTAATTTTTGTACTGAGGATTTTAAGGGTATGTCGTCTTACGACTTTTTTTTTCTATAGTCCTTGCCACAAACCTTATTATCTTCGTCTTCCGAACAAATATGTATCTACACAGTTACATAACAAGCTACGTTATTAATCACCTACTACTTGTAATTCTAATCTTACACTGCATTTTTCCCATTATCTGTCACGCTACTGACAAATCAATCAGTCCCGCGTGTCTCAATTCCTGATTGAATATCCAGTCTAACCACTTCGTAGGATTGGACTATAACTTTCCTTAAACCATCCTCCCTATATTACAGCGTGACAGAGAATAAGGCGAATGTTGGAACCATTCTAACCATGGTGCAACGTTAATACACAGTAGCGGTGGAGGCAATTGCCTGTTTGGCAAAGTGAATTTGGATGCGGGAAATATTCTTACATAGAAAATTAAATTGCTTTAGCTGCCGGAAGAAAAAATGCTCCCTGTTCGGGTGGAGACATAGGGTGTAAGTCGTACTTCATATAGCAAAGGCAATCTAGATACAACAAAATCTTCTCGGGTGTCCAACCGGATGGTGGTGTAAAAGCACGACGTTTCGACAGCTGACTCTTCATCAAGTATCTCGTAGTTGTTCTCAGCTGACTGTCTCTGCCTCGGTCTCAGTCGAGGCAGAGACAGTCAGCTGAGAACAACTACGAGATACCTGATGAAGACAGCAGAGTCAGCTGTCGAAACGTCGTGTTTTTACACCACCATCCGGCTGGACACCCGAGAAGATTTTGTTGCATCGATACGCCTGGAAAGTCTCCACTCACAGATCAATCTAGATATATTACTTACGTAAACAACAATGTAAAACTGTACCAAACACAAGCTGTATAAACTGAGAGCCTACTTTAGAAAACAAAGCAATAGGAATATGTAAAAAGTAGGAAATGGTGATAAGAAAAAACTGAACCCGGTTGCTGCCGAATAGGATGCTGGAACGTCAGCGCTCGCCCACCTGGAATTTCAATAGAAGACGCCGGCAACGGATTCTGAGAAAACGTCTTTGAGGTCGGAAAGAAAAGCAAGGGAACACGAAGCAGTGTTCCTTTTGTGAGGGTTGCGGCCTGTTCGACTAGCCTGGAGTAATGGAAATACTGTGGGTATCGTCGTCCGAATTACCAAACGAAGAAGATAGACATGGCAGCCGAAAAGTTGTTTCCACTACTCCATCGCTCTGAACACCCTGAAAATGTATGTGCCCCCCATTGCCTTGAAAAAAAAAATGCTCTGTGAATTCATATCAAATATACCCCAATACGATTGAATTGCAACGTATGGGGCAAGCTAGACTTGTACGGCTCAAAATACGTAGTAGCCTAAAAACGTGTAATACCAATCCTTATTGAATTTTCTTCTCTACGGATCAACCCCTAATGATAGTACAATATCAGAAGTCAATAGTACGAAAAATTTTCAACGCAACGTCCAGAGCCCATTGTATCAAAACTCCAAAAATAAAACGTAACTTAAATGATTTCCTACCCTTATAGACGTTCTGTAATTGTTATCTTCGTCGATTTAACCGGTCCGAGCCGTTGTGGGTGAAGGGTTGAAACTCGGGCCTAGCACTCGAGAAGACTCTGGTTCGATTCCCGGTACGGCCATCCAAGATTTCAGTTTTTATAAAAATTACACCAAGTGAATGCCGGTGTGTTGCTTCAAAAAGCCTGGCTAAATTCCTTCCCGTTCCTTGCTCAAGATTTTATTCCGACAAGATCCAAACAAAACAAAAATGATAATCGAACTGACTTTTTCAGCTCTGGGCCATTTGGTAGAAAAACTAACGCATTGCCTTGAACTTTTCTCTATTTCTGTGGTCGCCATAAACATTTTATATTCCGCCTTTACGACTTCTCGTGACTCCATTTAACTACTGATAATGTACAGACATGACGTAAGTCACACATAAGTCGCATTGCCTACATTTGGCTTTAGTGCAAAGAATCTCCGAAACTGATTGAAGCGATGCACAAGTTTCGCCTATACCGAAAGTTATTTTATATAAAATTACTGTTCTTAACGGCAGTACCAGCTCTCCTAAAGGTTACTAACAATAAAACACCGGAAGTTTTCTCGGCGTTGTAAATGAATAAAATTTTCTCGGGTAAACACGACTTTCCGGCGGTCGCAATGTCTGCCGCCACTGTCATCACTGATCGCGAAAATTTTATTCAATAAAACATCATGCAATTTAGCTGGTACTGTATGTATTTTATTTACAAACGTTTTCAACTAACTAGCAGACCACATTAAATCTGGAAGAAACACTATCGAAGAAGCGAAACAATTATCAGTGTTACATGTTACTGTGTTATTACATAAAACATTTTGTCGTTTAACCTAAAAAAAAAATATGGCTTCAAAGCAATATCAACGCAGAGATCATTTGAGGTGGGAAAGTTGTGGGGGCATGCACAAAACCTTTTCATTAAGATATTTTGTAACCTCTACCTAAAACGTACATATTTTAACCGTACAATCCTAATTTTACAAAACCTCGATTTTGTTTATTCTTATTGAACTCTTTTGTTCTGTTTAAATGCCACTGTACTAGATCGACTTTCGTGCGATTTTTCTCAAACATTACATAATGCAGTCTTTAGTTGTGATCATTAGTATATACTGAAATAGATTCTGTTCCTCTCTAAGTCTCCTCAAAGTCAATATAAATTCTTCAAATATCCCATAGAATCAAAATACAGGTCAAATTTGTTTTTCAATCAGATCAGGTGACCTGTGACCCTTAAAACTCATTTTATGTCACTTTTAGATTCTGTGCAATGAATTTTTGGTTTAAATCAACCTTAAGTGATGCAACAATGACTAAACTCAAGATACAGATCAGTTCTGGTCACGAAATCATAACCTGTCGCCCTAAATATTTATTTTTTGAGCACAACGGAAGACCTGATCATATCTGGTGCTAGTGCTAGGATCTAATTTCTACTATTTTTACGTAAGTTTAATACTATCTTAGTTTTCGTGACCTGATAAATATTCTAGACCCGTTACCATATCCAAAACGCGGTCGTCTGCTATTAGCAAAAAGAGAAAGTATCAATTAGAAATCGTGCAAAATCGAAAAAGCAACGAAGATAACACGAATATGGAAATATTAGTGCCCAAAAACGTTTATGTTGAAGATGTTGAGGGGAATATTAATCAGCGCACGCCAGTTAGGAGATGGAGAAATGACTCGAAACAGCACGCAGCCCCGCCCGAAAGCCTATTAAAGGGGAGGGGCGGTTCCAACCCCAATATCCCTCATGTGCAAACATCGACGGAAATTAAAGCGAAACACGCGCCTGGCATACATAACTCTGGCTACAACATTATGTACGCGTATGGAAATTCAAATCAGTCCGGTGTACAATTTCCTTCACTCAATATACCAGCAGGCGCACTCCCTCTCCACCCTTGCAGTTTCCATATCAGTGTGGCCTGCCACAAATTATTTTTTATCAAAACAGTAAAAAAATAATAATGCTGCCGGAACTTAGCGAAATCAATCGTAAATAACGAAGTTACGACCAAAGATTCATTACTGAAGATATCACATATTCAATGGATTAGTACAAAAAATAATTCCGTGGCAAAGAAAATTAAAAGAAGAAGAATCGAACAACTGAAAAAAAAGAATTAAAGAACGGGTTATATGAAAGCATACAGCTGAAAATCTTAAGATAACAGAAGAAGAAAAAAAGTAGAAAAGAAAGCAATAAAAAATGCTGTTCAAGGAAGACAATAGTGCCAAAGTTTAGCGATGAAACAAGGGAAGGGGGGGAAAAAATGACGCAAGATAAATTTGGAAAAGTAGAAGGAAATTGTAGGTAGTATGTGTGATAAAAGGATAAAATGTTATATTCCACCGGTTTTTTTTATGATAGTTAAAAAAAAAAAAAATGTACACTGTATACCTGAGATAATCTCATCATGGGAAATATTGTTAGAAAATTTCCCTAAAATAACAAGAACGCTGACATAAAATAGTGAGTTTGGTCATTTCCGACTGTTACAAGACTATCTTTGCAACTGTCATCAAACACTGTATACCTGAAATAATATTGGTAGCGACCTTTATAACTATCAGACTCAAAAAAGAAAATGACTGCTTAAAGACAAAAATGAGCGTATAGGATTACACTAAAAGATGTTCCAATATCGCAATTAAAACAGATTTCCTTACAGTAAGTTTACATTAAGAATTAAAATAAAATCATAACTATAGGAAGAGAGAAGTTTCGGCTCAGAATTTTTTACCTAAATCTGTTAATACGGAAACGCATGAATCTTCTTCCCACAGCACTCAGCGGACAAAACTTCGTTGGTAGAACACACAATTAATATCACATATCACGACACACATTTCATCACAAAGACATGCGGAAGCGCGCAACCAACAACACAACACTCGCGACCTCGTTGCTCAACTGTCTCCACGACAATGTGGCCGCTGATGATCGAGATCACCGCTGGTAGCGCTGCAGTAGCTCTCGCAGGTGCTGCCGCCGCAAGAACAGACTGTGAACTACTGTAACGTATTACGCCCAGCCACTGAAAAAGTGAGAACAGTCACTTCAATACAAAATTATCTGTTATAATTCAGATCGTTTCCCTTTAGGGTTATTTTCATTCAAATCCTTTAATCAAAAACCGATAGAAGTAAACAACCACTATGCGAATAATTTAATTAGAACAAGCAACAAGTTCGATGCATGTACACATTTGAAATGTGTACATTTGTTGCGACGTCACAAATAATATTTATTCAGAGTGAATGGAACACAAACAGTGTACCAATTAAACGTTTGTATAATTACCTTCCAGTTATTTCAGATACGGCTGTCGAAATGCATGTCTTCAATTATTTACCGAAATTAATGTTGGCCAACGCGTGATTTATTGTTTCAGAACAACGAAGGATAGTTTGCAGTATAGTCTTATTAGCAGCGAAATGGTCAAACGAGTCAAGAAAAAATAGAAATGGACACGGAAGCATAAACAAATTCGTGCCTACGCTTTCTACCCCACCGAGAGCAATATCTAATATATAATTTTCTAAGCTCACTCACTCACCCACCTCGATAGCTGATTGGCTGGTCAAGGGCGACGTCGCGCGTCGACTATCGCTCGCAAATTAGCAGCGACCAGAGATATTATTAGAAGAAATTCAAGGTTATGTCCAAAAGTTAAGCAACTGCTACCAAATTAATTGCCATAATAGGTTCATTTAGTTTGATTCTCGTAGCATTTCATAATTTAAAAAAATCGATAAACAGCTGAAAAACCGTGGAACTACTTTTCTGTCGCTAATAAAATAACAATAATAATAAGATACTTAAATTCTTCATGGTCTCTGCTCTAACCACAAGTGTCAATTGTCATTCCGACCTTGGCTAAATTTCAATTTAATTAAAACTTTCGCTAAATGCTGCTGCTTGACCAAAGTTTATACATTATGGTTTATTTGCTTTTTACGTATTTTACTGACCACTTTCGTTAGTGATCTTTGTTCATGTTCTCCGTACGTGAGTTATTAGTTTATTTAAAGTGGACTTCAGACCAAATACGTTACCGAATCGAGTATTCTGGCAATTCATTTCTTTGGAGTTGCTTAACTATTTAATAATCTGGAATCTGTATTAAGTTCTCTGGACACTATGACCAAGATTACGTTAGGAATGTTTGTCCACCCTAAATAAAGAACAACGTGATGCTTGCGAAGCAAACAAGAATTCTTTACTGAGCGTGGTGGTGTAACGGTTAGCGTTCTGGCCTCGCATTCGGGAGGACGGCGGTTCGAATCCCCGTCCGGGCATTCAGATTTGGGTTTTCCATGGTTTCCCAAATCACTCCAGGCAAATGCCGGGATGCTTCCTTCAAAAGGCCATGGCCGAATTCCTTCCCATTCCTTGCCCCCCATCCTTTCCCGTCTCTAAAGACCTCGCTGTTGAGAGACGTTAAACAGTTGAAAAAAAAATAATCTTTAAATTTTGCAGGGTGAACTTTTAGGGTCAAATACAAGTGAAGTTTGTATTTCAGCAAGTTCGAGTCTACGACCTTTGAAACAATCATAAGATAGCACAATCATCCCTGTCCGTGTTTAATACGTCTATTAACATTTATGAGTTTTTGAAGCTCAAGAAATTTTATTCAACCTAAAGGTGAAACACAGGTCAAATTCGTATTTGGTCCGATCAGATCATCCTGTCATAACCTTTGACCCTAGAAACTGGAACTACTCTAGACACGTGACGATACTCCAAAAAAACTAGTCAAGGGCTTACAATCTTCTTGTTTTGCTTGGGCCTACTTGAGGCCCCACTCGTTCAGAAGTTGAGCTTTGATCTTCGCCAGGAACTGCTGCATCATCTCCCTGTTTAACTCGTTTCTTTCTTCCATACAGGAGGTACCATACATCAGAGGTTTTTCTGAAAACCACGGACTTTCTTCAAGATGTGTCTCACAACCTGTCTGTTTTGAAGATGCATTATTCCAATTTTTTTAAATACCTTTCTCAGTTTCCATCAGTCAAGTGGTACGAATCTTCTATCTTCGGCAATAGGTGAACAGGCATTTGGTCAGTCATTTTGAGCCAATCTAGCCACATGACCACAGAAAGCAAATATCTGTTTCCTAACGCAGTCTGAGAGCATTCGTGGAGTTGTGGATTTTCCTGAGAATCCTTCCATATCTTTCTTAATCAGACCTCTTCTGTTCAGTGATAGACACTCGCAGGCACACAGGAATTCTGGTGGTATGCCTATTGTGTAGTGTTTAAGATTTAGGTTGCGCAACAGGCGTTTCTTATTGTAGACATTCTGGATCAGTGGAAAGACCAATACTAGCTTGTCAACTCTCACGGAGAGCACTGCTTCTTCTGACAAGTAGGGTTCAATCCACTCACCGAAGTATTTAAATTTCTCAGTCCTGCTGATTTTATCCTGTTCCAGTGACATATCACCGTTAACCTCTTTGATTTGGACAGTAAACAATATAGCCAGCTAAAACTTTTTGTATCGCATGTGTATCTAATCCATTTGATTTAATTCTGCAAGTATTTTTCAATTTTGTGCTCTCAGCATCACGAAAACAATTAAACGCACATAACCGAGGCTGGACTCGAACCGGCGACCGCTGTAACTCGAAGCTAGTAGGCTAACGCCAACGCTGCCGGGATCAGAGTATATCTTGTCTCATGGAAGCATTCAGGTGTTCGGCTAAAGTGATTTTTGGAAATAGCGAAAATGCAGATCAGGAGGTCGAACCCGCGCTCTGTGGCGCCAGTTACGATGACGTGGAGGCGCAGTCAGCACGGAAGCCGATGACGTCACGCGGCGCGTGGGTCCTTGTAGGGCGTCCATCGCGCCGGAATTTCTGCGAACCCTCGGGAATGTAGTCTGAATCATTCCAGTCGTCCACATCATCGATTATCTCGGAAAGACTTAGTCGGACCGAACTTCAAACAGCGTTTGGTGGATCGCTGAAGAGTAAATACATCGCGTTTCACCAATATCTGAGGTTATCCTAGCGCCGTCTGACACTTCTTCTCCATAACTATCTGTTATTGTCTTTAAACAGCTTCGCGATAGCAACATACCACCTGATTGAGTGAACCATGTCGCAATAAACACACGAATTCCTGGTTTATATTCCTTAGGAACAAAATAGGTGAAAAAATGCATATAAATCAGTGATTCCCAATTAGTTTTTCCCAAGTACTACTTCAAAAAAGAGCTCAACCTTGCGTACCCCTTATAGTTAAAATGATATTTTAAAAAAAAAAAAAAAAAAAAGTTTTTCGACCTTTATCACAATAATGTAATTCATGCACACACAGGTTTATCGTCTTAAAATATAGTATGGCGATAGTAATATTAGCATGATTGTTTTTTAATTATCTTAGTGATTACCTTAGCTAGGAGATTATCGCGCGTACCCCTTGTAGCAACCTTACGTACCCCTAAGGATACGCGTACCACTAAATGGGAACCACTGATATAAATGAAATAACAGGCACCACACCAGCTAAATTTCCTTGGAAAGTTGTAATAGAGTAGGGGCTCCCAACGTTATTCCTACCACACCACCTCCCAGTAAACGAATTTTTCCCACATTCCCCTCTCCCCACCCATCCGTCAAAATAATTCTTCCCACGCCCCCCTCCCCCCTCACAATTTTATTATTAATAAGGTAAAAGCCTACTTTTCAGTACTAATAATGACAGGCCAGACGAAACTCACGAAGTGTGTGATGTTAGAATACAGGTTTCAACCTTTAAGACCTTGACCATGACCTTGAACATTTTTCCGGTCCGCGAGATTCATCATACTTTTAAAAAATATTTTTATACTTTATATTTTATATATTTCTATACAATTTGCGTTCAGTATTATTATTATTAATATATTATCTATGTTTACATGCAAGAATAATAGTAAACACAATAATAATAACTCATTACGTTTCAATTTTTCACTCAAAAAAAAAGGCCTAAAGAGAGTCTAAATCTAATACGGGGATATATAATTTTATATGCGGCTCGCTGAGTTATGATGGGTTTCCAAAGTGGCCCGCAAGGTCATTTGGGTTGGCCACCCCTGCTTTAAGAGGTGCCGTACTTGGGTTCTGTCGAACTAGGGTATCGTTCACACAGAGTCACAGTGGTTCAGGATTAAAGGATAGTGGATATTCGTACTAAAGACATAACATCGATGTTAAAAAAAAAAAAATTGCTTTAGATAGCATTTTCTGTGCTGATCAAAAGTTGTTACCTTCAATTTTTGATAAAAATGAGTCCTTCACACTTAAAAATGTATGGGTGGAAATCTATCTTTTTTTTTTTTTCACGGTCCTATATCAAAGTGTCAAAGTCAAAACTTATGCAATCGTAAGTACCTATTCTACTTAATACCACAACTTAAAAATTTCTTGCGTATCCTTGCCGCTTTGACTACAGGGGGCAAGTGAATTTCAGGGTTAAAATATTGTGGGCATTCGAACAAAAGTCATAATATGGATCCAAAAAAATTGCTTTAGATAGCATTTGCAGCGCTGACCAAAAACTTTTAAGTTCAATTTTTGATAAAAATGAGTCCTACAGGCCTTAATATACATATTCTCCCATTCAATGTTTTTCTATTAATTTTTTTAAGTGAAAAGGACTCATTTTTATCAAAAATTGAACATTTTTTGATCAGCACAGAAAATGCTATCTAAAGCAATTTTTTTTGGATCGATATTATGACTTTAGCTAGAATGTTCGCTAAATTTTAACCCCGAAATTCACTTGCGCCCTGTAGTCAAAGCTGCAAGGATACGCAAGAAATATAAGGTATGACTTTGACACTTTGATATAGGGTCGTGACAATAAAATAAAATAATTTTCACCCATCCATATATTTTTATTATTTATTTATTTTAAGTTTGAAGCACTCATTTTTATCAAAAATTGAACATATTTTGATCAGCACAGCAAATGGAATCTAAAGCAATTTTTTTTGGATCGATATTATAACTTTAGTTCGAATGTCCACTATACTGTATTCTAATCCTGAACCATTGTGGGACGGTGAAACTATCTTGCCCCCCCCCCCCCCCCCCTTGCGACATGTCTTCGAGACCCCATGTTTGGGAATCGCTACATAGACGGTTAACAAATTCCACAGCATCCGTCTGCTCCCGTATACCAGGTGTAGTGCAAAATTATTTCATGACGGACAGTACTTGAGTGAGAGTACTGACAGGGTAGGCCGGTAACAGAGAGACGCTGGGACAGGACCACCAACCGTGACGGCTCAATTTCCCCGCGGCCAGGGGACTGCACCTGACAGGCGAGTCGGGTGACAGAACATATCGATACGGCCTCGATATATCGAACGCCAGTACGTGCCGACTCTATAGCTCGTTCGTCGCGAGTGAAACTACGTTACATTTAACAGCCAACTGAGGATAATGACCAAAGTCTTTAAGGAGACATCCATTAATTACGTGAGGTGAAACAGGGGGGGGGGGGTCCGGCGAAAAAAAACTCTACATGGGGGGGGGGGGGGGTCCGGCCAGATCTCACAAAATCTCACCAGGGGGGAGGGAGGGGTCCAGAAGTCCGGAAAAACACCTCACGTAATTTGTGGATGCCCCCTAATACGAATAAAATTCAAAGGTAAGCCGAGGCATTATGACTTGAACTGCTCGTGATGTGCTAGAGCTAAGCCCTAGGTCTGATTACGCCTACGATGCATGTAAAAAAATACATGATTTCTGTAATTTATTCTAAAAACACTTCGTAAATAAAAAATGATAGTCTTATGCAGTGAAAAACCGCATCTATACCATATAATAAGTTACGTCTGTACCTGAAATTTATGAGCAGATTATACACAAAATGTCTGCAAGAGAAACAAAGCCTGAGCCACCGATACAACACATAGCAGTGTGGTGGCTCAGTGTTTAAGACTCTTGCTTTCAAAAGTTCGGAGTTCGGTTTCGGGTTCAAATCCTATAAACTACGCCAGGAGGTTCTGTGGTTCGGATTCCATCACGTTAAACAATCCTAGTTGTTCATATCCATAGCAAATTCAAGCCAAATCGAGGCTTAGCGTGTTCTGATTGGTCTAAACGAACACACAAAGATACATACATCACAGAGACACACGTTTCCTTCTGTGTCACCGTTCGGTTAGTTTTCAAAATTTCATGAAAAATGTAACCTATGTCGTTCTTAATGATGATAGTATTTGTTTGATAATTTTATCAAGACCGGTTTGGCCGATTAGTTGTTATAACGTAACAGACGAATTTACTTTCGGGTTAGTGTAGACTGAAAGACCGATTTTTACTTCTGGCTCAGGGCGATGATTCACTGCCACAGAAATGAAGTTCTTGAGGAGAACTGCAGGACACACACTGACTGTTAAATCATGTCAGAAATAAAATAATTAACAGAACATTGGTTGTTGAACATATTCAGCAGTGTAGGGAAAATGGTTTCGAGACGTGAAAACAATGGACAAAACCAGAATTCTGCAGAGGAAGACCAAACACGAGATGAAATAAGACCGTAAGAGGCCACTAGGCTCAGTCTGAAAAGGAATATGGTGATGATATGTTGGTGGGAGAAGTGTTTCTCCGCCGTCATAAATGGGGTGGGTGTTCGCATGTTTGCTGATAAATTCGATCTGAAGCTTACATACACTACATATGGAAACCGATGCGGCTAGTTCCTCCAAACTAAACAACTTGTGCCAAATCGACAGAAACACAGTTTACAGTACTGCGTACCCACAGAAAATGTATTCAAATCCACCATGAACAGGTATTCATCTAACTCGGTGGCTTCCAAACTTTTCTCAGTGGGCCCCATAGTGGGTTCTTTAACGCTGTAGAAAAGAACCTACAGAACTAAATGTTGATTAGAATTGAAAAGAGGTCCCAGATAAAAAATGTATAATTATAAATGAACCCACCAGTGCGGCTCAATGCAATTAGGTTCCACACGTAGGATCGTGGTGGTACAACGGGTCAGGGCAGGAGCCCAGAACGCCCCATAACTGCCCCCTCCCCTCTCATGATTCACACTGGCTACCTGTACTATATACAGGGTGAGGCATTTAAAACTGTTTGTCGGTATATTTGGCAAATTAAAAATCGGATTAAAAAAAGGTGGAATAAAAATTGTTAACCTCGAAGAGGGACATCCATTAACATAACGCTCGACCCCCTGCACCCTCCCCCCCCCCCGGGAGCGGGAGGGGGGGTGAATTTGAAATCTTAAATAGGAAGCCCCATTTTTTATTGCAGATTTGGATTCTCCGTGAACAAATATGTATCTTTTGTATGAAACATTTTTTTTCTTTTCATGATAGATGGCGCTGTAATCGGCAAAAATGAAACTGAGTTGAAGATTGTTGCAAAACGGTAATATCTCAAATAAATACACATCAGATTAGGAAATTAGAAATTAGACTCTCTCTGCAATTGTTAACATCGTTGAACAGTTGCGATGAGATGTGTACAGTCCGAATCATTGATGTAACATGTACAGTCTGACCACAGACTGAGACGCATGATCACAGTCTGTGCTTATTTGATTGTGGGAGGTATCACATGATGGTATTATCAATAATATCAAAAAAGTACTTCGATTTTCCTGATCTGATGTGTATTTTTTTGAGATATTTCCGTTTTCAACAATCTTCAACTCAATTTCATTTTTTCCGATTACAGCGCCATCTATCATGAAGCGAAAAAAAATGTTTCAATGTTTTCACGGAGAATCCAAATCTGCAATAAAAAATAGGGGTTCCTATTTACGATTTCATAGTCACCCCCCTTCTCGCCCCCGGGGGTGGTGCAGGGAGGTCGATCGTTATGTTAATGGATGTCCCTCTTCGAGGTGAACAACTTTTATTACAACTTTTTTTTAATCCAATTTGTACTTTGCGAAATATTCCAACAAACAGTTTTAAATACCTCACCCTGTATAATTTATTTTTAAATCACGACAACTTCATACGAGAAAATATATACAAGTGAACATGCACATTTAATAAGCATTTAAGTAATTATACGTTCAGTTTACACTGGTTCACTGCTTTGTCAACTAATCTATTGTTTAATTTCCTAAGCTGACGCACTCTTTCATTCACCTCTACAGCTATTGGCTGGAGGGCGGTGACATCAAGAGCCGGCCTTCACTTGCAAATTAACAGCGACCGGAGATACTTTTAATATTGTAGATAAAGTGCACAATTTAGTATCTAAGCAACTGCTGTGAAATTAATTGCCAAAATACATTAATTAAGTTTGGTTTTAGCAGCATTTTAGTCTTAAAAAAATATGGAAAAACTATGGGGCTGAAAAAAGTGGAACTACTGGTACTTTTCAGAAAAATGTCGCTAATGAAAGTAGCATACAAAAATTTTTCAAAAAACACAAATGCCAATTGTTATTCCAGCCTAGGCTAAATTTCAATTTAATTAAAAATTTCGCTAATGTTGCTGCTTGACCAAAGTTTCTACATTGCGGTTTATTTGTTTTTCATATATTTTACTGACCACTTTCATTAATGGTTTTTGTTGACGTTCGCTGTACGTGAGTCATTAGGTCTATTTGAAGTGCACATGAGACCATATATGTTACCGAATCGTGTACTCTGGCAATTTATTTCTTCAGAGTTGCTTAGCTATTTAATAATCTGGAATCTGGCCGTTACGGAAACTATAACCAAAGATTACATTATGAAGGTTTGCCCATCCTCAGTCAAAAACAACGTGATACTTTCTAAGCAATTTAATTTAATTATGATGCAACGTATGATCCTGTGGAAATTTCCCTACATACCCATTTTCCCCTCTTTCCTGTAGCCAACTACTTTTGCCATCTACAAATTACAACTTAAATTGTTTCAACGTTTTTGGTAAATTATTCATCAAATCTCTTGGTATCTTATTCCAAACCCTGACCTCCTTACCTATGAAAGAAAATCTCCCCACACCCTTGTGCCTG
The DNA here is from genome assembly GCA_031002005.1 of Vandiemenella viatica. Taxonomy (NCBI): domain Eukaryota; kingdom Metazoa; phylum Arthropoda; class Insecta; order Orthoptera; family Morabidae; genus Vandiemenella; species Vandiemenella viatica. The sequence goes on along the minus strand of CM061918.1, from coordinate 37,791,740 downwards.
AAACCGAGTGCCAGCTTGTGGTCATGGTATCTTTTCCCTTCCATGCACTACTTTTAATTCTTACACCAATATATTTCCACGCTTCATCACCAATATACGCCTTGTACACTCCCAGGACTCTCTTCACCCTCCTCCTGTCATCCACCCTTTAACAGAAATTCTTAAAATTTTGCAAAGTGAAGTTTTAGGGTCAAATAGGCCTACGAGTAAAATTTGTATTTCAGCAATTACGCATCCATATCCTTTGAAACCATTATAGGATAGCACAATCATATTTGTCCGTGTTTAATAATCTATTAATACCTCTGAGTAGTGTTGCCCAAATGCAAGAACAAGACGAGACTTGGCCAGTCTTGGTCTTGCATCAATACACCTGGTCTTGGTCTTGGTCTTGCAAAAATGCAAGACCAAGACCAAGACTGCAAGACCAAGACCGATTTTGGGCAACACTACCTCTGAGTTCTTCAAGCTCAAGAGATTTTATTCACCTTAAGCAAGATACAAAGGTTAAGTTCGTATTTGGCTAAATCAGATCAACCTGTCATAATTTTTAACTAGAACAACACTCACGGGCTTACGCTAGAAAATAAATAAATCGTAACGATTAGGAAAGAGAGGTGGAGGCAATTCGAAAGTTACTCCATCATCTTCTCAACAGGTATCTACAATACTAAAAATGCAGAAACCAAGTTGCAACTGCCGACAGAAGTGGACTGATTCGTGTGGTTACGGTTTGTCGCTGCTTGTAGTGGGAAGCAGTACAAAGGGCTCAGAAACTGTGGCAACGTTTGATCGATTGCTTCCAGGCACTGGGCGCGCGCTTCTTATTTTCCCCGAAGCGTAACTTCAGCCGAAGAAGAACTGCCAGACAGTCGGAAAGAGACTGAAAGGATCCCTTTACGGCAGGATTACTGACAAGGGACCAGGGCAATAGTACGCACGCAGCATCCGGGAACAAAGAAAACATTTGCAAGTAAAGAGACTAGCTTTGGACAGAGGGAAATCGCAGACACATGCGCTGGTAAGAAGAAAACTGGTGTGTCTCGGGATATGCAGCTAAACCTGAAATATGAACCCAGCCTTGGTAAAAGGGGAGGGGGGAAAACCGCTGTCGAATGAGTGAGGGGGGGATCCTATGATAGTAGGTAACATGTGTTTCATTCTAATCATTCGAGATGGAGCTAAAATATATACATTACAAAATCAAAGTTACTAGGGTTATTTAATAAAAGTTCTATTTAGTTAAGCAAATATGAAAAAATTAATTACCAGAACACTTCTTACAACCCACTCTCTTAGACGGTATTAGATGCTCGTGTAATTTGAGCTAATATAGTATTTCTGAAAGGGGTTTTTCTGTGACGAGCCTTTTATCTTCGTTCACACCTAACCGAAATCGATAAATGAGGTTTTATTTTAAAGATTAAGGTCTGCGCTCTGGATACATAATAAATTAAGGAAGGAATTTTACGGAATTTGACCCTTGAAGAGCAAAAGCATTAACTATCAAGGTCACGCGTATGAGACAGTTCAGAATCAGGCCGTTAGGCTTCGCTGACGTCGCTAAGGAATGATCGCGTGACGCTAGATAGCAGCACCACATATCACACAGATATCTATAAACTGTATTTTCTACAGTAAGGAGCTATTACAGATATTTTTTCTGTTAAATTAACATTTATTTTGCTATACAATTCTTATGTAAAAATTTAAAAATTCGCAAAATTTTCGCACGGGCTATGATCGCGTAACCGCTAGATAGCAGCACAACATATCACAGTGATTCCGATATACTGTGTGTGTTTTGTTCAGCTCACAAAAGGAGGCCGCCAATTGCAAAATTCAGATTCGATACATACTGTATGTTATAAAATCTCATGGCCAGACATGTGGCAAAGCAGAAACGCGCGCTTCCTCGCCGTTGTCGAGAAAATCAGCATTGAAATATTCCATTGCGTTCAAGTACTTTCTACGTCAGGGAGATTCAAAGGGACGCAGCGAGCAATCTCTCTGCCCCCATAAGCCCACTTAAGTCGTGTCGAATCTCACTGCTGACAACGTTTTTTTAATTTATTCAAATGTGAATATAGATAATTCTCGATAGTCAGTTTCAACAATTATGCATACAATAAGTTTTTTAATTACGGTTTGTTGTGAAAAAAACCGACGCTTTCGAACTTCATTATATTGTTCGCAATGAAAATTATATTTCAAAAATAGCAAAATTTGCTTCGGCAGGTATGAAAAACAAATATCGTTACCCGACGGTTACAGTTGAGGGACAGATTTTCATTTCTGCACGAAGGGAGGGTCGAAACAAGGCGACGTCGGTTTTTCCTCAACAAAAGGAATTTAAAAAAAACATACGAGTAGCATATGCATAATTGTTGAAACTGATTGCCGGGAACTATCTGTAGGCTATACATATTTGAATAAATAAACAAACTTGCCCTTAGCGAAATTCGATCCGGCAACGAATGGGTTTAAACCAGAGAGCTTGTTATTTTCTTGGTTCTCCGGGTGGAGTCGCGTAGATTTATTAAAAACTAACGTCTCTGCCATCGTGCTGTGGCTTTCATCAAAGGAGCCACAGCCCGATGGCAGAAACGTCAGATTTTAATAAACTGACGCGGCTCCACTCGGAGAACAAAGATAATACATACAGTGCCCTCGGAAGTTTTCGTAATCATCAGAGATTGCTTGAAATCTACCTAACGTAGAAAGTATTTGAAGGCTGCAGAGTATTTCAATGTAGATATTCTCGACAACGACTAAGAAGCGATATTAGGAACATCCATAAACTACGTGGCTTGGTCTGGGGGGGGGGGGGTTGGCTGGAAAGCTACGCTGAGTTACGTGGGGGGTGGTGGGACTTCCGAGCCAGGTCACATAGCTTTCCATTTATATTATTTGTCACAGTTCAAATGAGGTACAGAATACACAATACCATGTGAATGTTTATTTCCATCATTTAATTATCTCCGTATGTAATTTACGATAGTCTGACACGAGAAAACAGTACAAAATGTCTTCTGGAATCAATAGGAAAAAAGCTACTTGTTATGTGGGCGAGGGAGGGAATAAAGACAAAAGCCACGTCGGACTACGTGGGGGGGGGGGGAGGGTTGTTGAAATGAAGGCCAAAATGGAGCTACGTGGTTTATGGACGCTCCCTTACTGCTTTGCCAGATTGCACCTCTGGCCCTGAGCTTTTATTATACGAAGTATGAATTGAATCTGATTTTTATAGTTCCCCTTGTCAGTTGTATTCCGAAGAGGTTTGTGAGAGTTCGGCTTCCGGGAATGGAAAGGCTTCAGGTGCTTAAGGCAAAGTAGAGGGCTGCATGATAGCACACATCAGGTGACATCAAAAAAATATTGTTACAAATGAGCCCGATCTTCTTTCAATCTACCATAAACCACGAATCTCACTATTCATCGTATTTTATCCGCGAAGTATTAGCAATAATTAATTTCCAATACTATGCGAATAATGGTAAGTATGTGGATCGTAACGGTGACAAGCTCCGAGTGGTGAGTTTATCCGAGTGAGCGGACTGCCTCGCAACTTATCCGCCGTTTTCCGCTTCGTCTGTCGGATTGCGTCTCGTTTCGCGTCCCTCTTCTCAATTCTTTCGCGAGAGCCGCTTCACAGTCCCTCCTTCCTCTCCTAACTCCCTCCGAGTCTCTCTCTGGAAACGCTGCAGTAGCTAATCCTACAGCAGCAGCCCGTAAACAAGAATAACCGTCCTGGCGCACACTCGATTCAGTATATGAAATGAAGTCGATATCAACGAGGCTCCCAACACAATATTCAACACTTTGCATTAGTTTCAATTTTTAATGATGGGATATCGACCGCTTGAGGAGTATATGACGTCAGTAGAAAGAGAAAAATCTTAACAACAGAACATATTTTTAAGTAACGAGGGTCGCCTTTTAAATTTTTACAAGAATAACGAAAGAAAGAGAAATTGGTACAAATCATTTTATTGTTTCTCAAAATATTCATCTTTAAGATTTATATACGTTTGCATGCGTAAGAACCAATTCTTGAAACCTTTTTTCCACTCTGAACTTGGTAAGTCAAAAACATGGTTTTGGAAGCTCCTTGAGGTGATGTAAATACATGTCCACACATTTTTTGTTTGACATTCGGGAACAAAAAGAAGTCGTTAGGCGATAAATCAGTTGAATACGGAAAACGGGGCTAAACTTCGATGATTATCTCTGTCAAATAATCAATTGTTGGACGAACACTGTAAATGCTCGCAATTTCATGACGAATGACAATGCGAAGTTTTGGGTTGTTTTTCCTGATTGAATCGATGACTGCCAAATAAATTGTGATGTACTATTCAGCAATAACTGTTCTTCGATCCTCTAAATAAGGGGTGGCCAACCCAAATGATCTTTCGGGCCACTTTGGAAATGCATCATAACTCCGCGGGCCGCATATAAAATTATATATTCCCATATTAGATATACACTTTTTTTGGAGTGAAAAATTGAAACATAATGATTTATTATTATTGTGTTTCCTATTATTCTTACATGTAAACATATATGATAATAATAATGACACTCATAATTTCTACAGATAATTTTTGAATATTTGGATCCGCAAATAATTTATTTTTTAAGATACATTGGTTTTCACTAGTTTGGCTATTATAAAATAAATATATTTTTTAAAAGTATGATGAATCTCGCGGGCCGCAAAAAATGTTCAAGGCGGGGCCGCAGCTTGGCCACTTCTGCTCTAAAGCAATGGTCGCGGTATATCCAGTATAACCAAAGATACAGGCGCCCATTTTCTTGGTAATGCATCCCGAACGAACCACTTATGTTGGATTCGGTTCATCTTGGAACAACCAAACGTTTCCAGCTGATATGAATATATCCAAGTTTCGTCGGCTGTTACAATGTTGTAAACGGATTTTGAATTTCCTCGGTAGAATTTTTTGAGCATTCTCTTATACCAATTGACCAGAGCATGTTTTTAAGCTTCAGTCAAATAATGTGGAATCCATCGGGAAATAGATATTTTCACACATATCGAATGTACTGCAGTCTTCGATATGGCTAATGATACCTCTAACTCACAGAATCGATTTTTTTTTTACTACCTACTTTGGCCGACCTTCACGAAATTCATCGCTGACCACGTCGTAATTCTGCATTCTGCAAACCAATTATTAACATTCTCAAATCAAATGATTCAAGGCATTGTTGTTGAGTTAGGCCTTTACTAAAATCGTAAAAAAAAGAAAAAAAACATCCAGTGAAGACCTTCAAGTGAAATTTCCACATGTCACAATAATTATATATAAAAAAGGCACTAAACAAACTACTCGGCCAATTTCTGAGATAACACTTGTAATAACAACGAAGGACAAATTTTGCAACAATATAAACGTCGCATCTCAATGTTTGCAAAAACTTAAAAGGTGACCGTCGTATTCTATCTGTACAGATAAAAAGAAATATTCGGAATTGTTGTTGCATGCATTTTTGTTTTGTCCTCAAACGCTATGTTTGTGTGATCTGTTTTCTTGGTAAATGTAAACTGGGTTAGCTTCCCCTTGCCTTCCACAAGAAGTCAACCAACGAGTTAACGTTTTGCGTGTATGACTGCGAAGTGTGTATGTTCATGTAGTGTGTTGTTTGCTGTGTATTGTGAAATATGGAAGAAGGGAGAGGATTAATACCCTCTCAGGCCTACTCTTCCAAAGAACACCGGAGAACGTCAGGCTTAACGTCCCCCATACTATCAACAGCGTCGTATGCCGTCACTCCATATGCGCTTGGAATTGTACTCAGAACTTTGGCGCTCAATCTGATGGTTAGGAATCTTACACAACCACCTCACCAAATCCTGATGAAGAAAATTTCTTCGACCACCAGGATTGGAACCAGCTAACCCTGTATCAGTCGCCGGGCACTATAACAGGACCCAGCCAACTGAGCTGGCAAATTTGATTACAAATAAACCAGCTAACATTTTTTCAATCTCATTCGATTAGATGAATTAAAAAAATTAAGATATATATTTACAGTCAAAAGTTTTATACCCACGTCTCTAGATGTAATTAAGAATATTAAACATTGATATTCGCAATACACAGCAAAATAGCATTGCTATGAAAGGGAAAAGGTAATATAAGAAGTGCTGTTGGAATATTCTGGCACAAAAGGCGGCTTAACAATCTCTTTCTTCGAGCAGCAGCAGCAGACGGAGGGGCCTTTGTGTTGCCCCGTGTTCTGCCACGAAAGAGAAAGTAACAGGGACTCGAAAATGCTTACGCTCTGGAGGGAGGGGGAAATGTCCGATGTTTTAAACTAGGCAGTTCTGCTAATGGAACCGCCAAAACCAAGATATAGAGGCTTAAATTGTGAGAGCAAGACTGTTTTTTTATAAGAATTTATATTATTATTCAGCTTCCAGGCTTGCTTTATGTGACTAACAGTTTTATGTTCGTTCAGATTTGAATTATCGTCTGTCCTTTTACTTTCATATATTTTGTCATTCCTTTACAATGCACTGGCGATAAATTTATTTTTTGCTATGGCTTTACGAGTCGTCGACGTAGAGGATAATAGAGGCGGAAAGGACTGGAGGCAAAGGACGGGAAGGGATTCGGCCATGGCCTTTTCAAAGGAACCACCCCGGCATTCGCCTGGAGTGATTTGGGGAAACCATGAAAACCCATATCTGGATAGCCGGCCGGGGATTCGAACGCCCATCCTCCCGATTGCGAGGTCAGAGCGTTACCGCTCACCCACCACATTCAGTGCGATATGGTCCATAGTCCTAAAGATAAATATTAATTGTACAGAAGAACTTTCCTGACGTCGATAATGGGTACCATAATGTCAGATTATTAGGTGCACAGATAGGAATGCAAAGCTTTTGAGTAATTGTACAGTGGACGGAGAATTACTGGTTCAAGCTTTGGCATACTATCTGACTTTAATCTCAGGCGAGGGAGTCATTAACATATGGTAGGCAACTATCAGAGAGAGTGAGGACGGAATGTACAACGGAAGAAAAGGGTCGTAATGACCTGAAGACAGGGTTCCCGGTATAGAGGACCCGCAAATTGAACGTCCGAAGCGTTCTTACGTACTTCACATTACACAGCAAATTATGTCAGAAGTTATGGTCAGGTTAAAAGCTTTTGAAAATCCCACCCGAGATCTTTCGATCTCCAGTCAGACGCTTTAACCACTGATCAACCAGACCGGTCAAGATATTGTTTCGGAGCGTGGTTGCTGAGCGGTAATACTTTGGCCCCATATTTGGGAGGATGCCGGTTCGAATCCACATCCGGCGATTCAGAATTAGATTTTTCATGGTCCCCCCCCCCCCAAAAAAAACCAGTCAAATAACGGAGTGGTTACTAGGAAAGGCAACGGCCGAATTCCTTCCCGTTCCTTGTCCCCAGTCCTTTCTTGTTTCTGATGACTCCAACGAGGCGTAAAGCCATAAGCAAAAAAAAAAAAAAAATCCTAGATGACTACAGAAAACTGTCTAAAAGCAAAATCAGGATAACAGGTACGTGGATTCCAGGACTCGAACCTGGTATCTCCCAGCCCCAGTGCGGTGTTGCCTGAAAACGCTGTTCCATATTGACGGGTCTAACTTTCCACCTTTTAAGTCACCTATAACTATTGTCACTATGCGATTCTTCCATATTTTGTTATAATTGCGTCTGGAGGACTAAAACAGTGAACATTTGCGAATTTCAAAGTTCAGAAGTTGTGACACACGGATAAATAACAAGGCAAGGAACTAATTTTTGGAATCAAATACAAGAGTTGGAGGGTGTGCAATATCAGGGCTGCTAGATTTGTATCTGGAAATTACCGCAGAACACAATCAGTAACAGACAGTGGGAACACTGGAAGACGAGGAGGGTGAAGAAAGTCATGGAAGTGTATAAGGCGTATATTGGTGATGGGGCATTGAAAGATATAGGTGTAAGAATGAAAAGTAATGCATGGAAGGGAAAATATTACCATGATCACAAGTTGGCATTTGATTTCAGGCACAAGGTGTGGGAAGATTTTCTTTCTTAGGTAAGGGGGTCAGGGATTTGAGTAAGTTACCAACTGAATTGATGAATAATTTACCAATAACGTTGAAACAATTTAAAGTTAAAAGGGAAAAATGCGTTTGTAGGGAAACTGACACCGGTGCGTGCGCTTCATCGTAATTCAGTAAAATTAAACAATAAGACGAGAAAATCTTGTAATATTATTTAGTAGCTGTGACGATTCTTAACCACTACCAGGAATTACGTACCATTAACCTACCTTTTCGCCTCGTCTACGTAGATGTTATTAGCACCGGGAAAGGAATGGGGGCAAGGAACGGAAAGGAATTATGTCATGGCCTTTTGAAGTAACGATCCCTTCATTCACCTGGAGTGGTTTTGGAAAATCATGGAAAAATGAAATCAGGATGGCCGGACGGGATTCGAACCCACGTCCTCCCCAATGCCGGATCAGAGCTTTACCGTTCTCCCACCGCGCTTGGTCTTAAGCAGACGAACAAGTTACGAACGGGTAAGGCTTGCTGCTTGTTGTCGATGAGAAATCCTGTTTAATACAAGAAACCAGTCGAATATCGACTCACTTTGATTGCACTGGCTAATATGAACATCTCTAATAGGTTTGCTTGGTAACTAAATAATTTCTCTCAACACCAGAACAGAGTGAAAATATTTCGGGTATATAGTTTCCTGAACTACGTTTAAGCGCAGCAATGTAAGTCAAACATCTCTACAATATGTATTATCCGGTACGTACTCGTTAATCTAGCATCCAGTTTGATCAAGGGTACTCAATTAATCCTTTCATGTAGATACAACAGTCCCACCATACCTATTACGGTTTTTATAACTCAAATTCTCAAGTAACAAACAGAACAAAACTTACCCGGTTCACAGATAATAAATAACATTACTTATTAACTGCCTTACTATTGTAATCCACAAACGGTCACAACTTGAAGAGAGCGTGTAACTGAATTTAGACATATAAATAATCAAAGAGTAAAGACAATGGGACGTCCATAAATTACGTGAGGTGAGATGGGGGGGGGGGGTGAAAATTGTTGGACTGTAGAGCTAAAAAAAAAAGGTCTACAAATTACGCGAAAGTCGATTTTTGGGGGGTATTTCGTCGATAAGTAGGGGTGTAACCGGATTTGGAAGGATGAGACCTAAAAAAAAGGTCTCAAAAAAGTTGCGAGGGCGATTTCTAGGGGAGGGGGGGTGCCTCACGGAAGATCTCACCAGAGGGGAGGGGGGGGTCCGGAAATCAGGAAAAGCACCTCACGTAATTTATGGATGCCCCCTAGCCCATAGGAAATCTGTGAGGATAGTTGGGGACACTGAGACACCTCAGTCAGAATATTCCAGTGGAACTGCTATGGATACCTGTAATACCTGCCGAGCCGCAATATCTGCTTACGCCAGACAACAATGACAGAATGAAAGAAAATTTCGGAAAGGATTTTGTGGTTATACTGGAGAACAGGACCTAATAGTGTATCCTGCAATGGATAAAACTGTGGCTCTCTTGAGTGGTATTCGAACAATGCCCCAAATTTGAAGCATATCCTAATTCATCGCTGGAGATAATACGTACGCGGGTACGATTATGCTTAGCACATTAAACGTACACACATATAACTCAACCACGGCTAGACAAGCCGGTATCAACCGGAAAACCACTTCCGTACAGTCCACAACGGAGAGGTCGACACAAACACGGAACCAGCAACTCTGAATATTCTGGTATCTACACTAATATCATAAATGCGAAAGTAACTCTGCTTGTTACGTTTTCACGACTAAACCAATCCTGCTAAAATTTGACAAGAAAATACTGTATACCACTAGGAAGGACATAGGATACTTTTATCGGGGTAAATAACATATTTTGTGACGAAATTCTGAAAACTAACCGAGCGATGACAGATGGATAGCGTGTGTGTGTCTCTGAAATGTTATATTGGTCGCTCAGGCGTTGTTTCTCTCGAAGTCAGTTTGTGTATGAACTGTTGATAAATTTCATGTATAGAAACAAGCTTTCTATATCTAACTAGCTGTTACCCGCGACTTCGTACGCGTGGACTTAAAATTTGATTGCTACAATTGGATATACAAAACTGAAAGTTCCCTAAGATATGTCCCAAACAACACTGAGTCGGCATAATATGACGGGAACGCCATCGATATACCATTCCACTGTCGAACCTGTCTCGTGACTAAAACTGTCATTCATACCAGAAAAAAGTATCCTATTTCCTTCCTAATGATACAAAGTATTTCCTTGTCATCGGTATACATACATAGTCGTCAAAACGAAACAAAAAACACGGAAGCTTACTTTCGCATATTTAACATTATTAGTTTAGATCACACACAAACTGCCTGTGGAACCAGTATACCGTCAATAAAGTGAACGCTTAGGGCACTGTTCTACCGCCCACGATTTGCCACGCATTTCAGCCCTGAATTTATGGGGCCTACATTTCAACATGGTATCCTTACTACAAAATCACAGGCTTCGCTCAAACTACGAAAAACAATTCTTAAAAATTTTTCCTCCCAGCGGGTTTTGAACCCGAAGCCAAACGGGAAATTTCTTATGAATCACCTTACCCACTGCGCTAACAGCCCTCTCTGTGGTTTCGCATTACAGAGACGTTGACATATAGTGCGTCTGTCTTTCACACTTTAGGTAGTTTTCATAATTCAATGACAATATGTATTATCTATACAGAAAATAGTATCCAATGTCCATCCTAATGTCAAATAGCATCTCCTTGTCACATTTCATCACGATCGGATTAGCCGTTTAGCCCAAGAAACGTAACAAACAGACAGACAGAGCTACTTTCGCATTTATAATATTAGTATAGATTCTAGCAATAAAATTCTATGTCCACGAAGTCGGAGGTAACAACTAATTTTCTTTATATAGAGAGAGTGGAAACCTTTTCATCCTCGCGTATAGTGCTCTAAAGCATACGTAACGTAGCATAGTGCTGATTCATAACAGCACAGAAGAGCGGCTCGTTTTATTACGAGATTGTTACAGTCTTGCTACAAAAGTTAGTATTAACATGGAAAATTGTTCTAGGAGGAACATTACGAAGTGACAAGAAGGAGAAAACTACAAAAATTAATAGACATAACTGATCTGCATTTGCAGATGGATCACTCCCCTACATTCAGAGTGGAAAACCGGGAACTCGGAATTCGTGTCTGGATATCGTAGAGGTAGACCCAGTTAAAGGTGACGTGAAACCCATTTCCAGATATTTCTGCAAGGTGTGAGGGACTTCGAGGTCTACAACTACACATATTAGGAGCAAGCAGCAGGTACTGTACATAGAGACCGATCATAAACTGAAATTTCTAGTAACGATGCCACATAGATTCTTTAAATGTAAGGAGTGAAATTTGCTGGCAACACGCGTTAACATACAGTGAGGGGAAAATAGTTTTTGCTGTTACATATCTCGAGTGAAAAATGGAACGCTTATGGATTCGATTTGTTAATTTGTCACTCTCTGAAATATAACTTAGGATTTTCGAATCGCGTATTATTTTAGCTCTTACCACACTTAACACGATTATAAAATAAAATTTTATAAAATCTGGGAAGGGGTAAAAATAATTTTAGCTGGAAACTAAAGAAAATGATCTCTTTTGGATAATCTTGAGGAGTATAAAATTTTATGCTTTTAACAAGCGTCGTGTTCGTAAAATTCCACTTACTTTTCGCAGGTTTATCGTTGCTTCAATGATATTGTTACTGGCAACGTTTCGGCACCCAACCATGGGCCTTCCTCAGGATTATTTTCGAGCTGATGTGTCCCCTGCTGGCGACTGGTCACACCACCTCATCGTTCGCCTCCACACTAGGCGGGTTGTTTTGTTTTTACGCATCAACAACATGATGGAAGCATTAAGAGGGATTTTCCAATTTGTATGGGTCGCAAATGAAGGTTTGCAACCTATCGACTCATAGTGTTTGGATATTCCTTTTTTATTTCACGACTGTCGAAAATTGTTCTGAAAACCACGAAAAAATAATTCCCCCTTATTTCCGTAATTATTGCTCCAAAACTTCAGTCAGTAAAATGTAGCCCCCTAAGGTTTACAGGAAAACTGTAAGCGATGTTAGTGGAGTTTGTAGTTTTCGCGAAGTAACTATCGATTATGACAAATTAGGTACTTTATCAGTTTTTTTGACCAAAAATTGTATGTTTCATTCGATGTAGAATTTCATTAATTTGTATGCAGGCCTATGTAAGTTCGTTTGGACCAACTAGGACTAAATTAGCCGCTTGTTTGGCTTTAATTTGGTGTGTATGTGTGCTACAGCTGTAGCAAACCGTATGTATTCGTTACTGAGTAACGAGTACATCGTCTGACTCGAAGTATCGAAACGTTACTCACAAATTCATTTCGTTACTCGCATTTGTCGTATAGATGTCAGTTTGATTAGGTAAACGAACGAATACGGCTGCAAAAGTTCGAATGAGCAATTGAAATTATTTTATTTAAATGTGGTGTGATTGTGATATCAGATATTACTTTTACGTATATAAAATATTCAGTCCAGTAAATTAAGGGTTTCCGTAAAATTTATGTGCTAATTATTTTACGTTTTATCCAAACAAACAATTTACCTAAGCTTGCTTTTCTAAATGAACAATTTACTTAGACTTTACGAAGTACTGACGAAGTCATCCAGTACGCGACGTGTTCGGTGCGATGCTTCGTGCTAGTGCTCGATTGTATCACTAGTAACGCAACGATACGTTAGTAATGAAGTCATCCGGTACGCGACTCGACGCGATGCTTCATGGTAGTAGTGCCCGGAAATATAAAAAATAACGAATAACGTAACGATACGATAGTAACGAAGACATCCCGCAAGCAACGCAATCGATGCGATGCTTCATTCTAGTGCTCGGTTGTATGAAAAGTAACGAGTAACGATAGATTCGATAGTAACGAGTGCTGATTGGTTTACTAACGAATACATACTGGTACACAATTTCTCGTTACTTTTACAGCTCTAACGTGTACACATCAGTGTTACAACTATTTTTGATAGCCCAAGAGCGGACCTACAGTTTAACGTGGAATCCGAACCACAGAAGCGTTCTACTGTACTTCACATTACACAGCAAGCTGTGTCAGAGGTGAAGACCGGGTTAAGGATCTGTGAAAATCAACACCGGCAGAGGGATTCGAACCGGAGACCTTTCGATTTCCAGTCAGACGCCTTAACCACTGATTTTTTTTTTAAATTTTAAATTCGTAAACAGATTTTTTTAAAATTATATACATCATTTAAAAGACAATTTCGCAAAATGTATCATGCACATCACATAGTAATAACTTTTTTTTTTTAAGTTACAAATATTTAGTGTAACAAATTTAATAGACTATTTCTGTATGGAACCCTCAGAGATACCCCTCCTTATTAGTTTGTTCATTTTGTGAGCCCTAGCAGTGTAGTGGCTATCACGCTGGATTCGCATTGTAAGGATCGCCGGTTCGAGTCCGGCCTCGGGCATGGGTGGTTTTAATTAAGTATTCTGTTCGTCTTGTGTTGTCTTTACTGAACTGTACCGAATCACATGAGCCTGATACTGTAATTAATACAAAATAAATTAAAACTAGCTAAACGGTCTCAAAGGACGAATTCTATATTTAAATAAATAAAATGTATTATTCATTACCTGACTTACTGCGGTCTGACAAGTACAAGCAAAGTACAGTTAACGTTCTGGCCTCGCATTCGGGAAGACGCGGGCATCCAGATTTGGGTTTTCTATGATTTCCCCACATCACTTCATGCCGGGATGCTTCCTTCAAAAAGGCCAAGGCCGAATTGCTTCCCGTTCCTTGTCTCCATTCCCATCCCGCCTCTAATGACCTTAGCCGCGACGAGGCGTAAACCAGTAAGTAAAAAAAAAAAAAACAGTTCGTAAGAAGTAATGGAAAAAGTCGGTTAAAAAATGGAAACCTAAGTACACTCCGCACTGACCTACGAAGGTGTAGAATGCCATCACCGTAATCTTACGTACTTGGAATTTGGTGTTAGCATGCACAGCTAGTGTAAACAATAATAATTAGAAAGTTCTAGTCAGGATGACTACAAACCAAAAAGCCTCTGACTGGTCCAAAACGTGGAAAAAGAAGTTATTATTACTTAAGGAACCTTTTTCTTTTTGTTACTCTTGATTATACAGTAAACTAGCTGTAGCGAAGACTTCCGCGGCAGTTGTCGATATTATGTTGGCTGTCCGGGTGAAACCGCGTCGATTTATGAATGACAGGTGAAACGCCAGGTTTCAATAAATCCATCCGGACAATCAAGATAACATGAACAGCTGTTACCCTCGACTTCGTAAGCGTAGATTTATAATTTCACTGTTAGCATTGGATACAGGAAGCTGTAACTTACGCAAAAGGTGTCCCAAAAAGCACGAATAATACGGGATAATACGAAGAGGAAGCAATCACTATACCATTTTACCACTTAACCCGTCTCATGAAGGGAACCAATTTGCAACACGTTTAAAAATAGGAACAAACTAAAAATGGGGGGAGGTGAGGTTAACTGCAGGAGACTATCTACAACAGTTCCTCAGGCAGATTTTTGTTTTAGTTTAAACTTATGTTAATTTCTGGAGACACCTTAAGTCAATACCGGTTTGTACACAACGTTTTTGGTTTTTCTGCCCTTTGCTAAGATATATAGCCTCTCAGGGTTGGCTGGGGGTTGTAAACCCGTGAGCTAGCTACAAATAAATGTCCATGGGAAAAAAAACACGTCTTTTCTAAGTATACCCCTGCTGTATACCATCTGGGATCCGTTTCGTAAGGGGTTGATCGACAGTATAGAGAAAGTACAGAGAAGAGCCGCTCGATTCGTGACTGCTTGCTACAGTCCTTATGAAAGCGTCACAGAACTGATTAGTAGACTAGGCTGGGAGTCTCTGGTAGATAGACGACGCACGTTTCGTTTAAACTTATTGGTAAACATGTGTACTCCCACTTTCACTTTAGAGTGTAGTGAAATACTTCGTCCACCAACCTATTTGAGTCGGAATGACAGGAAAGATAAAAATAGAGAAATAAGTTGGCGCACTGATTCTTATATGAATTCTTTTTTCCCTCGTACCATTAGGAATTGGAATGCACAACAAAGAGATTAGCTTTGGTGCTGAGCACCCTTTGCCATCCACAATTTTGTGAATTGCAGAGTATATATGCAGATTCAGTGTCTGTCCCTGGATTTATTGATACTCATCGCGTGCAGCGCAAATCCTCATCTACATTGTATAATAAGTTGTGTTTACATGAAATCAATCAACAGATCCTACACAAACTGACTGCGAGAGAAACAAAGCCTGAGTGACCGATAGAATATTACAGAGACTTACGCACTATTCCGTCTGTTTATCACGTTTAAAAATTTTATGACAAACTACGATATTTATGCCTAAAAAGGTATCCTACTTCCTTCCTAATGATACGTAGTATTTCCTTGTCAAATTTCATCAAGAGCGGTTCAACCGTGAAAACGTAACAGAGAGAGAGAGAGTTACTTTTGCATTTATACTATTATGTATAAGTTATTGTGTAAATAGATATAATTAGACAGTCAGGATTCCTCAAGTAAATGTTCCAAATATCTTCTACCAATTTTGATATTTTTTGTTAAAAAGTTTTTAAAAGTATTCCTACCAACAACAACGCTGTAAAAAGCGACGTCGCTAAGTACTGAAACACAATTAAAGTTGAAAAACAGAGCAAAAAAAAAAAAAAAAGGGAGACATTTACAGAGCACTTCTCACATAGTGGAAAAGTAAAACTGACAGAAGTTCACCGATAACTTACTGTATCTACCACGGCACAGTCACTGACATGCACAGAACACGTCCGTCACCACGAGACGCCGATCACAAACTGACTCTCCGAGAGGACGCCTCTACCGTGGAGGCGTCCGCCGCTAGAGGCGCTGTAGTCGGGGCATGCGCGAGTGGACATCAAACCCAGCCTCCCTCTTCTCTATCAAGAAGCGCCGGGGAGGCTGCGAAACACTCTCTATCACTCACTGCATCGCATTCTCACAGTGCTAGAGAACGACTAAACCGAAGCAAGCGCAGTAGAAATCATCTACTCTAATATTATAAATGCGAAAGTAACCCTCTCTGTCATTTGTTATATTTTCACGACTAAATGGCTAAACTTGATAAAATTTGACGAGGAAATACTATGTGCCACTAGGAAGGACATTGGATACTTTTTTCGGCATCAGTAACATATTTTGTGATGGAATTTTGAAAACTAACCGAACTACGACAGACAGAGGCTCCTTTTCTATCCCAAAAAAACTGTGCACATGATTTTCCGGGCAGAAATCAATTGCTTGATCTTCACTTTTTTAGGTGAATCTGAATGCCGCCATTCAATGTACTGTTGCTTTGATTCAGGTGTGACGTAGGCCACCCATGTCTCATCGCCCGTAAGAATTTGGCTTAAGACATCATCACCATCGTTGTGGTGCCACTCAAGGAAAGTCAATGCACTGATTAAACGTTTGGTTTTGTGCACATCCGTTAACATTTTCGGTACCCAACGTGAGCACAATTTTCGGTAATTCAAGTGCTCGGTCACAATGCCATACAAAACACTACGAGAAACATTAGGAAAGTCATCACACAAGGAGGAAATCGTAAAGCGTCTGTTTTCCCTCACCTTATTGTCCACTTTCTGCACCAAACTTTCACTAACCACCAAAGGACGCCCACTCCGTTGTTCATCATACACATTTGTGCGGCCATCTTTAAATGCTCTCACTCACTTTCTCACAATTCCATCACCATCCATAAACTGCACAGATCTCACGATGAATATCGATCTGTTTTAGACCTTTAGCACAAAGAAATCTTATAACAGCCCATACTTCACAGTCGACGGGACTCACTATTATCGGAGGCATCTTAAACACACAGTAAACAACGTAAAAAAGGAAGAATTAGACTGTAATGGCGTCAGTGCGTAGGCAAGAGATGCAAGTGGTACCCAGTGCGTATGCGCGGAACGCCGACCGTAGCGCTGCAGCCACGGTGTGACAAAACGGTACTTACTTAAAAAATACGCCTCGTACATACTATTCCCTTGCCAAATTACATCAAAATCGGGTTATCAGTTTAGTCGCGTAAACGTTACAGAGACAGAATTATTTTTGCATTTATGATATTAGTGCAGGTAATTACAACTGAAGCAGAAAGCAGTGTTCTTTAAAAGTGAAATCGTTTAGTTTCTGTAAATGAACTATGATCCAAAAGAAATTTGTTTATCTGTATATACCGGAAAAAACAGCTTCATGGAAGTAAATTTTTATTAATTCGTGAAAGAATGAAAATTCGCGCATTTCAAACCTGATGCTATCGACGGATGTTGAAAATTAAGTAGACAGTTAAAAGTTCTAAACAAACATGTTTAGTAAATAAAGGAGGATGAAAGGGGTGTTGGAACGATCTTAGACATAGAATAAGCAAGATGGGGATAGATAGACATGTTAAAACATTTGGGTTTTGCAGATTTTTTTATGGCAGGAAGGATTGGAGTATGAATTAAGCGAGCCGTGAGACCAAAAAAACTCAACAGTATTAAATATTGCAGAATGCTTCATGGTTCAGTTTGCCCAGTGAATCTTTTTGGGATGATCATTTTAGCTATATAAAACAGCTCTGATATTTGTGCCTTGCTGGAGGGCAAATAATCGGAGACAAGGGGGCTCATGGGGAGGAAATCAATCTTTTTCATCCAAGGGTACCAGTTTATTGCGAGCCAATCTGTGATTTTGAACAAAGCATTCAACGTGAAACGATAAATAAAACAGAAGATGTTTTGAAGGAGATCAGTGACAAAACCGTCCTACAACACTGCAATCACATTGAAAAATATTTATATTGCGAAATTAGGTGGATGAGAACGTTACGGGGTTAAAGAGTCGCTACTGTTTTACTACAGCAATTTATTTAGCATTCTGAAATCCGTAACCCAGTGTTCGTTTGATCATCACGCTTTTGTTAAATCGTTCCATGCGAATAATGAAACTTTTCTGTATGGTTTTATTATTTTGGACCTCTCTTGCATTCATGTCTGTCTTCTGTTTAGCTTCTACATTTCTATATCTTCGTCCACCCTTCAAATTAGTCAACACTTTGAACTACTTTCTTTCACTTCTCGTAGGAAACATTTTCATCTCCTCCAGTTCGGCTTTCTCCTTATGATCGAGCTTGGTGGGTGAGCGGTTAACACCTCACATTCGGGAGGACGCCGGTTCGAATCCCCGTCCGGGCATCCAGATTTGGGTTTTCTATGGTTTCCCCAAATCACTCCAGGCGAATGCTGGGATGCTTCCTTCGAAAGGTCATTGCAAAATTCCTTCCTGTTCCTTGTCCCCAGTACTTTCCCGCCTCTGACGGCTTCGACGTCAACGAGGCGTAAAGAGAAAAGTAAAAAAAAATGTTCTCCTGATTTTTGTCCTCTCTTCAGTAGCCTATCTCCTCGTTCACCATCGTTTCATGCTTTCCTTGCTGCTCTATATGCACATCCTAGTTTTCAAACGAACGTGGTGAGTGAGTTATAATGCTATGGCCTCCCATTCGGGAGGACGCGGATTCAAATCGCCGTCCAGCAATCCAGATTTCTGTTTTCCATGGTTTTCCGAAATCAGTCCTGGCGAATGCAATTGGATTGGAGCAATGCCGAACTTCTTACTGTTCTATTCTTCAAGGCATTAATATAAAATAATTCCATATCTCAGCCTCGTACAATATGAAACATTTCGTCAATTTTCTTCCGTAGCCCTTATTCATCTCTATGCATACTATCTTCCTATCTGCGCTGAAATCCGTCCTGTTATTGAAGTGCAAATTCCCTTTTCTGTGACGTCAGCTCTACTACTCCTCTTTTCTCACAGGAGGGTCTTTCTGCTGCAGAACGATTTTTTAAGCTGATATGCATATGTTCCACGAAATTTTATACTTTAGTTCAAAGCAACACTAACCACATCGCATAGTAGAACAGAGATGGTGGTGCAATGATTCAAAGAAAAATATCCCAATCGAAACTGGAGACTTGATATTGTTATTATACTCGAGCAAACTTGTGTTGCTTAAAAAAAAAAAAAAAAAAAAGACAGCAAATTTGAAAGAAATTTATTTTAACTACTTAAAGAAACCTTTTTTTTTTTAAGTGAAACAACTCGAGTGACAATTTTGTGTCCACTATATGATAGCTTCTAGTAGTGCGGAAAATGTCGCGAAGGAAATTGATTTCTTGCTGAGCTCTATACAGCATATCGAGCTACTGTGGCGTAGATTTGATTGCCGCGCAGAATAAGATTTGCCACTCAATTGGCCCTTCACGGCGACTCCACCGACCTGCGAAATGGTGTAAAGAACCACTCTTAACAAAGTTTTGCTGGCGAGAGTAAATTCTGCGCCTACAAGGAGGAACTGTCGCGAAGCGAGCAAGAATCAGCGATAGTGAAATTAGCTTCACTGTGATGCAGTGTATGTATTAATCCGCGCGCTGCACTCTAATTGCAATTTTGACGTTCCATGTTTACGTAACAGGCTGTACGTAACTGACTTTATACTGAAGGTGAACCATGAAATTAACTGTTAAATCGAACCATGTGAGCAGCGATGATGTAACCCCTGAACTATTTGTGGAAACGTATAAATATTAATATCAACGGCAATCAGCAGTTAGTTGCGTCAAGAATGCCGTATTAGCTACGTCATAACTACTGCGGTATGAAAATACACTACTGTTTGTGAAAACTGCAAAATACAGAAGGAATTATCTGAATTACTCAAAATTCGAATGTGTAGAACAGTGGGACTGTAATAAGCCATTAAAACTGTAGAGAGATGGCGTGCACTTAGTCCCAGCAGCGCCCTCTCTTGCGTAACAGGACGCCACGCTCAGTATGTACAGAACCGTCAAACGAAGTGGAAACGTGTAAGTAGGATGGTATGCCCGGTCTACGTAAAAAGGGCGCGATATCACCACGTGAATTCGAAAATGGCAGGATGATTGGCTTCCGGGAAAATGGTTTGTCGATCCGTGACGTTGCGGCTCGTACAGAGACAGTGATGCCAGTGTGGAACCAGTGGATAGAAGAGGGTCGTGCTGAGCGACGAGCGGGTACTGGGCCGCACAAAGTGACTACAGCGCGGGATGGTCGCCATATTGTCCGCATGACCGTAACCGATACAACAGCTTCGTCCACAGTATTGGCTCGACGTTGGAGCACTGCAACAGGTGTAGATATGGCTCCATCTGCTGAGGGCTGATTTGCTGACACGCATGCCATTTCATCGGCTTCCATAGAACAGAAACCATCAACGCCTCAGACTGCGATGGGCATTTTAACGCCCTCACTAGAGTGCTGATTGGCAAAATGTATTTTTTTCGGACAAGTCTCGCTTCAACTTGTCCTACAGTAATGGCCGCGTACGTCTTGGACAGCGGGCAGACTACACTGTTGAGCGGCATAGCTGAGTAAATCCAAATAAGATGGTTTCGGGCGCCATTAGCTACATCATGCGAACTTTCCTCTTACGTACTGAGGACAATCTGAACAATAACATCTGAACATCAGGAGGTTTCAGAGCACGAGGCACACATGTTGCAAGGTTGTTGAAAGAGTGATAGATACATTGCGTCGTAAGTGCTATCTAGTTCCATACAAAAATAATAGGTTTTAAGAGTCGCACAGACGACCATCAGCAGCGTTCACCCACAGCTGCAAACACGGAGAATAGTCTATGTTCTCGTCTATCTCGCTAACGTTTTTCTTTTAATTACAACCTTCTCCAGTTTGCTCAACTTCGAGGGTCCAAATTGTCGCAGACCGCCACGCGATCGACAATTCACCGCTTGGGGATTAATGCCAGAGTTGTGAGTTTGTGTTGGGTGTGCAGTCACGGCACGGGTCGAGCTCGTGGTCGATACGACACGTTCCGTGGTCCGCTGCCTCGCTCCCGACCACCGCACGCTCCCGAGGCGAGCCGTGTCCATCACAGTTTCCAAACTCACCTGGGCGAACCCTATTACACAAACAATACGAACACGTAACAGACAAAGTTGTGATCTTCACTAATATAAGGCGACATTTAAAACTCAAGCAGCCGCTATTATTATTATTTTACTTATGGCTTTACGCCTCGTCGACGTCAGGATCATTAGAGGCGGGAAAGGACTGGAGTCAATGAACGGGAGGGAATTCGGCCAAGGTCTTTTGAAGGAAGCATCCCGGCATTCACCTCGACTGATTTGTGGAAACCATGGAAAACCCAAAACTGATGCCCGGACGGGGATTCGAACCCGCGTCCTCCCGAATGCGAGGCCAGAGCCTTACCGCTTAACAACCACGCTCGGTGCGATTAATTAATTAAGTGAATTCTGATGGAACACAAGCCCTGCGGCAATGTCCCTAAACATCACATTTTCCCTGGTATCATCGCCAATATACGCCCTGTACACTCCCAACACTCTCTTCACCCATCTCTTCAGTGACTGCCAATCCAGCTCGTGTATCGTATTAGTTATTAATTGTGTTCTGCCGTAATTTCCACAAACAAATCTAGCTTTCCTCCTTCCAAGGCTCTCCATATTTGATACCCTGGGTGTTGGTGCCGTACTCAGGTAATCTTTTGCCCATGTTCTTGCATCCCAATCTTCTGACTTCCCTCGATCATTCTTCATCAATCACCGAGGGTGGGGTAAGCAGTAACTCTTTTGCCCCGACACACGGCTAATCGTACCCGACAGCTCTTGGATGGGAGGTGTTTGATCACCACCGGGACTGGCGCCGAGCGATTACCCTCTCTTACTGGCTCGCGACACAGCGCATTGACAGTGGCGGAGAACTTCCTGCCGGTGTAAACCAGTGGTCGAAATCTAAGGCGGCAGATTTCTATACAGACTGAATTGAAAACCTTGTGCATCGTTAGGGGGCGTCCGTTTATTACGCGAGGTGTTTTTTTCGGAAATCTGGACCCCCTTCCCCCATGGTGAGATCTTGAGGAATCCTCCCTCTCCCCAGTGACTATCTCGTAAGTTCTGCAGACCTTTTTTTTATAGCTCTCCTGTTCCCTAGGGCGGTTAAACCCCCCATAACCTTGGAATCGACGTCATTTGTAGACTTTTTTTTTAGCTCTTCTAGACATTAAAATGGGACATCCGTTAATTACGTGAGGTGTGTTCCGAAATTCCGGACACCCCGCCCCCCTTTGGTGAGATTTGGTCGGACTCCCCCCCCCCCCCGCCTCTAAAATGACGGGAGATTTTGAAGGAGAAACCCCACTCTCTGCTAATCGACCTCGTAGTTTTTTAAGACTTCTTTCTTTTTTTAGCTCTCATGCTTCCAAGGGCTGTTGTACCCCACTAAAGTCGACATTTGCGACATTTAAAGACTTGTTTTTTCAGCTCTACCATCCTTCGAGAATTTCAAACCCTCACGTAAGAGTTCCGTTGACCCCTCCCCCTTAATGAGATTTCGCCGGACCCCCCCCCCCCCTCTCCATTTCACCACACGTGACGTAAGATTTCTGTTGACCCGTTCCTCCTTGGTGAGATTTCGCCGGAACCTCCCCCCCGCCCCCATACGTAATTATGATATTTGATGATAAATGCCGCAATTCAAATGGCGACTATGTAGAAAAATAGTTCGAATCGTCCCTAACAAAATTTCTTTTTATTTTATTTGGTTGGTTTTCTATTTAAAAAATGAAATTACTTTGTGGACAGCCCTCGGATTTAGAATTATAACGCTTTGGACCTGACGGGTTAGAGGCAAGGCATTTGTCACGCGCACCGCCGTCTCATTAATACCTGTGGTGGAGCGCCGACGATGAAGCCGTAGACGGCGCCGCGGCAGCCAATAAGGAGGAGGTGTCTTCAAGTTGGCCAATTTACGGGCGCCGAGCAGTGCCGCCACCATATGAAACTAATAAATCGAGTCGGTGCTCCTCTCCGCAGTCGCCGTTATTACGCCAGGGTTACCAACCTCGGGAAGGGAAATCTCGGCGCTGTGGAGGTAATATCGAGCGGCGGACCTGTTGGCCGTGGCAACCACAGCGAGAAAACACGCGGCCGCAACACCTGCTCGCCGCAACGGGGGATAGCTATTAAATACTTTATATTCGACCACAGGTCCTGCAGCCTGCACAGAATACGGGATTCTTCTATGAACACCTTGGCCGTGTTGGGCGAGGCGGTTAGCTTGGGAGATAGTTATCACTCCATGGGAACGTGTGGGAAGATGAACTGGGAAAGTTTTCCATTGCCTTTGCCAGTGCGCCAGTGTTAAGTACTGTAATACTCGTGGATGACTGTGATAGTGTATGTTCAGTGTAGATGAAAGAAGGGAGTGAAATCCTGTGTACTCTTCCGGAAAACATCAAAGGGCCGCCAGGCTTAACGTCCCAATCACCATCAACAGTGTCGCATGCCCTAACTCCATACGCGCTACGGAAAAGTTTGGGATTTAACCCAGGACTTCGGTGTACAATCTGATGATTAGGAACTGTGCACCGCCACGTCTCCTACCCTGCTGGCCAAATCATGATAGCGCACATTTCTTCCACCACCGGGATTCGAAGCAGCTACCCCTGTGTCAGCGCCGGACACCATCACGGTGCTGCAACCAACTGAGCACATGGGGGCGGGCTGTAATTGAATTAATTAATCGTAATTAAATTAAACCTCTTTACGTTACAGCAGGCACTACGGAAACCCAGGAGTAGGTAGAAACATAGCAAGATACGCTTAGATCATGAATTGGGGTTGAAAGTTTGAACAAGAAATGTCATACAAGAGAATTCAGTCCAGAAAAAGTTACTAATATAATGAGGAGATGTGACTTTATTAAATGCATTAATTTCCTATAGCCCGCTCAGTTAATATAGACGGTTGAAGGTCACTCTGCTCTATACTCACTCCGCTGTCTTTGTTTTTTATCTTCTTAACGTCTCTCTAACAGCGAGGTCTTTAGAGACGGGAAAGGACGGGGGGCAAGGAATGGGAAGGAATTTGGCCATGGCCTTTTGAAGGAAGCATCCCGGCATTTGCCTGGAGTGATTTGGGAAATATGGAAAACCCAAATCTGGATACCCGGAAGGGGTTCGAATCGCCGTCCTCCCGAATGCGAGGCCACAACGCTAGCCGTTACACCACCAATCTCGGTGCTCGCTGCCATTACCATTACATGCAAAACGGAAAGAGTTGTCCCCGACAAATTTTCCACACCTGATCGGAGTGACAGGCAACGGGAGGGGGTGGTGAGATCAGGAGCGGGGAGAGGGGAACACGGCCTTGAGCCGCGAATAGACAGTGAATAGGGTAGAGCGAGTTCAATAAAAAGGTGGCTTCCCAAGGCCCGTGCATTTTTTCAGCTGCGTCGTTCCAGCTATCAAGGGGGCGTAAGGTGAAATAGGGGGGGGGAGGGGTTGGGCGAAATCTCACCAAGGGGGGAGGGGATCACCGGAAACATCACGTGCGGTTTTAAAATTCTTATAGAATGAAAAAGCAAAAAAAAGTCAGCAAATGACCCGAAAGTCGATTTTAGGGGCGTAAAATCCGACTTTAGGGGGGTATAACCGCCCTTTGGGAGCACGAGACCTTAAAAAAAAATGTCTCAAAAAGTTGAGAGGTCCATTCGTAGGGGGGGTTCTCTGTCAAAATTTTACGTCATTTTACAGGGGAGGGTCCGACCTGAGTGGGGAATTCCGGAAAAATACCTACCTCACGTAATTAATGGACGCCCGCAACAGCGAGCCGTGGAAAGGAAGCCGCCTCTGCTGGCAGGGATGGCGCGCCCCTATCCGTCGCCCAGTGCGTAAACATCAAACGCCCGGGTAGCTCAAACGACACTAGGCAACGTGGTGGGGAGGTAGCTGCGAGGTCTAGCCTGAGGCGCGTGCTGATCCGTACAATTCGGCTGCATGGCGCGGCTACAAAGGCACGCGCCGTGGACAGCTACCAAAAGACAGACAGTACAGAACTTTCTCAAAAATCAACCATGCCGAAATGTCTTATCGCTCGAAGCGCGTAGTAGCTCAGTTTTATCTGACTGTGGAACGGAGTCCCTAGTTGCTATTAGACGCGTGAAACGTGCGGTATGAACTGTGGTAGTAGCAATACGACGAAGAATCCAGTCTCGACGAAACTGCTTTAGTTTTTAGGTCTCTTCAGCCAGAGGAAGCCGAGCTTATTACAGCCGGGAGAAGAGAACGGGTAGGAATTCGATCCATCACGACTGATTTCAGGAAACCACAAACTGAATGGTCGGACCGGAGATCGAATACGCGTTCTCTTGAATAGCAGTCTGGTTGTTAATGGCTGGGAACACAGTCCCCATCCACATTGCTTCCAATTTTCGTCGGTTATCAAGCCTCCTCAAAAATATGTGACATCACATTAAGGGCCCGTTCACAGTCCAGCTTGTAGGACTGCCCAAAGATTCGCTCGCCCATTCACACTCCTACAAAGAGTCCAACAACCTGATAAGTCACAGAGACCATTTTGTGGTATTTTGTCAATTTGTGCACAGAACAAGCAAAGGTTAACCAACAGATTTCAACAAAACAACACAGTGATGGTTAGGGCGCGTCCATTAATTACATGAGGTGAAATTAGAGGGGAGGGGGGGATCCGGCGAATTCTCACATCATCTTTTTAATTCCTTGAAGAACAGTAAGGCAATAAAAAGGTCTACAAACGTCGTCGATCCTTCGTTAGAGAGGGTCTAACTGCCCTTGAAAAGAGAAAAAAAGTCTAAAAAATTGCGTGGTCGTCAGCAGGGTGGGGCGGTTTCCCCTCAAGATCTCACCTACTATAGGGGAGGGATCCAGGTTTCCGTAAAAATATCTGACGTAATTAATGGACGCTCCCTTATGTCATGGGATAATTTACAATATATATAGTAATAAGTTACATAGCTGCCTATAAAACGTAATAAAATTCCATCTACTTCAACACAGCAGATGGGTTTAAATTAAATGTAGCACACTGAGCATTTCTGTACTGTACACACTAATAAATTCACCCATTAATCATCAGAAAACCTACTCGTATAAATATGTACAGTTCTATTATTCGTACACACGGACATGTTCAATTATTTGCCAAGAGAAGGACACGAAGCGTTTTGTACGCGGTGAGGTGTGTTGAAATCGTAAAAACTATAACATATTGACTTTGCTTTCAATTATGGGTCTCACATCACTCTTTATACACATAAGGCAATAACGTCATACATGCACCGATCCCAACTGCTTACACAAAAGCTTTCTGAACAATGAAGTGTATCTGCGTGTTAGGTTGTCAACCATAGTTTATTATAAAGTATCATACTTTATTTTTAGCCGGTATACTTTACCCTAGCCATAAACGACGCGTAAATAACGTATTTACGGTAAATTATACAACTTGTGGAACGGGACACCTTTGTTAATTTATTTATAAATCTAGGTTTAGGATGTCCTACCATCATCTGTTAAATTTTCAAAGGAAACAAAAAATTAGTAGTTCCGTAAGCACGAAAAATTATGTATTTAAGACTGCAAATATCTAAATTTAAAAATTTTTATACACTTTTTATTTTGATTAATATAATGAGTTAACGGCATCTTCAAGAATATGGCGACAGAGTTTCGATCGCCAACATATCGTGTGTAAACACCTCGCTTACTCGGCAAGTCACCCGAGAACATTATACTGATTCTTAACGCAGAGAAAGACTTCGTTTTATGTACTTTTTATTTCCCTCTTCCAAAGATAAATATACTTTATTTTCCCCCAAATAAACTGGCAATCTTATCTGCGGGACATAGAGAACCATAAAATCTTCTGCATTATCCGAAGTTTCAATGGTTGGTACGAGCAAATGAAGTGCAGGGACGTGCTTAAAACTTAAACGCAGAAGAGAATTAGATCTATGAAAGATGTAAAAAAACAGTACTGGTAGGGGAGCGAGGGGCTTGTTGTAACAGGGGTAAGTAGTAACAGGCTCTTTTCACTAGGATCTTAAACTTTATTAGCGTATTTCTTTGACTCGATTTGACCTATAAACCGCGCCGCATCATGTTACCATAGCCAGTGTCCAGCAGTGAGCGGAAGTGTGCACGCGCTTCACTTTTGCCAGGTAATATGAAATTGTACTGTCGTAAAATTTTGGTTTGCGTTATTATTATCGACTAATTTCAAACTTTCTATATCTTATTTATATTTATCTATCTCTGATAATGTGTAAAGCTGCGTATCCACTACGCGCGGCAAACCCTCGAACATTGGCTCGCGCGGCAGCCGCGCATAGTGGATACGCTGTTGCCACGCGAGCCAGCTCGAACATTGGCGCGATCGAACATGCCGCGCTGCGAGTAGGGATTGCAATCCAGCAAAGCGGGATCCCGCAATCCCGCGGGATCCCGCAACATTAGACAGTCTGGCGGATCCCGCACAAAATTAAGCGGATCCGCAATCCGCAAAATCCGGCGGAAACGCGTGTCAGTCTGCGTGACTCGCTACCCCACTCGGTCTCTGTCGGATATTTTGCACTGTTTGCCTGTACCCTTCCAGTTGGCATTTGGCTCGTGTGAACAAGCGTTTGTTTTTGTCAACCTTCGTCATTCGTAAGTAAATAAATACACTTTTACGTATTCATCAAAACTTACGTTTGTTTCGAGTACACATTTCTGAGTTATGTGGGTATTTAGTACAATTTTCTAATTATATAATTATTTTTTAAGTTTCGCACACGTTATCTGAGCTACACGGTTACAGCTTTTTATTCACGGTTTCATTATTCCCATTTTCTGTATTTGCAGATAAAGTAATTGTGACAATTTCCTAATTTGATGCTGAAAATTTGATTATTCGTTGATATGAAACTAATGTTATCGTAATTTTAACGATCGCATACCTATTTATTTAACAGCTATCAAAAGGAAATTGTATATGCTTTGACTTATTGTTGTTTTGGCCGCTGTCTCAATGCGTTTCTTTGACGAAAGCCATCTGCTTACACGAGCCGCTCAGGCTATCAATTAATCCCTCTTCTCTTTGTTATTATTTCGACTAAAGGTAAAAAAAGTTATAATGAAATTTTCACTGGTGTATCGACGAATTGTGTTGTAGGAACACCATACTTCGACGGCTGCCTCAGCCGTCTTCCTCACGTCTGTAATTTCGTGTGTTTGCAATGAAATCCCAAGATATAACCTATGAGGACTTCACTGCAATCATTCCCCGAGAAAGTCTCCTTTCTTACAAAAAAAATAATAATATCCACTCTAAAAATGTCGTTACGGCACACAAGTAAATCAGAAATACTTGACAGTTTACGTGTTGGTGAGTAGCTTCTTTTAATAACATTGAATCAACTGAAACATCAATCAAGGAATCGGAAGATATAATAATGAATCACGCAAAAAATAAAAGGCCAAGTCTCGTGCTTGTGCAGTGACAAAAAGTCATAAGATCTTGTTCTGAGCCAAGTCTACACTTTACAGAGTATATTCACTTCACTTTGTGAAATGGAATGCTTTTCTCGGTGTTATGTAACGTTTATTTAGAATTTAAAAAAAACTCTGGTAACTTTGCCATTAAGCAAACCATATTTTTGAACTTATGTGATGTATTGTAAGGCACATAATATGACCTAAGACACAATATTTTACATTTTTATTATTTATTTAAAAATTGGTTTAGATTAAAAAACAAGTATGTTAAATCTCGAAATATGGTTAAGACACGCTAAAAGTTTTAATGTCATTTTGCCTATCAAAATATTGTTAACTGTTAATTTTTATCATTTAACATTAAAATTATTTATTAATTTAATTATTATTTAATTTATTAATGTTTTAAGTAACTATGTTTTAAATATAAGCGTTAAAAAACTGTTTTTACCAATTCCGCACGGATCCCGCGGGATTGGCGCAAATCCCGCGCGGATCCCGCGGGATTGAAAACACTGCGGGATTGCAATCCTTAGCTGCGAGCCATTCTCTGTCGGTCTTTAGGCGCGCGGCAAAGGACCCCCACTAATTGGCTCGCGCGCAGTTGGGACGGTGGTGCCTTTCTTTGAGTTGGCTCGCGCGGCACAGCGACAGTTTACTGCCATGAACAACGAAAAGTGTCGATTTCTAATACAGCTGTATGGTGCGAAAGAATTTTTGTGGAATAGTAAATGTGCAGATTACCACAACAAAACGCTGAGGGACGATGCATTGAAGGAGGTAAGTTCAGCAATGGGCTTAGGGGACATCCATAAATTACGTGAGGTGTATTTCCGGATTTTCGGACCCCCCCTTTTCTGGTGAGATCTGGTTGGTCCCGTTAGACACCCCCCCCCCCAAAGATCGTCTTCGCAGTTTTTTGAGACTTTTTTTTTTAGGACTCACCGACACTTTTCTACGAAATCCCCCCCCCCCCTAAAGTAGACTTTCGCGCCATTTGTAGACCTTTTTTTTAGCTCTACAGTCCTACCCAATTTTAAAACATCTCACGCGAGATTTCCGTTGATCCTCCCTCCCCCTTGGTCAGATTTCGCTGGACCCCCCCCCCATTTCACCTCACGAAATTTATGCATTTATGGATGCCCCCTTACGCGTTTCCGACTTAAAGAAAAAGATGACTACGCTTCTGGCATCATACAGAAGAGAAAGATCAAGAATAGCTAAGTCTTATTACTGGTTCTGGAAAGTATTTATTATTTAACACTTATAATGATCCCCACGGTGTAATTTATGGATTTGTGCTATGTATGTCTACAATATAAGCCATATGGTAGCCTGCAGGACACAATGTAGCACCACTCATATTCCTACTTGCGGAAGTCTCAGTAAAAATGGTCGCGAAATCTGACTGTGCCTGCATTGCTTGCCGCGCAACTCTGGCTGGGTTGCGTTGGCTCGCGCGGCAGCCGCGCTCGTCAACAGAAACCCACGAACATTGGCTCGCGCGGCGATACCTGCCACCAAGCCAGGTATCGCCGCGCGAGCCAGTGTTCGAGTGTTTGCCGCGCGTAGTGGATACCCAGCTTAACGTTTTTCAGATTGCTAAATTGTTTAAATAGTTATCTTGATAAATGTTAAAAATCATACCATGGGGTTAGTTGTAACAATACTTTGTTAGATAGATATTAAAAAGAGATAATTACGAAGCATACCTTACATATAAATAATTTAATTACTTGCTGTGATTGAAAAGTGCCATGATGATTACAAGTAGTGTTTAACTAAATAAAACTGTTAATTACTTAATTTTTAGGTGTTGATTACTTAAAAAGTGTATTTAAGTTGATTTTTGATAACAATTACATAATACCTACTTTAGAAAGATGTCAATTTTATTAACAATAAACAAATAATAAATGATTAGAGGTATTATTGTTGTTGTTGTTGTTTTTTTTTTTTTTTTTTGTCGTTACTACTTGGCCCAAGCACGAGGTAAGTTGTAACAACGCACTTCTTCTAGAAAA
The DNA here is from genome assembly GCA_031002005.1 of Vandiemenella viatica. Lineage (NCBI taxonomy): Eukaryota > Metazoa > Arthropoda > Insecta > Orthoptera > Morabidae > Vandiemenella > Vandiemenella viatica. The sequence goes on along the minus strand of CM061918.1, from coordinate 37,761,122 downwards.
TAATTGATTGTAAAATAATGACCAATAGTTATGGTATTATTTTTACTTGATTTGGTAGAGGAAGAGTTACAGCATCCATCCATCTTTATTTAGTAGCAATTTAATCAATGTATCTCAAGATATATTAGTTTTCATGAAAACTGTTACAACAAGCTCCCTCGCTCCCCTACTCTGCTTATAGCTACCCAATTAATACTCTGTTGATAGTTAATTCATGCATTAACAGCAAAATCCGCGTGGATTAAATCGTGTGAACTTCAATTACATAAGGCGACACTCAAACCTCTAATCTGCGAGGCCGGGCTCGAACCGGTGAACACCAGATCGCTAAATTCTTGGTTGATCGGACTCAATAGGCTATATACGTGCGTGGACTAACCGTATGTATTCGTTACTGAGTGAGGAGTGCGTCTGTACCGAAACATTAGTCACAAATTCATTTCGTTACTCGCATGGATGTCAGCTTGATTCGGTAAACGAATGAATACGACGAATCATGCGGGAACTGGAACTTCGTCCAGCGACTGAACTAATCTGAACGAAAGAATAAACATTTGAAAATCGTGCGTCGCGTATTTCTGGGAATTTCGATTCGAATTCGTTTCGTTACAAAGGAAAATGTTTGAGTTTCCAAAATATTGCGCGTAAATTATTTTATATAATATATAATGAAAATCAGCCTTCAGTCACTTTGATGAATGCAAATTTATTACATTACAATGCATTTCGAATCCTGTGGATTCATCATCAGGTATTAATTTACATTTGTTATTTACATTGGTTTATTTACATTTGTTTGTTCGCTTAAGTGAGATTCGTGCCTAGTGCAGTTCATTTCTGTGCTGAAAAAACCAATTAGAACGAAGTGTAGTGAATTTGTATTGTCATGAGAGGGAAGAAGTAAATTACAAATGTAAATTAATACCTGATGATGAATCCACAGGATTCGAAATGCATTGTAATGTAATAAATTTGCATTCATCAAAGTGACTGAAGGCTGATTTTCATTATATGTTATATAATTAATACAGTCACGTACAAAGATAGAATTATGGATAAAATTAAATTAAATTATTTTAGTATAATTAATATAATTTAATGTTAAGTGATATTTTTAACAAAGTAAATAATTTTGACAGCATAGAGTTATTTAGTAGTTTTGCTTTTGTTTAACAGTAAAATTTACAGAACATAATTTGTAAATAAAAAATTTTGATATATAATTTGAGATGGTTATTGTTTTTTTTTTATTGATTGTACCTTAGTGAGATTCTACTGATTTCAAACATTAATGAAATACGTTTATTCTAAACTGTGATGTTTTAACTTCTAGTTTAATTTCAGTGCAATTTCACCTAAATTTACCTTACTAAACGCAAAATTTACCTATACTTTACAAAGTACGAACGAAGTCATCCCGTACGCGACGCGACGCTTCATGCGAGTGCTAGATTGTGTCAAAAGTAACGAGTAATGTAACGGTACGGTATTGACGAGTGCTGATTGTTTTAGTAACGAATACGTACTGGAACAGAATTTCTTGTTACGTTATAGCTCCACTATATAGGCCTACATGTTTGTATGTGTATATTTGTATGTGTATGGAGTAAACTTAGTCCACAACCTGAAGGTTGGTTGGATCCTCCAGAAGGAGGCATACTAAGCCATTGTGTCAGAGGTAGGACGGCCAGTTCCTTTCCTCAAGGACCTACAGTTTAACGTGGATTCGGAACCACGCAATGTCTTGGCGTAGCTCATATGATCCAGACAAAACTCGAACCGACTAAGAATTTTTGAAAGCAGACGCCTTCACCATTGATCTACCAGGCCGCTAGCGTATGTGGAGTATATGTTCGCAATGCTACGCGGTGGTGTGTATTTGACGGACAATGTTTTAGCCAGGTCCCAGAGTGAATCCGCGAAGGAGGCGTCCAGTGAACTCGGGGGGGTTATTGTAAGGGGGGGGGGAGGGGCAGGGGGGGCATTCGGCGTCTTATTGATCTTACCCTCACCGAGACGACACACAAATGAAGTTTCCGACAACTTTACAGAATCCCCTCCGCGGAGGAAGTTGCGACGAGCAAAGCAACTCGGATGGTGGACACAGATTCCAGCAGAAGAGGAGAATATTAAGGCGAGAGCTCTGAGACATCCGAACTAAATTTTTATGCTTTCAACTTCGTCGATTCGATATGAGTCTTTAGATGGGAAAGTTCGCTCATTTTATGGGAGGTATAAACTGTGTTTTACAACCCCCATTCAATTCCTTTTTATTTTTTTATTTATTTTTTTGCTTATCGCCCGTCGGCGTCTGGGTCATTAGAGACGGGCGAAGACTGTGGGCAAGGAACGGCAAGGAATTCGGCCATGGCCTTTTGCAGGAAACCTCCCGGAATTAGCCAGCAATGCTTTGGGGAAACCATGGAAAACCCAAATCTGGATGGCCGGAGAGGGATTCGAACCCGTATCCTTCCAGAGCATTACCTATCACTCACCACGCTCGGTAATACGATTATATGCAATCTCCCACATCCAGATAATTTATTACAACACAAAACAACAAAATATTGCTATCGCTTCCAACGTACCTCAAATCTGGATAGTAATTTATCACATACGCTGAAGCCAGTGTCATGCGAGGATTTTATCTCTAAGTCCCCTTACGAACACAGAACAACAAGTTCGTTTTTTCCATCTGTTTCTAAGGTGATGCATGCGTATGGAAGAGTGATTAAAAATTAAATGAGGACGAAAAATCTGAGAATTTTTTTCTCCCAGTCCAACGAATGAACGACTAATAGACAGGGTCATACGTCAATACGCACAGCAGAGAGGTCTGGGATTTAACCCTGGACTTTGGTGTACAGTCAGTTTATATAGGAGGCTTCAGGTCATTTTCAGCAAAGTTAACAACGTTATGTTGAGTAATTTACTAACAGAAGTAGTGATGGAAATGAGCACTGAAAGCCGCCAATTTTTTGAAGTTTTTTTTTTTTACTTATGGCTTAACGCCTCGTCGACGTCGAGGTCATTAGAGGCGGGATGGGATTGGTGACAAGAAACTGGAAGGAATTCGGCCATGGCCTTTTCAAAGAAGCATCCCGTCATTTGCCGGGAGTGATTTGGGGAAACAATGGAAAACCCAAATCTGGATGCCCGGACGGAGATTCGAACCCGCGTTCTCCCGAATGAAAGGCCAGAACGTTAACCGTTCACCCACCACGCTTGGTGCCAAGTTTTGAAATCTCCAATCATTGTCCTGGGATCGTAGCACTACTTCCCAACTTAGATTTTCAGACTTTCGTCTTTGATTTAGATTATATTGCTTAAAAATAAAAACAAAACCGGAATTGCCAGCTCCGGCGTTCAGTGTGACAATCAAGAAGATTCCGTTGTTTGGCTAGTAAAATAACAATCACTGTCAGAGACAAGATTGATCTATAAAGCAGCGATACTAACACAGAACGCGGAAACAACTTTCTAAAACTATACTAGACTAAGATTGTACTTCACGAATACTAAAAAGTGAAAACTAAAGAATTTCAAATATATTACTATAAAACCATGTTGAAATTGACCGTAAAGAAAAGGCCGGAAATCAAAAAGTCGATAATGACGGAAGTAAGTATCACAGAAAAGACAAGAGAGTGAGTTGTTATAGTTTTGATGGATTCGGCTTATGTTGTCCACACTATCGCATCAAAAACCTGAGACAACAGAATGACGACGAAAATAATTGGAGTAAGCTATCTGTTCTCGAGACGCAATGCCATATTTTCGTTTCCGGAGTTGGGAAACAACTGTTAGTCCTGGTAAGTTGTCTTGCTTCTGTGTCTCAAGCGAACCCTGAATACGTTCATTTGCATCTGTTACCTTTTAACAGCATTCCTACAATTCAAGCGTGCCGGAAACAAGAAAATCGCCATACAGTCAGAATTTAAAGCGCACCGCTTTCATCAGCCAGGTGACTATTTATTCTCATCGTTTCCTCTTCTTGACATGCAGTTCTGAAACACTTATTCTTATTCGGCCTTCCACAGTGAGGTCAAAATTATCTACTACTTGTTCCACCTATGGAAGTTAGTTAAGTTACGAACTAGAAGACCCGTGCGGAAACTTCACAGATAAAACACGACGAATAGCCAACCGGAATAAAACTAAGCTAAAGAAAGCACGCACAGTATATCTGTAGTCCATGATTTGTGGTGCTGATACCTAGAGTAATACCGTCATAGCCAGTGCGAAAATATCGCGATTAAAATGTTTACATATGAATTGTAAAATCAAAACACAAATGTTTCCTTCACAAAAAAATATCCGAATTGCTCTTTAGGGTAGAAAACACACACAGTTAACCGAGAACTCTGTGATACGAGGTGCTGCTATCTAGCGGTTTGATAATACGCGTGACCTTGATCAGATACCACTTTTGCCTTTTACGGATTGAATTCCGATAAATTCGATTTAAGAAATAATGATAATTTTCCCCTTTAACTGTCTAATTCCGAAAAATTCCTTGCTTAATATACGATGATGCCAAGGCGGAGACGTTAATTTTTAAAATGATACTTTGTTTACTGATTTAGGTTAAGAGTGAACGAAGATAAGTGGCTCGTCACAAAAAAACAAAAACACTTCCAGATATTGTATATGATCATTAATATTTGTAATTAGGTTTCCTTTGAAAGGCCATATACGATTCAAAACTTACAACATCTGGCCTCTAGTATCAAATATGTGACTCATTTTACTTGTCCGCTATCAGTTTAGTTTTGATCTCATCCTCGGAGTCCCGGCTCTGTAACGTCGGATATAGACACGATAAATTTTCAAACTTTGAACTTGTTGGACGGCATATTGTTTCCGCTAACATCAGGGAGTGTCTGTACTTAATTTCTGGCGAGGGAAACAGCCAATGAAAAATTCAGTTCTAGTTGCGGCGCACTCCGTATCAAGGCGACGACTGTGCTGGATTAGAGTCTAAGGAGCTTACCTCCTGTTGTTGTAAAAGCAGTAAATGGCGTGCAGACAATGGGCGGCTTACCTGAAAGCAAAGAAAAACAACATTACTTGTAGAAATCACTGCGTAAAACGTGTATGCAGCAAGCAGAAAGAAATTATAACTCCAGTTGTGGATACTTCTCTTGAATTCATATGTGCACAAAGTTTAGGCAGTAGTAACACAAATCTAATTCCCTAATTCAAATTTTCTTTTCAGCAATTAAATTCGTAACACTAGTAGTTAGCATTATTTTTAACAGTTTTCTTGTAATTTTTCTTTATAAATAACGAGCAGATTATAAACGCAGAAAAGCAACTAAAAATTAAATAACAATAAATTAATGTTTAACAATCACTTCCGGACTAAGCACTAAATGTCCTGACCAGATATTTTTGGGAATGCCAAAATTTCTTTAGTTTTAAGGGGTTTAATAATTTACAAAATTTTTGTTTTACCAAGTAGTGATCAATGAGATAATAATTTTGTTGGGATAATTTGTGGAGGTAGTGCGGCCTGGAAATATCAAAACACACTATACAAAAGTCGATGGTCTTTTCTTTAAAAGCAATGGGAGAATCTAGACCATCAGTGAAGAGAAACAGGAGCGAAAAGTTAGCAAGGCTTAAATTCCTATCAGACCCGCCTAATGGTTCGAAACTGTCACCGAGCGGGGTGGATGAGCGGGTAACGCTTTGGCCTCGCATTCAGGAGGACGTGGGTTCGAATCCCCCTTCCGGCCATCCAGATTTGGGTTTTCCGTGGTTCCCCCAAATCACTCCAAGCGAATGCTCGGATGCTTCCTTCAAAAAAAGGCCCAGGCCGAATTCCTTCCCGTTCCTTGTCCCCGTCCTCTCCCGCCTCTAATTATCTCGACGTGGACGGGGTGTAAAGCCACAAGAGGAAAGAAAAGAAACTTGCAAGGTGTTGCAACTGAAAACTCTTTCTCTGGTATCCCGTCCTGACATTGCGGCATGCCCGGCAGGTGGCATGGAAATCGACTTAGTATAGACGCCGCTGGCATCAGGCCAACCAGAGGCACCGCAGCACAGTTTCTGCCACGGCCAATCAGAGCCGACCCGGCGCGGATATAAATAAGCCAGCGCAGCTCCATTCATCCAGTTCGGTGTTCGCTGCGCTTCCGGTTGCGTCTCCGTCAAACCGTGCTTCGTCTCTTGGACTCTCTACAGTGTTTCGTCTCGGCTACGTCTACGGTACTCTCTCTTGGACTCAGTGAATCGCTTCGGACTCGTGAGTGTGCTTATCCTCGGTGACGTTCGGTACTCTCTCTTCGGACTCTGTGAACCTCACGTCGGATACAACCAGTGCGCGTCTGTGGATTACGTTCGGCCTGCTCCTTGGACTTGTTCGGGTTATTCGTGACCATCTCCTGCGGTCCGCCCCTCCGCCGTTCGACGTCGGCCGCCGTACGGATATAGCACTTTCTCATTTTTAAGTTACTGTGTTGAGTTTCACCAGTTGCTGTTTATGCGAATAGGGTAATAATGTCTTTATTGATGGCCCCACGATAATAACACAACGGCCAAGTTAACGAGCGTAATGGCACAAGAAGGCAGAACGTGAAGGAAAAAAATAATTACCAAAAAATTGAGAAAAACTTAACTGTGAATAAAGGCATAAATAAAAAAATTCCGTCAATATAGAGGAGACAAAAAGAGTAGTGAAAGATAGTGTCATTGGTCATCATAACCTAATAGTGTCGTTACCTCGGCTATCCGTTAAATGACCAAAATGTTGGTCATAAGAGAAAACACGAGATATACTTCCATAAACGCGTATCGAAATTATTGAACTCTGCCTCAGGACGTGTGTCTGCAAATAAGATGAGCGATAAAGAAGATAAAGGGTAATGCCAAATTATGCGAAGGATGGCACACCATAGTGGCAAGTAGTCAGATAATATTGAATGGATCCATTGCGAAAGAAGGTACTGAAGAAAAACTGTTTGTTCAACTGTTCAAAACGGTACAATAATCAGTAGACAGCTTGCTGAGGGTCATCGGTTCGATGCCCCCTAGTACATGATTGGTTTTAAGTGATTTGTGTGTCTTTTCTTGTTCTGCACTTTGATTCCACGAAACACTTTCAGTTCCATGTTGATGATATGAACTGAAAAAGGAAATTGGCTGTATAAAGTAATCAGCAAACGGTATATTTAAAGGAATGGTGTGTGGTGCAGCAAAATATATATAACAAAAAAGACCTATAGAAGATACACTCCTAACTTGTGGGTAACGTATAATGCACAAACATTTATGAGTATCGGGTTGACTTAACGGGAACTGAACGAATTAGCTGAAACGACTGAACAAAGCAAGACAGTGACAGAAGCATAGGGGACTCCACGTTGCCTTGAGCAGGTGTGCACAAGACGGACCAATAACAGGCAGCCATTTCCGGTCATAAATACTGCGAGAGCGATAAACTTCTAAGAACTCTCCTGCTGCGAGCGCAAAGTAAACATGACGGCCAGACAGTCCAAGCGTCTAGTTTACACCTCAACTACATTACGACTTAGATACGAATGGAATAAACTGTTTTATATTTTATTTTACACGCTATTACAGTGTCAACCAAAAGAATCCTGTTTCAGTTGAATATACTAGAACATAAGGGTAATATAACTGTGTATCAGGCTAGGTATCCCGTGCGAAAATTTCGCTAATGATATACAATGAATAGTGAGGTTGGTTGCAACAGGGCCAAAGAAGAACCGGTACATTTGTAGCAATTCTTTATCAGCCAACTGAAACAGGTGAGTATCAAAACACTTACAACGTTGATTTTATGAATAATTCCGTCAAAAACAACTGTTTTTGTGAATTTTGTTTTTATTTGATTCCCTAGACGCGTTTCGCCCTTGTAGTGTAGGGCATCTTCAGTGGCTGTAAAGTGTTTTTAGGGTCTACTGGAGATCGCGATTCCGCTACAAACAACATTCAGTAATATCGTTGGAATACTGCTGTAGTCAGTCGCAAGACGTATTATTTTCAAGCAGTAATTCCGTTGTAATACAGCCTGGACCAGCATGAAACCGTTAAATGTACTTCGGAAAGAATTTGTAGTGGCGTCTTGCGTTTGACCACTGCAGTATTATGATGACAATTCCTGGCGGAATCGCGATCTCCAGTAATCCCTGTTTTTACATGTGCTGTTACAATAATTATCTACAGTACAACTCTTTATATGTATGCATATGTACACACTGTACTCACATGCCAGTCTGAAACAGCATTTCACACACTTTCACATAACTATTCATTGCAGTTCCATTTGAGCATTATATCACTAGTTGTTGTTTATGCTGCTCTTGTTGTAGTGAATATTTTCTGTTGATTTGCTCATGTGTGTAACACACTGTTCGTTTTGTTTTAGCAGATCCTTACAGTAGTGTCAACTTATTTTTTGTTGTTATTGTATCTGTGTTGTGTATTCTATTAAATTATATCTCTGTTTTTGTGTTTGAGTAACTGCTTGTGATTATTGTGTGAGTGACTGTATTTATTTTCTTGTTTTGAGACTGTTTCTAGTATGTTGTATAGTGTTTTATTGGTTAAATTCGTGAATTCATTTATTATTGTTTTTCCTATTGCTATCGATTTGTGTTTATGATTGCTTTCCTGAAATGTTAGTAGATGATTTTTGTGATTGTTAATTTGTAATAACTGCATGTCTGTCTTTATATTGGTAGGAGGGTGGTTATAGTCTAATAAATGTTCAGCAAATGTGGAATGATTTGTGCATGTTATTGATCTGATATGTTCCTTATATCTTATGTTGAAATTTCTGGATGTCTGTCCTATGTATATAGCTTGACACTGTTAACATGTTGGTATAAGTCACTTTCAGTGTTGGAGTTTAGATGCTTGTGCAGTGTGTTATTTGTCCTGAAAGCAATTTGTATTTCTTGTTTCTCGAATATGTTGCTGATTTTGTGTGTGTGTTTATTATAGTAAGTCATGGTATACCATTGTTTCTTGGTTTTGTTTATGATGCTGGTGTATTGTGTCCTAGATGCTATTAGTTTGTTTTTATTGTTTTTTATTTTGTTGTTGAGCTGTTCAATAAGTTTTCCATTATTGTTTGCTGTTTGGATGTTTGTGTTATATTCTCTGGGGTAGTCTTTCTTAGATAGGTGTAACGTATTTAGCCTGTTTAGCATGTGTCTGAGTGCTGCTTGTTTGTGATTGTTTGGATGGTTAGAAGTGTCGTGTATTATAGTTTCAATGTGTGTTATTATTGTTCAACAACTGCGGAAATATGGCCTATCACCAGATTAATACTAACACAACGTCTTACGATATAATGAGAAATGATAATGTCATCTGGGCGAATGATGCATACGAAAATCCAGGCATTCCGAATAATAGGAGATATACTAGCAAGAAGCTTACACGGTACACAGGTAGATATTAGATAGTGTCTTCATACAGTCTGGTCTGCCTTGAACACTATTTTCCTCTCTCTTCCCACTCCTTATCCATCACCACCTTCGTCGACTACTCTCCTGCTCGTCATACACAGACTCCCAATCTTGTCACCAAATGTATTCGTTTGTCTTCCTCTCCTTTACATTCCCCAGTCTCTTTCTTTGTTCATACCATACGAGTCTTGCCTTCTCTATACTCTGTTCGTCTTCCGCTGTGCCTCTGATCTTTTTCTTATCAGACCGTAGAGTTTGCAAAGTGGCCCGCGAAACCTGATTGCCGACCCCTTCTCCGGACGATTAATGTGCTAACCACCACGGTGGGTTTGAGAAGCCGGAGCTTGTTACGTTATGCTTGCAGTGTCTACTCTTTTACTCAATAGTGTTTTTAATAGCGTTGTAACGGAAGTGAGCTTTGCGGATGAGGATGCTCTTGTTCAGTGCTTGACATCCGCGGACGCGGATGTTTTGCGGAAGCGGATGAAGAGGTTGAAAAATAAATTTATAATTATTTCAAGTTTAATATTTTATCAAAAATAAATTTAAAATAAAAATAAGTATATATTTTATGCCAAATTTTATATTTTCTCATAAGTAAAGTCTATTTCCATATAATACTGCCATACTGATTAATTTTTACCTCATGTTTTAACAGCAAAAACTGGGGGTGATTTCGTAAGTTAATTAAATTATTTACATAACTACGCACGCATCTAAAAATCAATCTTTGTCACATGCACTTTGCGCGGCTAATTTAAGCGTCAGCACAAGGTTACGCCACCGCACATCTCCGTGCTAGCTTATTTATTTATTTATTTTTTTTTTTTTTTTTTTTGCTTAAGGCTATACGTCTTGTCGACGTCGAAGTCATTAGAGACGGGAAAGTATTGGGACAAGGAACGGGAAAGAATTCTGCCATGGCCTGGAGTGATTTGGGGAATCCATAGAAAACCCAAATCTGGATGCCAGATGGGGATTCGAACCCGCGTCCTCCCGAAAGCGAGGCCAGAACGTTAACCCTCACCTACCACCCTCGAATCCGTGTTCGCCATCCGCCTTCCACCCCTATAGTGGCGCATTCACAGTACAACTTGTAGGACTTACGATGATCCGATTTTCGATAAAGAACTCTTGATGAGCAGTGAAAGGGGTTACAGGACTACATGTAGGACGTGTTGTATTTTGTTGGACTCCCAGGCAACCAAAAAGGTATAGATATTGGAGGAAGCTATTGGAGGAAACATCCTACGAGTGTGCGATAAGGACACATGGTGTGCCGCGAAAATTATGAGTGGCCAGGACTGCTTGGAACATTCTGTTGGCGTGAATGGGTGAGCGCATCCTATGGCAGTTCTACCCGGATGTCCTATTAATTGGACCGTGAATAGGCCGCTTTACTTTACATGCAAGTTCAAACTAGTAAATTCATCGCTTATGTAATAACACCGTTCAGCTCATTGTTACTTTTATTGCAAGACCGTCAGAAAAAAAAAACAAGCACTTTGTTTTTAGCTAAGCTACGATTGGCAGAATCTAGTATAAACAGAAATGAGTAATATATTCTGCACTGTAACGAAAACATCCGCTATACATCCGCATTATAAATTGCGGATGTGGGATTTCACGCGGAAGTTCCGCACTTGCGGATATGCGTTACATCTCTAGTATTTAACAATGTTGTCACCTTAGCGATTTTGTCGCTAGATTTAGTGACTTTTGAACCTCTAAAGCGATTTTCTTAAATATGTTATCGCTAAAAAAATATTTGGTGATTTTTAGTGATATTCATTCTTCCAGAGTTTCGAAAAGCTTGATTGGAATTGGGGTAGATAATCACTCTGTCATGACTCGGATAAATAATTGCGTACATAATATATTGAAAACAGAATATGACTTACCCAATACAAGAATGCTGCTGGAATAAATACCTTTCTGGAGTTATCTGATTTAGGCATATCCTATCACTCGAATGCCGCAGTAGAAAGGATTTTAAGTACAATGAACCTTTTTAAAAACAATTTGAGAAATAGGGGATATATGTAAATACTCTTGTTAGCTTTTTATAAGGAATCAGTTAAAAGAATGCCGCAGTAGAAAGGATTTTAAGTACAATGAACCTTTTCAAAAACAATTTGAGAAATAGGATATATGTAAATACTCTTGTTAGCGTTCTTTTTATAAGGAATCAGTTAAAAATTGTGAAAAAACTGTTACAGTTACGAGGTTCCGGCTGATGTGATTGCTGCAGTTGGTAAAGATGCTAAATACTCTTTCAAATTTAATACTGACGATTCATCTCATCACTCCACATCTGCAAGTTCTGCAACTCCAACGATAGACCAAGATGACGAAGAAGAAATAGCGATTGAAGAAATTGGATGTTCATTTTTAAAACAATGTTATGTTTAATTATATATAATAATTATTAAAATATTTTATATTACTTACCTTACCATTTTCCTTTATTGTATTTAGCGATTTCTAGCGACTCGTTTAGTACTAAATATCCCGCAATCTAGTGAGTTTTGAGACCAGGTCTAGCGACTTTTGTTTTCGTAAGGTGGCAATACGTTTCCTTCTTGTTATTTAGCCTACACTTCTGGTGTCGCTGGTCGCTTTCGCCTGTTGGGCGCCACGTGTTCCTGCCTCTCCCGCTAGTGGCAATTCTGCACACTCGCGTCTCCCCCACAACCAGCCAGGGCGCACAAGCACCGCTACAACTCCCACGTATCACATTTAACAATACAGTGCAAACAACCTCCACGTCTCATTAATATTATTAAAGCTGTAGAACTTCTGCTTTAACTTGAGGGTTAAGCAAAAGCAAAGTTCCGACTTTAATAATGTTTGTTGACCGCTGGCCTCTGGTACCTACAAAATTTCGATAACACGGCGACCCCACGATTGAAATACCCCTCAAACGAGAAAGGGAAAAGTAAAAATGAGGACATACGAGTAGTACACAGTTATCAAGTTTCATAAGGATTAAAATTTTCTAAAAGTTCACTTACAAAAGTTCGGTACCCGATTATATGGATAAGGCAATTCCTTATATGATCACAGCTCAGGCACACTCACGAGATAAAACTAACTCCCATCAGTTCCCCTTACTCCCACACGCGAGCCTACGTGTTCAAGAACTACTTGCAGCCTGAGTAGGCTGCCTTCCCCTCACTGAATCTGTCGACCTTGTGACGTCAGCAAAAACAATTCGGAAGTTAATATCTTAAAAAGTACTTAATAGTTTGAATCGTAATTAACACATGGGCTTCTTGATATCTTATCCTATCTATTTTATCCTGGATTAGTCCTCAAAAAGATTTCTATTCAATTAATTCTAAATTCTCTTACGTCATCAGCCGTGGCACCTTTCTTAACAATTACTACAATACATCTCTAAAAATCTCATTTATCTTACAGATGCCTTGAATTTTCTACAAAAGCCAATATATGTTTTTAACCCTCTTAACTAGGTCTACCCCCTCAATTAATTTCTTGCTTCTAACTTTATTAGTTTAAATTTAGATTCTTTTTATCTTAATTAAAAAACGTAATTATACTTTTCCTAACTACTTGATTTTATGTTTAAAATATTCTAGAAGGTGCTGACTATAACTGGTGATAGAGGATTTGTTGTAACTTTTGTATTAATTAGTTATTTCAAATTTTCGGTTTGCTCCCTCCTGGTCTCATGACATCAACAAATCAAAATATCTACTAAACTAAATTTTTCTGAGTATATTAAATATACCTTAAAATGCTGCTCATAAAGGCATTAGCAGTGAAAATGGATGCAATGCAAGAAAAACTATTATGGTTGAAAAAAACATTTTACCTGAAATTCCTATCTTCCACATAGGTAGCATTGAAATAAAACTATAAAGCATGTTACTTTTGGGATAAACCTGTTCCTCAATGGTTTTAACAAATTTATAGATAAATTATGAAGTGAGGGTTGTTTCTGATACTTAATTGAAACGCGGCGACTGAGTGGCGAATCAGGTCAATTCTCTCTCAGAAATATTCGATAATTGCCGAAGGCCGCTTCCATCGCCGTACCACTGATCCCCATTTATTCTCGCATAACAAGGCTTCTGTACCTGCAGTCGTGGTTATTCAACTAACATTGCGCGCACTACTGAAGAAACTGCTCAACTGTAAAATCGGTGTCCGTAAAACCACAACTCCAAATTTGACCATGCCTTCGATCAGATACACTCATCGAAGGTAACCGACCTCAAAATATCGAAAAAAATGTGGTGAGGGGGCGTCCATTAAATACGTGAGGTGTTTACCGGAATTCCGAAACCCCCTTCCCCCCAGTGGTGAGATCTGGTCGGAACTCCCCCCCCCTCCCTAAGATAGATGACGTGAGATTTTAAGGGGACCGCCTCCCTCCCCCTGCTAACCGGCCTCGTAGTTTTTTTTAGACTTTATTTTTATTGAGCTCTACTGTTCTTCAAGAATTTGAAAAGATATCGTGAGAGTTCCGTCGCCCCCCGCCCCCTTGGCGAGATTTCGCCGGACCCCATCCCCTATTTCACCTCACGTAATTAATGGACGGCTCCTGAAGAAGTAGTACAATATTTCAGCTCTTAATTTAGTCATATTCCTTTACAACAACAAAAAAAACCTTTTGACAGGGAACGCTGTATTTGTGTACACTATGGGGTTTTATTCAGCAGTAACATTTACATCAATAACAACCACATTATGTCGTTCTCGGTTTACCGTCGAATGTTATTATATCAGATAGAAGCTACTGCCTGCATCTTTGTTTATGTGTAATAAACGGATTAATCCTATCAAAGGGAGCCACGGTCTGGAATGGATTAGCAACGGAAGTGATGAATAATTTACGTAGAACGCCGAGGGAATTTAAAATTAAAATTAGTGCACGACAAAAGGAGATCAGGGGAGAGGGAATTTAACACTCATAATATATAACATAGTAATAGTAATAATAATAACGGGGTAAACAGATGCTAGGGAAATTACCACCATCACATGGGCATATAAATTTAATTCCTTTCACAGATAACATATCACCAGCGAGGAAAAAGTATCTTATTTCCATCGTACGCTGAAATCGTGGCAAGCATTTTGACTGCAAGAATTAAATAAATCTGGCCAGTAGTTCCCGCATGAATCGCTTTCACTAAAAAATCAGAACTGACTTGTAGACAGGTTTACCTTAAATTTCTCAGCTTCCGACTTCATATGAAAATGAACCATACCCTATTTTATCCCGGGAACCAGAGATTGTACAGCATAAAAAAAAAGGTTGACCCTTTTTTATAAGTCATTAACAGTGCCTAAAAATCATATTTTCAAAAATATCTTCAATGTGGTCAGTTTATTTCGGTTACAGTCTTATTACGTGAATAGATTACTTCATAATCATTGTTTTCCACATATTGTTTTTTCTTATAATTATGTTCGCTAAGTCAAATCGTTTGGCGATTGCCGTGTTGGTATTCTAAAGGATTTAAAGATCGATCACCGCATACGTATACACAAAAGCCTGCGGAGCAGAGTTTTAATTCAAATAACCAACATCTGCCAACAAATTGAAGAATATAATTGGCTGGAAATAGAGTCATACTAGCTGTTAGCCGCGTGAACGTATAATTTTATTGTTAGCACTGGATACAGAAAGCTGTAAGCTACGTAATGCACGGAGGAGGAATATTATGACTGGAAAGCCATCACCATATCATTCTCCCACTGAACCAGTATCGTGGAGAAATAGTTTAAAAATAGTCACAAACTAAAGAGGGGTTAACTGCGGGAGATTACCTACCACAGGTCTTCCCGCAGTTTTTGTGTCACTTTCTGAGGTATCTTAAGTCAATACCGTTTTGCACAAAACGTTTCTGGTTTTGCTTTGCATTGTTAAGATACATAGATAGCCTTTGGGGATTAGAAACCCGTGCTTCATAGAACTACCCACGGGAGAAACAATTCTGCTACTTTCAGTGATTGTCCCTGTCACCCCTGTGTTATATTGCTAGTCATCTGTAGTCTTTTGACTGCGAGAGAAACAAAGCCTGAGCGACCGATATAATACTATAGAGTCTTGCACACGCTATCCGTCTGTTTGTCACCATTAGGTTAGTTTTCAAAATTTCATGACAAAATATGTTATTTATTCAGAAAACGTATCCTATCTCCTTCCTCATGATGCATAGTATTTCCTTGTCAAATTTCACCAAGATCGGTTTAGCAGTTTAGTCGTGAAAAAGTAACAAACAGACTTAGAGAAACAGAGTTACTTTCCAATTTATAATATTAGTAAAGATGTAAATAGATTTTTCGGGTTACAATCTTATTATGTGTATACATTACTTTTTATCCACTTTTCGTAATTATCCTTTTGCGAGTATAGTATTTTTATACCATTATCATGTTCGGCAACTTTGCTCCATCGGCGACTGCCATGTTGGTATTCTACAGAATTTAAAGACACGCTACCAGATGCGTAAACAAAAGAACCGACAAATGTTGTTAGGATACTGTCAGATAATTATAAAAACCAATCCAATTATGGCCCACTCATCAGATATTTCAATTAATGGTTTAAAAAATTTTACTTCGAAACTGCTTAGGGGGCATCCATTAATTACGTAAGGTGAAATAGGGGGGGGGGGTCCGGCGAAATCTCACCAGATCTCACCAAGGGGGAGGGGGAGAGGGGGTTTACGGAAATGTCACATGAGATTTTGCGAAAAAATTTTAGACAGTAGAGCTAAAAAAAAAAAGTTCTACAATTTGTGCCAAAGTCGATTTTAGGCGTCAAAAAGGGAGGCTGTGATCTAAAAAAAAAAAAAACTCTAGAAAAGCTTCCACGCGATTTTTGGGGGGGGGGGTGGTTCTCACGGAACCAGATCTCACCACAGGGGGGGGGAGTCCGGCCAGATCTCACGAAATTTCACCAGGGGGAGGGGGGTCCAGAAATCCGGAAAAACACCTCACGTAATTTGTGGATGCCCCCTTATATCTGTCGACAAACTGAAGTCGGGGTTACAAAATAGTCATATTATCCCTGCACAAATATTGTTCGTGCTATAATTACTGGTCATGCGGATAGCTGTATTTTGTAGTTTTTCTCCTAACAGGTTGGAGATGCCATGTGTCATCTTGGTCTCAGAACTAGCAGCGTCGTATCGTCCAATATGGAGGACACGTGACGACGCCCCAGCGATATATTTCGACTGTTCGATAGGTGGTGCGTGAGGACGGCGTGGCTGTGACGCGTGTGCGCCTCCCCTCGCCGGGGACGATGATTTACCGCCCGTGTGTTCACCCCGAGCCGTGTTCTGCTCGCCCGCGGCTGTCTTAATTAACACTCCGTGTTCTCTTCTCTCCGCCAATTGCGCCTCGCCGCTCAACAGCCCCGCACAACAGCGGCGTGTGAGTGGCTGCCGCAGCAGCAGGCGCACCACCGCACGAGCTAAGTTCAGCGGCAGGCGTCCATAACTTAACCGTAATCTCGCGGGCTGTAAATGAGACAAGTGTTTCATCAACATGCCGAATGCGGCTAATTGTTTCAAGTAACTTTTTTTGTGCTATCCCATGAGGACACTAATGGTCGTTGTATCAATTAAAATTAAAACTTTTATTCCTGCAGAATAAAAGAACAAAGAATTAGTTTAGTTGAATGAGAAGCAGTTTGCAATCCTCTACTTAAAGCACCAGTGTTTCTCCTAGTGAGGTACGCGAACTCCTCGTGGTTCGACAGTTGATCGTAGGGGGTTCCGACAAGATTTACGTAATGGCGGACAGGCTACCTCATGCGTATAAAACACACAATGGTGAATATGGCTCATTATTGCCCGCTGTCGCTATACTCTGTTCACTCCGACCTGGCGGATCAAGGTCATATTCCGCAGGCCCCGCTCCTCACTTCATTACCCCCTCCCTTCCTACCTCCCCGAGCCGAACGCTATGTCCAAGAATGCAGGTGGAAAATTTCCCCTTCCCATCTAGGAGTAGGGACAGCGGGGAGGGGATAGAACAGGCTGACCTCTGTTAACTGAACGGGCTATAGTAGTGGAGCTAAAAAATGTAGCAGTTTTTTCTCAAGGGGGTTCGCCATTGCCTGGGAAAATTTTTCGGTACGTGGGGATAAAAAGTTTGAGAAACATTGCAACAGACCAACCAAAGTCAACGAACGACAACCAATGTATCGACGGCGTTCGGCCTATCGTCCTCATCAAACCAAGGGGTTGGCGGCAAGGGTTTAGGCCATGTGGAATCGCAACTGGTTCTGAAAACTCGTCGAAGTTGCTAACATTTTATACTGTGAATTAATAAGTTATGTTTTAATTACAGTTTAAGCAGCAGCTATTATGAAGGAAGAAGAGAATTTGTCCGTTGTCGCAGGTGCAGGAAGCTGATCAGGAAAAGAAGAAAAAACTAAGCTGGTGGATGCTCTCTCTTTTCAAAAGCTGTCAACAAAGATTCATTTTCTTCTTCACATTTTGCACATTAAATACACTCTCACTTATTTCCCCCCAAACATTTAATCTCTTTAGTTTGTTTTTATATTCACAGTTCGTAGATTTCCACAAACATTCCAGTTCATGATGAAAATCGACCAGTTCATTATTTCACTCCATACGCCAGTGTTTTCAACACAATATTAAGAAACTAATTATAGTGCGTTGAATTAACAGAGGCGGCTCAAGGTCACTTTGCTCTATCCCCACTCCGCTGCCCTCACCCCTACATGCGAAGGGGAAATTTACCAATCGCCCGTCTGGACACAGCGATCAGCACGGAGGCTGGGAGGGAGGGAGGGGGTGGTGATGTGAGGAGCGGGACCAGGGTAATATGTCCTTGAGCCGCCAGACTGGAGTGAACAGGGTATAACACCCACCAGTTAGGTAAGGTAAGTAACAAAATAATGAACCAATATTGGTTCGGAGTGTACACCAGGATGGTGTGCCAAGGACAACCCAGCGCTAACCCTTTGATGTTACCGCCAGTAGTCCGAACCTCAGCCAAGGCCAACGGCTTCGTTGGATCCGATTTGTCTCCCGTACACACAAGCTAAACTCTCCCAACGAAGCGGTTGGTCGCTATTCGTTGGCCGTGATTTGCTTATAGATATATTTATTACCATTTATGTTTTATAGCTACCGGTTTTCCAGAAATATTTTTAATATGGTAAAGAATTATGGACAAGTGGAAATTCTCTGCCCGGAGAGCCCACATGTATAGTTTATGTATGTATGTATGTTTGAGCCAACTGGAACCACGTAAAATCTTTGTTTGGCTTGAATTTGTTTTGGGAGTGTACACATCAGTTTAGGCTGCGTACCCACGACGTCTCTTAACGGACGCCTCCCGGGACGGGACGGGACGGATACCCAACACGCCATGGGAACGGGGCTGCCTCTGCTAGCGGGGATGAGACGCAGTTACCCACTCTATGTCGGTAAACATCACAGGCGTGTGTAGTGGTGCGCTGTTGCCATCGGTTTGCAGCAGCGGTGCGCACCCCTTCTGCTGCTGTAAAGTGCTCTGTGCCAAACGACATGAGGCAACGTGGTGAGGAGGTGGTGGCGGGGTAGCGAGGCCTAACCTGCGGCGCGTGCTCATCCCTACACTTCGGTGTGCGGCCTCCGTTACAAGACGTCGTGGGAACGCAGCTTTACAACTGTGGTTGTTAGCCCTAGAGGGGACCTGCAGTTTAACGCGGAATCCGAATCTCGGAAGTTTTCTGGCGTACTTCATATTACACACCAAGCTGTTCCGGAACTTAAGGTAACGTTAAAGGTTGCCCCGACAGAGATTCGAATCGGGGACATTTAGATCTCCAATCAGAAGCGTCAACCACCGAGCCACCAGACCACTCTCGCATCGTTTATCTGATATTCGATAAGCGATTAGTTTCTTAATACATGTAATTAAGCTTCATAACGGATTTTTTTGTAGATGCCTCTAGACTGGTAATCATAAAACTAAACGGTAATAAAAGTCGCGTCGGCGGACCTTCGTAAACATTCAGCAATTAGGGCAACAAAGCGACAAAGTTGCAAGCCATTAAAAGACTGCTAGTAGCTAATTATGTCATTAAGTTTAATACAGACAATCTTCACAAGGGTAAACACCACCTACTTTTTTACCGAAGAATCTCACAAAAAGAGGTGTAGTATGTTATACTGCTTACTAAAGCACTAAGCATTGTTTTGTTTAATAACAGAGCTTATTGTAATTGAATTACGGACTGTATCGAAATAACCATGAATTGTGTGTAACGGCAGAAGTGGTAGTGTAGCCTAAGGATTTACGGTAATTTTGTTTTAAAGTGAAGCTGAGAACAAGTTTACGATGGAATAAAGACCCGGCACGTAATAATAATGGAGGCCACGCAAGCTGAGAAGTCTCGCTAATTGAGTCGAGTCTACGCCTGACCGGCCACCGCGCAAATTCCTTATTAACCAGCGATGAAGTCCTACTTAGCTCACTCCCGCGTCTAAAAAGATGTTTCCCGCTTCTTAACAGCGTTCAGTGAGAACTTAGTCGAGTTGCGAAAGGTTGCGGCATTAGGTTTTCTGTTTTTACTTTCAAGATTTTGCATTACAGCTCAAAAAAAGAGAAAAAAAACGCAGTTCGCCAATGCACGCACGGGTGTTCGGTGATTCGCAACGTAGGACCATTACCGAGGATTAAAACATCCCATGGATGTTTCGTAACCTACGCCCTAAAAGTAGATATCGGTGTTTCGCAACCTGCGAAGCGGGTAAAATAAAACAATTTTTTTTGTGATTTCCTGAAAAAAAAAATTCACTTGTCGAGAACCATGCGAACCGTCAACAGTTTTATATGACAATCATATAAAACGTCGTCATATAAAATACAGATTTGATATTATCTCAGGTCGAAATGCCCATTTCTTTTACAAACGTGAGGTTGTCAGTCATACGGTCTTAAAATTTTTTAATTGATTCGAATTTAGGCGTTGTTCCGAGTTTCCTCACTCGGTCAGTATTATATCGAAGGTCATCTACGTGGTCTATTTCAGCAATGGCCTTTCTAATTATCTTATTTGGTCGCGCCGAAAAGTCATCAAGAGCCTTTCGTTTTACAGTAGTTCTGACCTAAAATGATAGAGTGGTAGAATGAAATCCTAATCCTACTCCAGACACACAAACAAATACAGAAAAAAGTGGCTTTACACACTTTTAATAGTTCAACTTCAGGATCACTTAGCACATCATGGCTGTGGGATCGCCTGTCTACCATTCATCACATCATCACACAACAGAAAAATTTCACCTTAATGAGAATAAAAAAATAAAATAAAAAAGCACGATGTTTAGATACAGTTGAGTAGTGGCGGATCTAGGATTTTCGGTTGGAGGGGGGGAGGTTGAACAGATTTGGATCTGGGGGGGGGGGAGGCTTGAGCGGATTTCGTTTGCGGAGGGGCTTGAGTCGGGGGCTATAAAGACTATAGTCATGCCGCCCCTAAAAGATCAAAAAAGGTCTCCAAATATACAAAATTACGATATCGGGTGTTGACCCTGGATAGTTTTTTTTGGGGGGGGGGGGCCCAGCCCCTCCCAACCTAGATCCGCCACTGCAGTTGGGCATCTTCCACCTTGCCTCGTTCTGTTAGATAAGTTATTTTTTTCTGTCATCATTGTCTCGACAGTTTTGATACAATCCTCAATCTCTTCCTATCCTCACTTAATCTGTTCATATCATTACTCTGCATCCCCAATTATCTGCTTCATATATTCTAATTTTTTTCCTCCTGTAAATATCTTCTTTTCGGCGGTTACCTCCACATACAAGCTAACAACAAATCCGGCTCAAGTTAAAACGTAACCCTCCTTCCCATCTCTTATTTCTGTCTTCTACGAACTTCTTTCCTCATTTATAATTTCCATAGCGCGTTAATTTCGTACAGTACACATCCAGCGTGTGAACTTACATTAAAATACTAGTTCTGTGACTAAAATGATTGCTTATCCCAGTTAATACTAATCCTTAGTGTAAGAGCCGTTCAGGTATAAGGGAAATAGACTCGTGGTACTTGTACTAAGTTCGTTTATGTAGCTGGTGAGAGTGCTAAATGCTATAAGCTTGTCTCTAGAGTTGTTGTTTACCTATTACCACGTAGAGCTAACAGGGGTTTCACGTGTCTATTACTAGAAGCAAGATTGTTAAGTTTCCAGCGCCTAGAAAGAAGTTTACGAAGATATATTCTCATTTCACTTCAGTAACCACAGGTGGCATATGTTCTATTGCGAAGTTGTGCAGTTGTATTTTGTCTAAATTCTCATCATGGTCTAGCTAACCTTGTCGTATACGGATTTTGTGCAAAATATCAAAGCTGCTATGGGCTACGTTAAAGGCACCTCAATGTTTGCGATCGTTCTCTATATAATACATATTTGTCTGTATGTAATCGTCAGTAACTAGTTAGGTGGGAAGAAATTTTCCACCGACAAAAAGGTACAAGGCTTTGGCTGAAACATATCCAACAAATGTTTGTGAAGGTGAATTAAGAAACTGCCAGTACGTAGGGAGTACTTGTAGACAACGGTAGAAGATATGTATCAAATGAGTATTCTTTAAATTTATTTTACTATATATCAGTCCAATAAAAATACAAATGATCAACGAAGTAAGGATAGGTTTCAAAGAAGAATAGCACTAGCATAAAGAGCCTAATAGAAATCTTTTAGTTTCAAATATTGATATAGGAATGTGAAGGAACTTCTTAAAAGTTTACGTGTGTAATACAACACTTAATGGTAGCGAAGAGTGGACTTAGAGGAATACCAGAAAGAAGGAAATTTGAAATGTTGTGCTGTAGAAGGATGCTAAAATTTAACCAGACATATAAAGTACGAAAAGAACGTGTTTTGCAGATGATGGAGAGAAAACAAGTTTTTGGAAAAGTCTTACATAAAGAGAGTTGGCTGGTGTGTCATATTTTGAGATATGCGGGATTGGCAATTTTGTTAGTGGAGGGAACAGTTGAAGGAAAGAACTGTAGAGGTAGACAATGATTACAATATGTGAAGAAGATAATTAAGGACGTGGGTTGTAAGGAATATGTTGAAATGAAGAAGTCAGCGCAGGATATGAAGAAATTGAGGATCTCATCAAATTAGTTGAGAGACTGTTGACAAGGAGGGAGGGGGGAGGAGAAATCAATCCAATGAAGAATATTTTTTTAAAAAAATAGTATCGCCACATTTGGTGAAGAAAAAGCAACTTGTTTTGCTGTTAGCGTTTTTTTTATTCGCTACAGTTGGTACGCGGTGGTTGCACGCTGTTTTATCGTGGGCAGCAGGTGGCCTCCCTGGCGCCCCCATAAAACTTTTCGAATTTAAGTTTTAATTCGTCTGTCCGGCGCGGCGGGGCGCATCTGTTTGCCACCTCGGTGACGTCACTCGGTTACTAATTTTCCGTCCGACTTTAAATCGAAATTTCCGCAGACTGGCCGGCGGGTTTAATGGCGTTAACAACTCCCCACACTGCAGCGTGTAGGCAGACATGGTGATGATTCGATCCTGTTAAAACACTTCACAAGACATTTTGGACCTATTGCTAGAAAGCGCGGCACCTGTGTTGCATTAAGACTTATTATGTGCAATTTTTCTCGCTGAATATACCGTCTCCGTTGTCTGGAACTGCGTGTAGTTTCGGAATTTTTATGACCTTTAACTCGCGTGTGTAGTTGGTTGTCCTTCAAACTAGAAGCCTGCAAAGAGACTGGACATGTGAGGAAGGCAGTTAATGAGGAACGTGGACAGAACTGAAATGTCAAAAATACAATACAATCATTTTCCATTGATCCCAATATAAGAGACTGGCTCTGTGGGATGTGGAAAGTTGTCAATTTACAGATCAACAGTTTGTAATAAGTCGCGTTCCCAAGGCGAGGCAGTGTGCACGTATCGAAAGAGGGCTATTTTTCGGCGAGCGGAAGCCGCGGGCCTGTGCGTCAAGCCACCCGCTGCGCTGTTGACAATAACAGCAGGGACAGCCAACCTACAGACAATAGTGACCCGCCACTGATATTCTTGTATCCTGTTGCATGGAATGCTGCTCGGAGGTGGAGTGGAGAAGACACTTCTGCACTGTACGTCGAGGTGAGAAGAGGGACTGCGAGACCACCGCCATCCTCTGTGGGCCTGAAGGTTCATTTCCCGTCCCCGGCAGTGAGCAGTGCGCGGACACGGTAATGTGCCTATAAAAGTGAGACTTAATGCAACATATCAAGAGCCCGGAAAATACCCTTGATTAGCTAGACACTTGTTTGAAATATTCAACTGAGCTAACCATCCGTAAAAATTCACATGTCAGGTTTGTGTCTTTAGTTTGGTCAATAAAGTCATGTCTTTTGTGAACCCATTTTCTTTATGGTCTTGTAACCCCTGAGACGTGTCATGTGCGAGGCTTAATATTAACATGTTGATAAAGAAATGTTTTAATTGCTGACGCTATACAGTGTGTCTAACAAGTTTCAAAGTAGAGCCACCCCCACCAAATGAGTCTATTACACTACAGTCGCAAAAAACACTGTCGCCAACCTACGAACAATAGGGACACACCACTAGAATATTCTTTGATTCTGTTCCATGGAATGCTGCTCCGAGGCGGAGTGGAGACGAGCCACTGGGAGACTGTGTGTGGAAGTGAGTGAACGCTGTGGCCGGTCTACCGCCATCCTCTGGGTGTCTGAGGTGCGCATCCCGTCGCCAGCAGTGCGCGGACACGGTAAAGTGATCCTAACAGTGCTACAGGTTGCACCATGGCCCGAAAAATACCCCTGAGTAGCTAGAGACTTGTTTATTTACATGTAAAATTAGATGTCTTTTAATTGTTGAATAAATTCATGTCTTTTGTGACCCATCTTTCATGTTCTTGTAACCCCTGAGACATGTCATGTACTAGGCTCAATGTTAATATGTTGATAGAGAAAAGTTTTAATTGCTGACGCCATACAGTGCGCTTAAAAAGTTTTAAAGTAGAGCCACCACCACCAAAAGAGAATATTACAAGTTGCATAACAAAATAATACATACACCAGAAGATGTACAGTCATAGCATACATGGTACATTAAAAAAATCCATAACAAAATAAGGAAACAAGGAGTATTAAAGAGGATGTCAAAGAAAATGTATAATTTGAAATTGGAAAGAAAAGTTCATGACAGACATATTAGAAAGTGACAGCAGACACATATTACTACCACTAATATCCATTACCAGAAAAGACCGAGAAAATAAGAGAAATCAGGGCCAGAACCGATTTTTTTAACCTTCCCCCCCCCCCCCACGAGCGATTAGGAAATGGAATAAGGATTTATCGGGCGAATAATCTTAGAATCCGACAGGAGAAAGTCTCGAGAAACCACTCCAACCATCCTGATCTAGGTTTTCCTAGATCACCTCAAGCGAGTGCCGGGATAGTTCCTCAAAACAGACTATAGGCGCCTCCTGCCATTCCCGTATATCCTTTCCGATGTACAAACGGTTACATAATAGGATAAGTGTAATAGGATAGTGAGTCGCGGAGTAAAAGTAATATTAGAAGCAAGGCAGAGGGTGCGAATATGCAGCAGCCGGCCCCGGTAGCGTAGTTTCTACAATACCGGCTCTGCGTGCCGAGGGCAGCGGGTTCGAGTCCGGCCGAGGGCATGGGTGTTTAAGTTTTGTGTGTGTTAATATCGTGTCTGCCGTGTGGTATCTATAATTATTTGGAAACAACATATACTGTAGAAACAGAAAACACTGATGATTCACAACCCCACTTGAAGTGATTGTATCCAAGAACCTGAAATTCAGTTATATATAATTGAAGAAGAGAACGCTGGAGAGGAAGGTGAGACTGGGAGCTGTCCACGATGATGGTGATCAACTATTTTACAACCTTTGAAGGCTGGAGACCTCGTTAGAAACGAACCAGTGGGAAGAATGAAAGCATATCAGAAATGAAACACGATGCATTCTGAGCGCCCGGCAGAAGTATTGGTTTGCAAGCTACAATATCGTAGGACAAATCACGAAGCAGACTGATATCAAATATGGAAAGGAAAAAAAGTATTATGACTTGGACCATAATAACCAGAATGGACGAGGGAAGTGCACCACAAATAATCTTTAGTTACCAACCAACACACCCGAAGACGACAGATCATAGTTAAAAGATGGTTGAAAGGAGGGAAGTGAGCAATGAAAGAACAAAATATAGAACCGAAGGAGGCCCGCAATCGACAGTTGTGGAGATGGGGGAAGCAGAGAGACGAAGAACATCAGCGAAGTTGTTGGGCTGAAGAAATGATGAATGTACCGTAACAACTGACTACAGATGCCTCGAAGCGAAGATAGAACAAGCATTAAATGCTCTATATACTGTACTGTATTTCGGACATAATGGAGTAGGGAACTTTTCGATTGTAGATAAGGGAGTCAGACTGGATATTGCTATCGATGGTGGTGCTAGAAAATCTACCTCGAAAGGTCAAAGAATTTTTTTTTAAAAATTCTGTGATGTAAAACTACATGTATCGGAACATTTTCACTGACGCATAACCAGCTTAGCGATCAACAATAATGGAAAAAAAAAATAGCCGCGAATACTTGGAACTACTTCCGTATGGCCTCAGAAAAATACCAACAATATTTCCTGCTTCCGTTATCCTCACACGATGAAAGTATGGTTCTTGTTTTATTACTAGATTTAAACAAACACTTTGTTCCGGCATATATTCTCCCTGATAACAGCGTATTTAGAAGATCCGATAAAGTTTATATACTTTGAAATGTAAAAACTTTAGTTTTATCAGTACACCACAAAATCGCAGTGTTATACAGAGCGTTCTAAATAAGAAAAACGTACCGAAACCGTCTATTCTACAATAACCGTGGCGCCACAATTTGATGATGGTTTCTTCAGAAATTAGACGAGAAAAATAGAACGTGATGAATATATTTTTATCTAGCTTAGTTCTCGAATATATACTATCTCAAAAAGTAAAATGATTAGGTTAAAATGTGACCTGGACCAGAAGAGAAATCTCACAAAAATTCCGATTTGATTATTTGATTTTATTTATCTCTACAGACAAATTGAAAGACAATCTCGCTTCTCTAGATATATCATCTCAAAATTGAAGTGGTTAGGTGGAAATGCAGCCTGGAACAGAAAAAAAATGTTTCCACAGCCACAAGGAACCACACCTTGGACATTCACAATGGGCGCTTTAGTGTTCTTCCTAACGATTGTGGTTAGGTTGAACTGCGGCCTCGACAAAAAGATTTTTTTTCTACTTATGTTTCACACCTCGTCAACATCGAGGTCATCAGAGGTGGAACAAGGAATGGGAAGAAATTCGACCATGGCCTTTTGAAGGAAGCATCCCGGCATTCGCCTGTTGTGATTTGGGGGAAACCATGGAAAATCCAAATTTGGATGACCGAATACGAGGCGACAAGAAGAAAAAAGTCGCTAAAGACACAAGAAACTATACCAATAACTAATTTCTGTCAGTAGATATCTCGAGGCCTAAGCGAGATATCAAAAGATTTTATTCTTGATCTTCGATTTGTATCGCCGAGTTACATAAGAATCCATCATGAAAATGCAAGCACAGAATCCAAACTATTTAATTACTGTTTGTAGCTCCCTTCTCATCGATATTAAATAAATTAGAAAAGAGACAAACTTGAAATCAGTTATATTTGCGCAGAAAACACGCATTTTTCGTTGAATAGCAAAATCAGTAACAGTTCCTAAATGACATGAAGGTATGAATGGTAAAAGGTCTGAAAGCAGATGTTATTTTACTTTATTTCCTATCTGACGGAAGACACAATTATTGAAAACTCTTAATGACCTCGATGTCGACAAGCCAAGCACGAAGAAATTCAAGAGGTTTGTATTGTATAAGCACAATAGTAAATATACTAATACTTCTTTGCGCCTAAACAAAGAGACAATATTTTTCTAAAAGATTATAATGCATGGAATAATTCAGGAAGAAAGCGTGGTCTTACTACGTTGCTGAGTAAAAGTGTACTACCCATTTGGAAAAGATACAACACTCAATGCCACAAAATATTTGGACACAGGCTATACTGCTAATTTGATCAGTGGCGGATCCAGGGGGGGGGGCTAGGAGGCTGAAGCCCGCCCCCCCCAAAAGCACTAAGGTCACCCAAGGTCACCCCTAACGATGTATTTTTTTTTTTTTTGCTCTACAGTTTTAATAAGAGCGGCAATCTGGAATAATGGAGATTTCTGTCGGTGAACCCCTCCTTCCCCGAGCAAGCCCCCCCCCCCCCCCTCAAAAAAAAAAAAAAAAAATCCTGGATCCGCCACTGAATTTGATCCAATGTGGAATTATAAATCTATACATTCCGAAATCCTTCTAACGCTTTGAAGCGTCTAGAAGTCCGATTTCTCTAATAGTTCACGGCGAATTTCCTTTAAACCAAACAAATCCACCACCAAACTGCTAGATCTGTCTCACTGTCTCTTTAATTAAGAAACAAACTAAGATGGTCATTTGCTAATAGTACCTTGAAATCATTTAATTATTCTGTAGATTAAAATATGTTACCAACGAACATGTTTGCAGAAAACAATAACTTCTGATCATTAAAATCGCACAGTTCCACTGACATTTGAACTGAGGAAGGTTTGTGACATCTTCAGTGAATTCTTGTCTTGTCTGCAAGCTTCGGCTGTTACCAAAACATACGCAAGCCTTGAAATCAGTGTGGTCACAATTTCCAGCTGACAGTCAATTTACAGTGAAAAGAAGTAGGCCTAAAGTCCAATTAAAAAAAAAAGACGACAAAGATTTTATGAAAAAATGATTGAAAGTGAAGGAACAAAGAATCGTATTTAAAAACTGAAACACGATGAGATACTATCACAAAAAGAGTTGTCTCTTGAAAAATACTGTGTAAATAAATAAAAGAACGATAATGAAAACATGATTTATTTTGGCAAAAAAATAAAACCAACATAGAAATTCATTTCTTTACGGAAGTAAATACTGACGTATAAGAAATTGCTATTACAAAATGAAGAACAGTATCACGTGCCGAAAAATAATCCAACAGGTGAAAGATTTCTGTATAAACAAAGAAGACAATTTGAGCAGATGAGATAAGAGAAAATGGAGGGCGAGGATGACTAAATATCTGAAAGAAAGAAAAGTAACAACAGATAATATGAAACAATTTCACTTGCCCGACAAATGGACGCAATCGAAAAATGACAAAGACTCGACGTATCTAAGTGCGAAAGGAAGCCTTTCCAACAAAATCCCAGCTTTCAATATTCACTAGAAACAGACCGTTCCTCACATGAATATAATCAGCAAATGAGGAAAATATTCGGTTGCTAAGTGACTAGTGGAAAATTTTTCTGCTTCGCTTTAAGCTATAATATAATACTATTTGTGACTATAATCCCCGTAAAAAGTTTAGAACTGACCTTTCAAACGTGATGACTATCAAAACGCCGTGCACAGCCATCGTTCTGGAAGTACGGCACTCGACTGTACTGTCACACAAAGACGTGCATTGTCGCTTTGAGGGCTCACCGCGTCTCTGAAGGGGACGCCGACAATGCCAACAACCAGTTTAGAGGAAATACTTTGCATTTCTCTGGAAAGGCCGCATCGCCCACTAAAGGAGACCAGCATTATTTTATTTACTGTGAGTGCAGTTTTTTTTTGCGTTATGAGTCTTCAGACAGAAAAAATTTACTATTTTAGTCTCTGTATTAGTGGAAACATTGTTATTAAACCGAATAAAAAGTACGTAGTATGATCACAACCAGTGACCTAAGGGAGCATCCATAAACTACGTGGTACAGTCTAGAGAGACGAGGGGGGGGGCGGCTGGAAAGCTACTGTGGCCTACGTGGGGGGGGGGAGGAGGGGGAGGTTCTGAACAAGAGCATTAGCTTCCCATTCATATTATTTGTTACAGTTAAAATTAGGTACAGAACGTACAAACAACAGCATGTGTATATTAATTTCAGCCATTTAATTATCTCCGTATGTAATTTACGATAGTCTGACAACATAACATAGTGCTAAATGTCTTCTGGATTCAATAAGGAAAAAAGTTACGTGGGGGTAGAGACAAAAGCCAAGTCGGGCTACGTGGTTTATGGACGCTCCCTAATCTATTAGACTATCACTATGTGCGGTCTCGTTAAAATCCGTCAGTTAGTTTTCGCGTGTGTGCAGACAGTAAAAAATTTCGAATTCTACTGTTTTGTCATCTCTATCATTAGTAGTGTACATTGCAATTACCTTTTTTGAAATAAGTTTTCTAAAATTTCGAGTCACTACTGCCCGTTCCTCTCCCCTCCCCCTACTGTTTTAAGCCCACACACAAGTTTCCAACACATCAAGTTTCTATATACACAAATTTTTAGTTTAAATACTTTCATGGTTTCAGATACATTGCTCTGCACATTAATTAATGAGCAATTTCATCCCTTAACTCCTCTACCAACAAATGAAAATTTTTCCACTCCCTCACACTTGAAAACAAGTTTCATTTTATTACATGCGAAGGGGAAATTTGTGATTCGCTTTCATGGACACAGCGGTCAGCTCAGAGTGGCAGGTAGGGGAGGGGGGGGGGAGGGGTAATAAGCGGAGGCAGCGCAACATGACATTGAACCGCCAGTGCAGAGTGGACAGGGTATAGTCCTGATTGGGTGTCCAATATCCACTGCGACTGTATCGTGAATGCATACTGTGTTTACCCGCCGTATCTCTTGCAGACTACAACACGTCACTCATGTCGACTACAGACTGACTCACTCCGTAATCTATATCGTCAAATCTAGCTGCCCTGAATAAAACTCCACTCATCTCCTGTATTTGATACTCATAAAATGGCTCCCGCTTCACTCAAGTAAGCGACTGACGAAGATTTCATATCCCGGTTCCATTTCTTACCAGATACATTTCAGTATAATCTGTATGTGCTCTATACAGTTTCGAGGTCTTCTTAACAGCAAAATCGTTTTACTAAATCCACTTCGAGAAAACGGTAGAGACTTTGTGAGGTTCCCAGGACAACAGTTGGAGAAATGTTTCTGTTTGGGATACAAGCGCTGAATTCAAAGCACGGACTGTGGCAAATAAGCGAAAGCGATTAATACTTCGTGGTTCTTTTATCAGCAATTTTCAACCATCAACTGCTGAAGTACCGAGCGGGGCGGTGTAACGGTTAGCGTTCTCGCCTCGCATTCGGGAGGACGGCGGTTCGAATCCCCGTCCGGCCATCCAGATTTGGGTTTTCCATGGTTTCCCCAAATCACTCCGGGCAAATGCCGGGATGCTTCCTTCAAAGGGCCATGGCCGAATTCCTTCCCACTCCTTGCCCCCATCCTTGCCCCCCATCCTTTCCCGTCTCTAAAAGACCTCGATGTTAAAAACAGAGGTAAAGCAGTTACAAAAAAAAAAAAAAAAAAAAAAAAACTGCTGAAGTACTGATCATTATGAATCTCTTCAGCATGTGAAGTGTAGTTATCACACCTGTTCACTGTCTGTTTGGTGAACCTGCCGCTTGCGGAAGGAAACTGTTTAAACGAGGTTAGCTTAAGTGTTTTCACCTGTCCGCGAAGCAATTACCGAGCGTGGTCTGTGAGCGGTTAACGCTCTGGCCTCGCAATCCGGAGGACGCGGCTTCGAATCCCCGTCCGGGCATCCCTACCAATCGACCTCAACTTTTTCAGACCTTTTTTTTCATGCTCCGAAATATTCCCCTAAAATCGACTTTCGCGTCATTTGTAGACTTATAATTCTACTAGAATTTTTAAACCTCACGTGAGATTTCCGTTGACCCCCCCCCACCCATGTTGAGGTTTCGTGAGATTTCGCCGGGACCCCCCCCCCCCCTAAAGCCACAAAAAAAAGCGAAGCAATTAACTTATGTTCTGTGTGATAAGACGTAATTTTATTTGTGTAATGTGTAGTTTATGTGGCGGAAATTGGTGGCCATCCCAGCATTCGTTTACTTGATTGCGGATATCTGGCTAAAAAACAAAACGCAATCAGTATTGCCTGTACGTGGGGACCAGGAGTCAAACCCGGTTCCGTTGTACCTCCCAGATACTGTGCGGTGGCGTCTCAACCAGCGCAACCATATTGTAGGGGCACTTTGTCTTATGGATGTTAAAAAAAGGAGGAAGGAGACACACAAAACTTCCTCGATAAATGATTCACACATTGAAAAACAGTGGAAATCGATGTAAGGAAGAGCAAAAGCAGTGTAATGAATTACATTATTTTTTCTTTTTAGGCTTTACGGTTTGTCAATGTCGAAGTTGTTAGAGCAGGGAGACGATAAGGGACAAGAAATAGGACGGAATTCAACCATGGCTTTCGAAATAACCAACCCGGCATTTGGCTGAAGTGATTTCGGAAAGACATGGAAGACCAAAATCAACTAATTCGAAAAAGTGGCACTCGTTTCTAAGCTCTGCTTGTGTGAGTTAGTTGGATTGTAGCAGTGCCTGGAAGCCATCTGGTTGCCGGGACGTTTCCGCCACATTCCGTCGCCGGCCATTGTTCTTAATCGGTTTGTTTGTGTCTGCCCGATAGGGAAAGAGCTGCAGGAAGCTCTACTACTTCCGGCGGATACGCAGGGCAGGGAAAACCGGAAACAGCGCCTTTACCGAGTGGATCGTCTCTGTGCAAATGACCACTTGCTACTGCTCTTCTTGTTCACCTTTCAAATTTTACAAATTTTTTTTCCGATGTTGTTGAATTAAAAAGCTAGGTAACTATAACCTACAGCTCCATTCATTACCGTCCCTTTAGTAACTAAGTTTGCATAAAATAAAATAAATGATCCATTTCTTGTACAGTAATTACGAGAAAATATTTCGTTAATGTGTGGTATTACGGTTTGTATACAATATGAAACTGCTTTCGGCGAGTGTAATAGACTTTGCAAGTGTGCTAAATGGACTGTAGCATGCCTGGCACTTTAATTAAAGGACATTAATATAATAATATGTTATATTACATCAACTACCGCAGCTCGACAAGTTGTCGATGCTCTTATGAGGTTTACTTTGCCCAATCCAGTGTTAATCTTATATGGAATTTTAAAGCATTTACGAGCTTTATTTCCCTGTATTGCCACTCAGTTTAAAGTAAGTTGTAGTTGTTTTTAACAACAGCTGATACAATGGTCGTTTATTCAGCGGGAGACGACGCGTTTGTTCGGGTCTGGAACGTTCTAAGATGCATTTAAAATGCTAGCAGGAATCTATGTAGTTTTTCTCATTTTTATATGGGTTTGGTATTCTTAGGAAAAAAAGTCTGACATTCATTGGAAACGTGTTTCTGCGATAAAACCGAAGTATTGTATTCTTTCTCATTTAAAGTAATAATTCTTTTTTTTATCATATGATATTTAACAAGATATACAAATGATGAGGACAGACAGATATGCATATCAAAAACTTGTAAATATTTTTTCTCTAGATCTAATGCAGTTGACTATACATTGAACAAGGAGTGAGAGTGGGGACAGACTTGAAGAGGTGTAGGACAGGGATATTGTCTGTCACCGTATTATTTAACATCTATTTCATACCTACTGCCAGGTCGTACTACCTACTAATGAGGGAAGTGAAGTGTCTGCGAAATGTGTAACTATATTCTGTGTGTGATAAGTGTATTTTGTGTGTGAAATATGTACTTTATGAGGCGGAGATTTGAAACATCCCAGCGTTCACCTAGATCACCGTTTCTGAACCTATTTCAACCGGAGGATCAGTAAAATCTCAAAAATAATGCTACCGTCCACTTTTATCTGCCTGCTTTTTTCTATCTTTGTGTATATTATTAATATTTGGAACATACACAATATATCAATAACATTTTTTGAACTCCTCTGAAAACGCAGTTATGAAATTGGAATTTAATTGTTAAAAGTGAACTATATATCGAACACAGGGGCGTAGCTACTATGGGGCTAGGCGGTGCAGTGCACCGGGGCCCTCACGCTCAGGGGGCCCCCAAGCATACCTTTGGGGGCCCCTAAGCGCACCTCTAGGGGCCTCTCAGCGCTGTTTAGAGGGCCCAGCAAACTGGCAACCTTTTTCTTTTTTTAGCTCTACCGTCGTCTAAGGGGCCCCTCAGAACACTAAGGGCTAAGGGCCCTCGCTGCTCAGGGGGGGGGGCCCAACCACTGCTCAGGGGCCCCTAAAGAACAATTCAAGGGCCCCAATCCTCAATTAAGGGGGCCCCTACCAGCACACAAAGAAGAAAAAAAGGTCGCCCGTCTGGCCTGAGGGCCCAAAATAAATTTTTTGCACTGGTGCCCTTGTTGACCTAGCTACGCCACTGATCGAACATGCTCTTAAAATTTACGAACCAAATCAATAACAATTATATGAATCAAGAAAAGGGAGACAGTAAACTACTGGAAAGAAAGATAGACTAATAACATTATGTTATTACTCAGTATTAATATATTTTTTGTTATGACCGCTTTATTCTACTAGAATTAAATTTCTAATATTCTGCGTGCAGACCACCTGTTCCGTCTTCGCGACCACTGGTTGAGAAACATTGGCCTAGATGTTTGCGGAAAACGATCTAAAAATCGCAGTCATAACAACAGATACGCAGGGACCCAGTTTCGTGCCCGTTGTTCCTATTCGATCCAGTTAGCAGAAGAGACAAGATTATCAATTGCAATTCGACTTTACATAATTTTTTTTTTGTGATTTCGAACAAATGTACAGCAAATTGAAAAACCGTAGCACGTGTAAGTTCTGAAAAAGAAAGTACCCGAATGAGAACTCGAAGTGTACATCAGTACAAACGGCAGCAAAATACAGTATAATAATTACACTGTGCTCAGACAAATACATATCCACTTCCAACGTTTCTCGTATCTTCAAACATGTTAGGTGACACTTGTATTTTTCCTTATGGTCTTGTGACAGTGTATCAGAAGCGCTGCTGGACTTGTTTTGAAACACTAACTCCCCGCCCCCATTTTTCGCTTATGGTTCACATCTCGGCTAAACATAAAAGGGCCCGCCTTATCACGGTGTCGCAAAGTCACAGAGGGAGAGAGGGCATCTGGATGGAGCGGCTTGAGTCACAGCTACCGCCCACAACAGTATTTTTTTCCATGTATTTTACAGATTACAGAAACTTCATTTTTTTTACTTATGGCTTTATGCCTCGGCGACGTCGAGTTCATTAGAGGCGGGATGGGACTGGGGACAAGAAACGGGAAGGAATTCGGCCATGGCCTTTTGAATGAAGCATCCCAGCAGTTACCTGGAGTGATTTGGGGAAACCATGGAAAATCCAAATCTGGATGCCCAGACGGGGATTCGAACCCGCTATATATATTCGCAGAGCGTGGTATATACATCGAGTATGGTGGGTGATCGGTTGTTAACGTTCTCGCCTCGCATTCGGGAGAACGCCGGTTCGTTTTTTTTTTTTTTTTTTTTTTTTTTTGTAACTGCTTTACGTCTCTTTTTAACATCGAGGTCTTTAGAAACGGGAAAGGATGGGGGGCAAGGATGGGGGCAAGGAATGGGAAGGAATTCGGCCATGGCCTTTTTGAAGGAAGCATCCCGGCATTTGCCTGGAGTGATTTGGGGAAACCATGGAAAACCCAAATCTGAATGCCCGGACGGGGATTCGATCCGCCGTCCTCCCGAATGCGAGGCGAGAACGCTAACCGTTACACCGCCCCGCTCGGTGCCGGTTCGAATCCCCGTCCGGGCATATATATAGTCTACATTTTTTGTTAGAAAAACCAAATCAGAAAAACTAAACGCTAACTATAACCCGAGAGCTGGACTGTTGGTTGTATCAAAAAAATAATAATAATAAAAATTGTAGTACAATAGAAGAAACGGGACCGGGACCACATCGGATAACGAAAAACTCGGATAACTGGAGGTCAAGGAAAGAGGTTACAATGAATCAAAAAACGTATGGAAACTGAAATACAATTTATTTATTTATAGTGTAAAACTAATTTGTGAAGCAATAAAGTTGTTTTTTGTACATTAATTACGATCACATGCCAAAAAAGTCTTTAATTGTCTTCTGTGTCATAATTTTGTTTCTCTACTTAGCGGAAGTATAGCGCCAACCCTGTAGCGACATTAAAATGTCGGCTCCTGTGCTTTCTTCCTGTTTCTCAATATACTCAAGTGCTGCTACTATTCGTTTTAAACTTTCAGCATGTGAAATTTTTGGAACAGTTTCATTTTTATCTTCTTTGTCTTCTTCCCCTTGTCCGCTGACAACCATATTAACAATTTCATCATCGTTAAGCTGATTTTGATCGTCGTATTTTCAAAACTGCTAGTAAAGCTCCCCTTGATAGAGTATTGGGGAGACATTAATAGCAGCCTAGCACCGGGTTAACACAAAGGCGAAGGATTTACAACCTGAGAGAACTTTTGGGAATTGCATCACTTTCGGAACCTGCTACTAACCTGTTGAAATTCGGATTAACTTCTTCGTTATAATGTCCTCTTCACGTTTTGTGCTCTTATTTTACAGAAAATGTCGCTATAAATTAACTTAAAAATTTCGAAATATGAGAGGGACGCACAGATGTTAGATTTCGCCAGCGCTGCAAGATCAATAAAAAGCTCTTGAAATGTTGGTTAATTCCTTTGTTGTCCTTACTTGCCATTTCAGCTTCCCTCCGTTGTAAGAAATCGTTCAAAATTTACAAATAGAAAATATATGTCCGACGTGAAGCATAACAACGCTCGCCGTCTTATATCGATACAAGCAATGGGGGACAATCGATTGCTTCCGTTGTAAAAAAACACAAAAAACCACCAAAAAAATGCCATTTCCGATATGGATGCCT
Organism: Vandiemenella viatica; assembly: GCA_031002005.1. NCBI lineage: Eukaryota > Metazoa > Arthropoda > Insecta > Orthoptera > Morabidae > Vandiemenella > Vandiemenella viatica. The sequence continues at coordinate 37,724,787 of CM061918.1, read as the reverse complement.
CAGAATCAAATTTTTGTAATTTTTTGTTTCTTTAGCCAGGCTGCATTTGAACCTAACCACGACCTCCATGACAAAAAGAAACTGTACCGTTTCATTTTTGCAGTGCTCGAAGCATTAGCAGTTGCGCAGTCTCTCATATTTCGACATCTTTAATTTAATTTGTGGCGACTTTTCCGAAAAATAAGAGTGCAAAACGTGAAGAGGACATTATAACGGAGCAGTTAATCCAAATTTCAACAGGTTAGTAGGAATTTTGGGTAAGTTCCAAAAGTGGTTCAGTCCCCCGATTTCTTTTTTAAATCATTTTACCAATAATATCTGATGCTAAAAGTTTTGCTGTTTCGAAGAAGTCTCATTTAGTCAAATCTAAATTCCTGTACACGATATACTCAGTGCATTTCCAATTTTCTTTTCCGACCACTTAACTACTTCTTGTCGTAACATTTTCTCCGTTGTGCTGCGGTCATTTCTGCTGCACTTGATAATATTTTGTTCAATCCAAATTCGTCTAGCAATAATTTCAAGTAGCTGTATTGGTGTCTGTTGCATTGTATGCTTTACCAATGATTAGATAGAATCTTCTGTGGAATTCAGTGATCGAGTCTTAAAGAGATATGAAAATCACCGGTACGTTTGTAGTCTGTTACAGTAAGCAACATGGCTCAGGTATAAGTGCATAGCTCGTTAATTCGTTTTGTCTTGAGTGATAATAACAGATGTTCTGTCGTATTGCAGACTACAATTATCTGTGGTGTACTGATGTAAATGATACAGACTTTTCTCCGCGAGTCTACCGTCAACATCAGTTCATAATTGCTCAAAAGCTTCTCGGTTCGAATCCCTATCTCTGTGGGTTTTTCAAAGGCCAAAGGCCCTTAATCCGACCTTCCCCTCTGGCACAGCTTGCTGCCAATGTGAAGTACGCCAGAACACTTACGTGGTTCGATTTCCTTGTCGAACTGTAGGTCCCCTGTACCCGTTAGGATTACCGGCAAATCTAAACTCTGTCTATCGGCAGTAGAACCGTTCCGGGACATCCAAGGCCAATAATACCATACGCATTATTAAAAAATTGGCTGTCATGAGGACTGCCGACAGAAGTGAACACTTAAAACTATAACATGACGCGCTGTCGCCACGTTCTAATGTTCATTTTTTATTATATAAATCATAAGGTTAGAGTAATTTTCATAAGTCTTGGGTGACCACCTAGATAGTTTCATGTAAGTAATTTCCTATAAAGTACGCAAGATTCCAAGTGAGGACTGTAATGCGATGGTAAACATTCAGTGTACTTTGTTGCAACGAATATTAAAGAATTATTTAGCTGTGTAAGCTTGAAGCTAATCGTGGCCTTCCCGAACCATGACGACAGGAAGTCGCGGGTAAAGGGTTTTGCCGGACATCACTGGTTTTCACCTTGGGGTGGGCAACCAACAGGCCACTGACCTGGCGTAAAAACCCGCCACCCGAGTCCGCTCTCACCCCACGAACTTAGCCGAATATTTCCGAGCTCTGTGATATACGCGGGGCAAATAAGATATCGGGGATATCACGTGACGTTAGGTGCCAACCTGAAGAACCAATCCAAATGAGCATATAACTTAAAATGCTGGGAATTTTCTGTTAAATGTGATCTTCGAGACTGCAAGGGGCCAGAAATTTGCTCGCACATCAAAGAGCGACGAGCTTCATTCTATGCTAGTCTATTCTGTGGTGGACTCCGAAAGTTGGCTTTTCTCGCTAACTGCTGAGTCCGACTCCTGGTGTCGGAAATCTGACGCTGCCGGTTTGATGGAGTGGCTTCCGCACGGCGACACAGCCAGTAATGCGATGATGCGCATTACCACTAGGACGTGCCTGTAGCCGTCTTGTGAGACAGTCTCACATACCGTGTGTCATCTCCGAATCACCGCAGACATCAGACGCAGAACTACAATGGTAACTTATTACGACCAAGCCATCTGATTGTGCATTCCGTGAAACAGAACCCTTCAGCGTCTTTGAGAGGATAGATCCATGTTCTAACTTAATAACAAAAAAAAAAAAAACCTGAGCTAGCGGCGTAATTTGCCAGAACTAGTTATTTTCGTATGGCATGTTGTTTATTCGTGGCGCCCATGATTTTTTTGAAATGTAACGTCACAATATTACGATACGTATGTCTGAAGTCGTCATAACTTGTATTGTACATTGTTTCCAAGTATTATTGTTTCTTGCATATTAATTCGTAGAGTAAATTAAAGGTAAATTACAATTGTTTGCTTACTCAAGACGGTTAATTGTACCTCTGAGAGTTGCTTTCATGATTTTACCAATTTGTCTTAATGTTAACGGTAAATTCGCTCAGACTTGTAATCGCCAATGATAAGAAAATAAATGTCATATTGTGAACGTTTTCCTATATTCCAACTAACATCGAGATTCTTGCAACAATCCATATTTTCACTCCTTCATAAAACAAAATTAAAATCCCCATTTATATATATTAATAATTAATTTATAAATATTAACCATGAGCACCAAGGCCCCTACTATAGAACATCATATGCGCAATACGTTATAATTACTTATAGCTACCGATATGCTGTTAACAATAGCATGTCGGTGACTCGAACTCAGAAGACTTAACCCATGCAAAAAGCGTACAACGCTCCTAAAGGTGTTTTTACTAGTTCGCAACTGCAACAACTGTGTGTTCATCTCAAGGACGAAAGAACAGCAAGTCACACCTTAGACGTCACTTGGGGTCTTTTATTTCGAAACACAGCAAGCTTTACACCCAAACCAACGGGCATATAACCATCAAACGTCACTCTGGGCGCAGTTTGGTACAGATTCCAGAGATTATGAATCGTGCACCACTCCCTGTCACCACATGGCGAGTGAGTGTGGATTATTCTCCACTGTGCGTCGGCGCCCGAGCTGTCAGACAGCTTGACGTGGCGTCTCCCCTACCTTCATCTGGATGCACTCTGCCTCTAAGTATAGCGATGCGGGCGACATCTGTCTTCCCGAGGACACTCTGCCAGGAGGGGCGACAGTTTTTCTGCTGGAGACCTCCGCAATGTTGCTGCGACCTGGCACAACCGCAAACACTGTGCAATGCAACAACCAACCACGTGGTCACCAGTCCTCGGCGGGTTTCGTAATCATCTAGGCCAGCGGTTCCCAACCTTCATGGGTACACGACCCACTTTTAAGTAACAAAATTTTTTCGCGACCCACCTAGTATGAGAGACTATCTAATATCAGAATGGAAACTGTTCTATGACTTCAATACGCTATCGACTATCCTATCCTAAGAAAGCAAATTTTCGTACAAAGACAAAAACAAGAACTGCTAATACATAAAACAACAAACATATCATAGACCGGGAAGCGACTGCACAGACCATCACCTAATCAAGTTGGCTGCTGAAATTCCACGATTAGAAGTAACTCGAGCAGCATAATGAAATTCAAGTGGTCTGCCAAGTAGCTTTTTAATGGAAACCACCTGCAGACCCGATTTTAGTGGTTAATTGGTAGGTTTATCATTGTGTTTTATTTCACCCAAATGTATGAAAATATGGAAGACTGGGAGCAGGAACACAATGGTAAACCTACCAGTCAATCACTAAAATGGGATTTGTATGTGTAGATATGACTTGGCACATCAGTCGCATTTTCCTGCTTTGCTGTTAACAAGAATAATTGGTAAGACGCTATGGTAGACTGTTTGTTGGCCTGACACTGACTTTTCCATTGTAGATTTGGCCGAAAGATAATGTCTTTTTTATTTTGAAAGAGTTCAAGAGGCTTATCTGTGTATTCAGGATGCTTGGTTGACAAATGCCTTGTAAGTTTCGATGGCTTCATGTTTTCATTGGACAAATTTTCACAACAAATCACGCACTGAGGTATTGACTCCTCTTCAGTACCCGAAAACACAAATCTGTTTCCAATAACCCGGATTATACTTTCGCAGATACGTCTTTTGCTTTTTCTTGCTGCCTGCATTGTAATTACAAATACTTGGTTGGATACTCTCTTTTACGGCACGATTCAGTCCTCAACAAACTTTCCATAATTACATTAAATCTACTCTGAATCGAAACAGAGCGCAAGCAACTCACTCTCAGAAACAGATAAAGACTGTCTGCATCAAAGACTTTGGTTTCGATTCAAGCATAAACAAGAAAATTACAATCGGAGAAGTAAAACTGCGCGCACATCTTCACCTTAGAGCGGAGCGGGAGAGGAGGTGTTCAGGGGTTGCCATAAGGATTGCGCGATTACTGCCGCTGTTGTATATCACAACGTGGTTATTGCATAACACCGGCTGATTATTTCAGAAAACTTTTTTTTTCTCTCATAAAGTTTTAATTTAAGCTAATAGCATTCATGATTACTGTAATTGTAATATATCGTGATTTTTTTTTTTAAATAGATGAAATAAAAGATATATTTTTGGGGCGAAAACGACGATTGTTCCGCGACCCACCAAAACACACGCCGCGACCCACCAGTGGGTCACGACCCATAGGTTGGGAACCGCTGATCTAGGCCAGCGTATACCATAATGCCGGGATCTTTTTCAACCCGAGAACCAGCAAAACGTCAAAATAATTCCACTGACCACGTACTTACATGGATCAAACTTTCTGCAATGTGTTTATTACTTTTATATTTTTAAAGTGAAAACTTCTACAGCCGGGCAGTAGGCGGGGGGAGGGAGGGGGTAAATCTATGAATGACGTGTTGGACTCTTTTTGAAACACAGTTTTCATCCGATTTTGGTGGAACTTGGCATACTTAAACTTTAAAACAAATAGGAACTTACTGTTTACGTTTGATTTACAAAAAGATAAATCCTCTCCTCCTTTCTCCCCTCACCTTAATTTCTGTCAACGTTGTTCATACAAACCCTCAGTTTTTATCAGATTTTGATAGTACTTAGCACTCGTATACTTCAACACAACGCGGTGCGGTAACTCAGCGGTTAAGACGCTTACTTCCGAAAGTTTCTCTCTCCAGTAGCGGGTTCAAATCCTGTGGAGAGTAGGAATTTTTAGGAAATGTATTTGATTATATGAGCTACGCCGGAACGCTCCGTGGTTCTGATTCCACGTTAAACTGTAGGTCCCTGAGGAAAGGAATTGACTTTCCTGCCTCTGACACAATAGCTTGCTACATCTCCTTCTGGAAGATTCGATCAACCTTCGGGTTGCGGACTAAGTTGGATTTTTAGTTTTTTGAGTGAAAACTTCTTTAGACGCGTTGGGTGATTTTTGGATGGGTAAAAATCTTAATAGTTCGCGTCACCGACATGCTAATGTTAACAGTATATCGGTTCCGGTCTGGTGGGTCAGTAGCTAAGGTGTCTGAATGGGGAACAAAACGTTCCCGGTTCGAGTCCGCGTCTCGGCGGGGATTTTCATAGACTCTTAATCCAACCTTCACCTCTGGCACAGCTTGCTGTGTAATGTGAAGTACGCCGGAATGCTTCCATGATAGAGAGTCTAAAACCGTAAAGTCGTAAATTATTGTCTTTCTATGCGCGCATCTCCCTATAACTGATGAACGCATTTCAACGAAGTTTGGCACAGAGATAGTTTATATCTTCAGTTAAAATACATAATATTTTTCATTTAGATCAGTACCTTAGTTCTCGATTATACAAACCGGAACCCTAAATTTTGGACGCTCTGTAACCGCGCGCCTCACGCATAAAGTGAAGAATGGATTTCAGCTAAACTACACATAGTGAAAGCTTATGTCATACTCTGACGTGTAGGATACTTTTTATCCAGATCTATAAAATATTTTGTTCATGATACAGAGGCGAAATTCAGATGCAACAATTTTTAAGGAAGGAACGTTTTGGCGAGTTTTGTAACAGAATGCGTTGATTGTTCCTGAACCTGCACAAACAGGAAGTAATGCAAATAAAAAATCTCCGTTTATTTTTGTAGGAGATGAGGAATTCGGCCTATCAAAAAACTTTCTTTGGCCATATGGTGGCAAAAGCCTCGCTGTTAGATAAAGAGTGTTAAATTGTCGTTAAAGTCGACCCAATAGGTATAATGGGTGCACTATCCAACAAATTACAATTTTTTTTTATAGGCGACTTAATGCAGGAACTCAATTTTCTGAGGACATAATTAAATCATGCGTTATTTTGCATAACTTTTTAATTTCGTCGATACGCTCTCGTGCGAAGGATTCGTTTGTTGTGATGAGGTCAACAATGTAAAAGCAAACCAAATGAAGGAGATCGGAGACACAATGCAGTTTGTAGAAGGGAATTTACAACGGCAATACAACAGGGTGTAGCCTTCTAACGAATCAATAAAATTTATTATATTTAATTTGGGTTGATACGGAAGATAACGACCAGTAACAATTTTTTTTTCAGCCAATATCGGTTTAGAGCAAACAACACTATCATCAAATGGTTTGCATTAATTATGTTTTTAGATATGCAGATGCAAATTGCGAGCGTCTTTATGCGCCCTATAATAACAGAAAAGAAGCATTTGTTGTTAAATGAGAGTAATATTACTTTTAGGTTGATGATGGTTAACCTTTAGTATTTAACGAACGTTTGATATCTGCTTATTTCCGAAAACAAATTCTTCATAACTAATGCAAACCATCTGATCAGTGGCGGATCCAGGATTTTTTTTGGGGGGGGGGAGGGGCTTGAGTGGATTTTGTTTGGGCGTCTGGGGGAGGGGGAGGCCTTGAGTCGTGTAAGGGTGGGCTTTATAGTCATGCCACCCTTAAAAAATCAGTAGAGCTGAAAAATAAAAGCTCTCCAAACCTAAAAAATTACTGATGTCGGGGGTGGACCTAAATACTTTTGGGGGGGGGGCTTGAGCCCCCTAGCCTCCCTCTCCCCACTGGATCCGCTGGTGCATCTGATGATAAGCATCGTTTGCTATAAACCGCTAATGGTGGAATAAACAAAATAAAAACAAATTGTGACTGGCCGCTGTCTTCCATATCAACCCAAATTTGATATCACACTCGCTGAATTCCACCAATCCATCATGGACAAAATATGATTATATTTAGTTCTTAAAAGTATTTTATGACAAGTTTAAAATTAAACAAAGTAAAATGTAAAATTGAACTTTTTGATTATTTGGCTGTTGCTTGAACTCCGGCTCTATCGCAGCGCGCTTGTTATTTCAGTGGATGAGTGGAACACTCCTCTGGCTGGACCGCCTTTAGAATGAGTCCTTCTCGAATCAGCTCTGTGAACTGTTCAGTGTCAAAACATTCCCGTGCTGCTCCGAAGTAAAATCAACAACCAGGCTCTAATAAAACAGAAAGTTATATAGGTGGCCGAGACGTATGCCAGGGCAGGGGCGGACAGAGTCGCTCTTTGTTGAACGCCCATTCTGTTCTATGGTCGGGCGGTGTGGAAGGATTGAGTGGTCCGTGGCAAAGAGGCATAAGCTCTACTCGGACCATGTACCAGCCATCATAAACAACCCCGGCTCCATCATCGAAACAGATGGCTTCCCCACACGACGGTACTGGACGTGCGATAAAAACACGCACGATATTTTACCGTAGCAGTCTTATTTTCACACACCGCGATTGTTTGCCGTTCAGGAGTCTCAGCTTAGAGGTTTTTCCCCTAAACTTAACAGACAGCAGCTGAAATATCTGTTCCAGATCCATATATATATTAAAAAAGTCACCATAGACAAGGCGGATCTAGGAATTTTTCTAGGCGGGGCATAAACTGTGAGACTGACGCCCCTTCGAACATTATTTTGCCCATTGTTGCTGCCCGGGGGGAAGGGGGGAGCAGTAGTGGATCTAAAAAAAATGTCGCAGCGACAAACCCCTGCGAAATTGCCGCCCGGGTCAAGTGCTACGATTTGCCCCTCTCTTGATCCGCCATTGACCACAGACACGGTTTCTTTTTTTTTTAATTACATATGGAAAAATGTTAATTGTTGCGGCAACTTATTTACTCGTTTACTTATTTCTGGTCGAATTGATTCTGCTGTTGTGTGTCGACAAACAGTTTGTTGATTATGCCTAAGAATAAGGATAAAGTGAAATCAAAGAAATACACCCAAAAGTATAGAAGACTTTGGTAACAGATCCTGATTTAAAAGGTAAAATAGATTTGTTACGATTAGTGTCCGACCGAAGGTCATTTTTTGGCCGAAGCCGAATGTTCGGCTCTTGGGATAACCTTCGGCCGAAGCCGAAGCCGAAGGTTCAAAAATAATTATATATCTTAGAACATTAACATGAAGTATATATGACATGCATAAAATGAACTGTTTTTTTTTTTTGTTTTACTATGTGGTATTTTTTATATAAATTGCACCTTTACAATAATTATAAACAAAGTTTTTAATATTTATTTATTAGAATAAAATAAAACAGTAAAATAGTACCAAACCAGGTTCTGACCAATGCAATTTAGCAAAAATAAATGCAGTTATTTTTATTTAGCAATAATAAAAATAAACTATAGAATTTAACAGTAACAGCCCGAATCAAATCAGAATAATTTGTCCCGTGGCTTAAATTGATAAGTTTTGGAGTTTTAGCTTTGGTAAATCAAATACATGTTAGCTTATGTATAGTAATACCATCGTTTGTTAACAACAATAAAAATAAATTTCAACCTTCTTACCTAGCATAAATTATTCTAGCTTTTAAAATACGATATTCTGCTGTCTAAATTAGTATCACATATTAAATTTTCAGTTAAAACCGAATCAATACCAATATTTTGAAAGTAGTTTCACGTGTACAGATTAATTAAAAATGTACTAAATATAACCAAAACAAAAAGTACATCGGCACTAATAAAATAAGATTTAATCGCTCAAAATGACCCGTGTTATTTGTTATTGTCAGTGCACAGTTTTGACGTAGAAATGACAAAATATCAGTCTTCGTATTTACAATTTCGTCGCTAGTCAAATACTTAATTTTAAACCGTGGATCGATTAGAGTGGCAATCAACAACCGTAAGGGTTTTCTTGCGAAAGCACATCTCCTGTTAACAGACCCACACAAGCGGCTTTTGAGCAGTATTATATGATCAGCCTTCATCCTTCTGAGCAAGTTTTGTGTTTAAGATGTCAATGATTGATATAATTAAAGATACTGTTGAGAAATATTAGTTGTTGCTTCCTAAATACACTTCAGCGCAGTTATAAAATTGTTCATTTGTATCCATTCTTCTACAGTTGGAATTTCTATTCCATCACGTTCTAACATATGCAGATTTACTGCATTTTTCTGTTCTATTAATTAAGATATCTAGTGGCTTGTTCACTCTTCTTACGTTTTACAACACTTTTTCACTATTTCTATTATAGCAATATCTTTAAACATTACTTTGTGAATCATGAGCTGTAGAGTGTGAGCAACACAACCAATAAAAACGAAGTTTCCATAGCGGATGGTTGCATTCATATTTGAAGTATTATTACGTATACCCGTATGGATATTTTCTTTTGAATTGTATTTGGTAACAGTTTCAGTGATTTTTTGCGCAATATATTGCCTTGTATGATCTTCCAACACACTAACAGCCAATTTAATTTTCATTTTTTTTATTTTGGAAATGTCATGTGCCGTGACACTCAAAAACGTGTTTGCTGGATCACTTCATATCTTCGTGGTAAAACTGATCCATTCAGCCTTTTTCTAAAATCAATGCAACTTTACTGTTTACTTTTTCGTGCGTAGTTGGCATTAAAGACTTTCTAAAATATTTCTCTCGCTTTTGTCTGTACTAGGGTCGAGTTTGAGGATCAGTAAAATTAAGGCTGCGAAGTCCTTCTCCTTCAACGAGGTTGTACAGAAACATGTTTACAATGACCAGGTTCATACGTAATACACTAATCAGCAAAGAAATCAAATGATTATCGGGCCATGGTGGCGCTACTTTTTTTCTACGATATCGCGTTAAGTAGACTGTTAAACTTCTTTTGTAAAATATTTGGGCGCATACAAGATCTCTGATATTTAAAAAAAATTAATCAAGCTTTGGTATTTAACACTGGTTTCACAATATACTTCCCACTGATTTTTATGATGTTTTCCAAATGGTTCTTTATCTTTGCTATCGTCTGTTGGCGCGCTACGTGACGGTATTCGTAAAAGTTAGTTCATTTACAGGGGTTGGATGTAAACCTTCGGCTTCGGCCAAACATTCGGCTGAATTTGGCCGAAGCCGAATTTGCGGCCGAAGGTGCTTTTTTTGGCCGAAGGTGGCCGAAGCCGAAGCCGAACCTTCGGTCGGACCCTAGTTACGATGTTATAATTTCTTTTCATTATGATTCAGGTGACGTTATAAATATTATATTCAATATTTGCCGTCCTATTCCATATGATTATTGACGCCATTGAGTTACAACTATAACTGTTCTTCGATGAAATTCACAAGAGCTATTTTATTTTACATACCTAACCTACAAACAAAATTTTAGGGGTATTTTATCATGGGTTTTTGACTTCAGCTTTAGGGGTTAATATTTTTTGGAGTTGGCAACCCTGCTGCCATCGATTGAGCTCAGTTCCGTCAGTCACTAAGAACACTGTTTCTCAATCAATAAGATGAAAATTATTGTATTTTAATTCATTGTCGTAAATAAGGTTGGAAAATAATCACCTCCTTTTCGATGCATAATATCAATCAGCAAGAGAGGAAATAGATCTTTTTCGCGTTTTTTAAGAGCATGAAAATAATTTGTTTAATTGTTTTTGCAAGTCAGTTGCTTCCTTTGACGAATTACACGTCAGTCTTTACGTTGTAAATATATTACAAACATAAATTTATAGATGTTAATTTGCAATAAAATGTTACAAAAATTGTCAATAATATATTTCCATCTCTAATATTTGTTTCATTTGATTGTCACTAAAACCGGTGCGTGCGAAAGGGGCCTAACGCTCCGGCCTCGCATTCGAGAGGACGCAGGTTCGAATCCCCCTCCGATCATCCAGATTTCGGTTTTTTATGGTTTCCCAAAATGACTTCATGTAAACGACAGTATCGTTTGTTGAGAACGCCCTACATTGCTCCCATTCAGTTCTTGCCTCTAATGATGAACTCGACGTCGATGAAGCGTAAAACCGTGAGCAAAAAACAGATCTGTTATTCTCTCTACTCACCAGGAGGACACAGTATACGCAGCTGATTTTACATCCTCGCTGTGAACAGATGCGTTATCCGATTTTCGCTAAACGAGTGTTAATGCACAGTCTACAACTAGCCAGGCTGACCTGCAAACAAGTTTAACAATAAGTTTAATATCAATTTGAGGACATTAATTGAAAAGAAAAGGAAACGGTTTTTAGAACGAGCATGGTGGATATTTTGTGCTGCTATCTACCGGTAATAGATCTTCCTTATCGATGCCAGCGAAGCCTAGCGGCTTGACTCTGAACTATCGAGTACCCGTGACCTTCATAGTTCATAACTTTGTCACTTACGGGTTGAATTTCGAAAAAATCCTTTTGATATTAGAAGCTGAGAATTTAATCTTTAAAATGACACCTCATTTATCGATTTCGTTTGAGTATGAAGGAAAAACGATGGCGTCACAAAAAAACACCTTTTAGATATAACATATATGATGATTACCCGATACAACAAATGTCAGATGGCGTCAGTATCGACTCAAAACTAACACAAACCCAACGGAATTAGTCCTCATCGCCTCAACAAATTATGCTAAAAAACTTTCAGTGGAACAGGAATTAGTAAAATGAAGACATGCAGTCTGATATCGCTGTAAAGTGCAATGAATTAGAGCGGTAACTTCAACACGTGTGTCGGCTAAATGACGGGAGTTAACAAGCAGCGTGCCACATAACTCAATGTGCCATACCCCGGGGGCTGGAGAGCGACAGTTATTAAAAGCCAGACGCTCCCTTCCTAAGAGTGCGTGCTGGAATGCGAGCAGTCTTCATACGCACCACGAGCGCTGGTCTCATTAACGCTCAAGAGCACAGACCACCCAGCACCGACTCTCAATACAACACAACAAGCACTCGTGTCTCGAATGGTTTAGTACAATCCTCAGTCTATCTTATCACCACACGCTCACTTCATGTCAGATCGCACACCGTAAACGTCTTCAAACAGATGGCGAGAAAGGAAGCACAACACGCATAGCGCATTAAAGGACCAACCCCTGTCAGTTAACAGAGAAGTGGCTAAAGTGATATCCCTGGGACAGACATCGACCACGTTCGGCTACTCAAAACACACATGTTCATCTCAAACAGACCTACAGTAATCCCAAATGGAAGAAGCGCGTGGAAAGATACTTCCAGATCAGCGGCGCACATTCTACGCGCCAAAAAGTCAATTACTTTCGCTACACTTGGTGATTCCCAGGGTCGACCACCTTGGAAATATTTTCGACGTTTATCCACAAAGCAGTCCTTATCCGCAATCAACAGAGTTACGACCATCTTATGCTCTTATCTCAACTCTAATTTGTAAATTATTCACGAAAAATGAAAATTTATATTTGCATACTTTCGTAATTCACTATCAGTTACCGATAATGCGGTTTTTAGGCTGTTTTCCGCACACATCAAGGCGAAAGCCTGGACGGCCCCCAATCTCCGCTTCATAAACTACACATTTCACAAACAAAAAATACACTCATCACACGCTGAAGATAGTTACACACTTCGCGGACAGATGCCAACACTTCACTTCCTCCAGCAGTAGGTAGTACGGCCTGGCAGTAGGTACAAAATGTTTGCCGTCGGCAAGGACATGCGGCCGTAAAAACAAAGATACAAATTTGAACATAAAACTCATCGAAAGCACCCGACATCAAAATATTGCGAAAAACGTGGTAAAGAGGAACTAGAAGAAGGATAATTTGTGCATAATTCATAAGGATTCTCTAATTAAAGACCCCTTCTTGTTGCAAACGTATTAATTCATTAAACGTACGTGATTGATTTATTCGGTACCATTCTCCGGAGCTAATTACGATGCCTGTATGCGCCGAGTGGTACCAAAACTGACAGATGTGTGTCCATATTTAGAACTAGGATTTGCGAAGTGATTTTAGTGAAACGAAAATCCTGTGGTCGTTGTGGTTTGCATTATTATTTATTATCAAACAAATTATTCTGATTAATTGACTGTAATCATAGACCCTTTCTTACATTTACATATTAAATAACACTTCTGTCTCGTCTATGTCTTCGAAGGAATGCAAAATGTAATTTCTTTGAGCGTTATATTCCTTGGAAAAGCTGGTCGGATATTTTTTTTTTATTTTTATTATTTTTTATTTTTTTTGTAACAGTTTAATGTCCCTTTTTAACAACGTGGTCTTTAGAGACGGGAAAGGATGGGGGCAAGGAATGGGAAGGAATTCGGCCATGGCCTTTTGAAGGAAGCATCCCGGAATTCACCTGGAGTGATTTGGGGAAACCATGGAAAACCCAAATCTGGATGCCCGGACGGGGATTCGAACCGCCGTCCTCCCGAATGCGAGGCCAGAACGCTATCCGTTACACCACCACACTCGGTTCGGATATTTAATTTTTATTGCATTAATATTTTCTATTATATTCATAGTTATGTTATATTTACACATTTTTTTTGTGATTCTATAAATAAAGTTCATTTATACCTTGTGGTGTCCTTGTAAGGACAAGATTCAAAGGTATCATGTTTGTCAACACCACAATTGTTCGATTTCACAAACGGAACTGAATGTAGGAAACCAGGAAGCCGTCCGGATTGGCCAGGAAGAAGCCAATCAGGGACCACCACGTAGCCAGAAAGAAAGACTGTAGCTGCGTTTGTCCATCACCTTTGCTGTGGACGGGTGTGCAGTTTATCTCTGGCTCTACGCTGCAATCTAGTTCTCTTTCTCTCTCTCTCTCTCTCTTTTTCTCGTTTCGACAGCGGCGCGGCGCGGTAGGCGATTGTTCGTCAATCCAAGGCCGCCAGAGGTCAGCACGGGCTGTGGTCAAGGCAAACATCTGCCGCCCACAGCGGCTGGCAGTCTTCTATAGATAATACACAAAATAATTATAACACAAAAACTGGACACATTCATTACCTTCCGGTAGCATCTTATAATTACCTCGTTGCTCTTAGGCGTTTAATCCATGGACTCGAGGCGGTTATAGCTGTCATCTTCCATTCTAGGTTGCAGCAGAGCTGTCGGTACTATTAAAGTTTTCATCAAGCTTTCATGGCGTGTAGCTCGTTCTAGTAATCTGGTTCTTCTATATTTTTTTTATTCCTTTCCAAATCGCAATACTTTGTCCTGCTCTCTGACAGACTCCCCCATACGTTATATTGTCTTTAAATCCTTCTATAACGAAATAAGTATTGTGTTTTTTCCTCACCCGTCAGTATTTACCACATATGTTTCACAACTTTGCGTGGCAGCAATAAAATGATTTTCATTACCTTTTCCCTGTCCTCCCACTGATGTTGATAGTGGCCAGAAGATATTTATTTTTATTGAATGTGATCTTTTCCTGACCGATTCTACATGCGATTTCCTTTTTTTCCTGCTTCGCAAGTAAATAAAATCCTTGAAATCTTGTAATATCCGATAAGTCATTATTTCGCTCTGCCGCATAATCATTATTTTTGTATTAGTGTTATAGCTTTACATATTGTATTAATTTCCCATATGAATTCCCCATTTCAACACTATTATTCAAATAATATTCGCTTTCTGCGATCACAACGACGTCACCTACTGATCTAATCATTTTGGCATTGTATCATCCCTAACCATATTAGGGGAGCACACCCCATCCCCACTCCTTACCTTGTTACTGCATCCTCTTGTACGCTAATTATTGCAGTTTCCTTCTCGTACACGTTCAAAATCAGGCTTCTATTAAAAAGACTATTTTCGCATTAAGTGAAGTATTGCGTGGTACCATCACGTTGGAATTGAAAATTCATCAACATAAACTCTGTTTCTATGGTACAACGGCACGCTTCAAGTAATAGCAGTAGGCTAAATACAATGAAGAATATTTATTTTACTTTAATCTTAAAAATACATTATATTTATAATATTACGTTCCTTATGCTCCAAGAGCTCGTATTCTGCTATCGAGTCTTGACTTAATTCAACAATTATTCATGCAAATACTATTTTTCTTATCGTTTTACGCCTCGTCGAGTTCATGAGAGGCGAGAAAGGATTGGAGCAACGAACGGAAAGGAAATCGACCCATGATCTTTTTGATTGAACCATCCTGGCATTGGCCTGGAGTGATTTCGAAAAAAAAAAATGGACAACCGAACTCAGGTTGTCGGACCGGGAATCGAAACCGCATCCTCCCAAATGTGAAGCCACTCACTTTCCACGTTATGTAAAAATACTGACTACTTATATAACCATTTGCTGAATAACCATCCGGTGGCGATGAGGAATTAAGTTATCTTCACTACACTTCTCGCTTTTTTCACTGATGGCTCCGAATAACAGGTCGGGCCACGCGTGCCAAAATACTCGGGCTCGATGCGGTTTTGTCTGAACTAATTTAAATCGAGTCACCGCCAGCGACCATTGGCCATCAAATGTGTCCCGACCTACATGCGTCCTCTTATCTTTTTTTCACATTGTACGTCATACGCAGCATCGTATAGATGGCAAAAAGTTTCACTGAAATTCAACGAAATTATTCCTCTTCGCTTTAGCTAATGATACAATAGCAGTGTCTACAAAAAATAAGTGTTTGTTAACCAGTCTGGCAACGATGTAAGAAATATGTATATTTATACGTAGCACACAACTTAGTTTTGGGGCGTCCAATAATTACGTGAGATGATATAAAAGGGGGGGGGGGGTCCGGTGAAATCTCAAGAAACCTCACCAGGGGGGGAGGGCAACGGAAATCTCACGTTTTGAAATTCTTGCAGAATGGTAGAGCTAAAAAACAAAAAAAAAGGTCTACAAATGACGTAAAAGTTGAATTTAGAGGGGGTATTTTGGTCCAAAAACCGACTTTAGGGAGGGGTGTATAACTGCTATTCGGGGCATGAGACCTAAAAAACAAAACGTCTAAAAATAGTTGCGAGGTCGATTGGTAGGGGGAGGGGGTCTACTATTACTATTACTCCGCGATTCACTAAAAGTGTGTGGCGGAGGGTGCATTGCTCTGTCAAAATCTCACGTCATTTTAGAGGTGGGGGCCCGACCAAATCTCATGAAGTCTCACCAGAGAGGGGCAGGGGGGGGGGTCCAGAATTCCGGAAAAACACCTCACGTAATTAATGGACGCCCCCTTATGGAGTCCTTCTATTGTACGAGTTGCCGAAATTCACTTTTGCAACGAGCAAACGCAGACCTTAATATAATTTCTATTGCTTCCGAAACATTTTAATATCCCAAGTTATTAACTTACCTTTTTCTCCAAACCTCCCTCAGTTTTATTGTTATTATTTTTTGTAAAGTCTAACGACAGTAAGAAACAATATGTGATTAATAAAACATACAAACCACCACAAATTAATTATGTCACAGATGACTTACATAGTTTTAATACATGCAGTATTTCGCGTCATTTTTTATGTCAAATCAGTGTTTCGCAATAATAAGAATAACTTTTTTAATGTAAAGAACTTCTCTCAAAACGTTGTCCCAGTGACGATTCGATAAAGAATCGTGAATACATTTCCGTTGAGTTTAAAATCGCAGACAGGCACGGGTGGGAATCTTTATAACCTAGATCAGGGGTCCCCAAAGTGGTCGGTATCGACCCCTGGGGGTCGATAAGAGTTCTCCGGGGGTCGATTAATACCCGGGGGTCGAAAGGGGGTCGATTGATAATAAAGAGGATCAGTTAAATGGTCTAGGAAAAAAATGGGAATATTCCAACAAAAATCCAAAATAACTGACTACCCCCGTTATAATTTGAGTTTTACCGAAGCCTGCGTCGCTTTAGGTATGTGTTAAGGAGAAAATATACTGGAGCGGAGAGCATAGCAACGATGAGAGCGAAGAACAAAGCAGCGAAAACAAAAAACCAATTGTATTGTTGCTGTTACTCATACTGGGGCGCAAAGCGGTGAGGTAATAATGGAGCAAAGCTTAGCGTTCAAACTGTTTGATTTCGCCGCTTTATTATTCACTCGCATTGCTGGTTTGCTAGTGGTTGTTCCTGTGAGAAACGAATGTAGACCAATTTACGAATTGTGTCTCTTCTAAGGTCCGTCTTTGGGGTAAGAAAGAAGTTCAACATCACAATTATTTTATTTTAGCTAAGCTACGTGATGAACTCAACAAGTATTAAAACTTTATTTTTTATTTACTTTGGGTATTTAAGCATTTTATATTCTGGAGGACGCTGGTTCGAATCACCGTCCAGGCATCCGGATTTGGGTTTTCCATGGTTTCCCCAAATCACTCAAGGCTAATGCCGGGATGCTTCCTCCAAAAAGCCATGGCCGAATTCCTTCCAGTTCCTTCTCCGCAGTTCCATCCCGCCTCTAATGACCGCGCTGTGGACGAGACGTAAAGCCACAAGGGAGTGGGGGGGGGGGGAGAGAACGCTGCTTGTTTATTATACACAAGTTGCACTGTTAAATTCTAGTGTGGTTTCCACTCTATGTATTGTATATCTAAATGTAGATATCTAAATGTAGATTACATAGATGATATCGTAATATACCGAAAACCATTAAATTTAGATACTTCTTTTTTTATCTTTTTCCTATCTAATTCTATTGAATAGGTTACTTTTAGATGTAATTATTATTCCTTCAAGTCTAGATATCCATTGTTAGAAAAAAGTAGCAACAATGCACTCTGAGCAAGAACAGGCAATTCCTTATAGCTCGTGCGATAATAAGTTGCGTCTCTTACTGCTGCTGTTTTGTTGTGCTGCGATCGTATCGTGTTGTTCATATTATAAATCTGAGTTTAATACCTACGATGTCGTCTAAGAAGAAATGCAGACAATATTCACACGAGTATTTGAAATATGGTTTTGTGCCATCTTCTGCTAATGAAACTATTCCTATGTGCTTGTTATGTGAAAAAGTTTCAGCAATGATGCTATGAAGCCGGCGAAAATAAAAGACCACTTGGAAAGGATCCATTCTGATAAGAAAAACAAAGATTTTGAGTATTTCAAATTGCTAAAAGAGAAATTGAGAGTTCGGCCAAATTAAAGTACATATCTGAAGTCATCTGCTAGCGCTGACAGTGATGGAGGACTGAGGACATCCTTCAGCATCTCTCTTGACATAGCAAAGAAAGGCAAACCGTACACAATTGGTGAAGAGATTATAGTACCAACTATAAAAGATGTAATTGAAAATATTATGAAGAAAGACTCTCAACTATTTTTGAAGTGCATACCATTGAGTGCAAATACTGTGCAGCGACGTATAGAGGAAATGGCCGATGATGTGGAAAGAACTTTGACCTCTGAGCTCCAGCATTGTAAGTTTGCTATTCAACTTTACGAATCAACTTTCGGAAGTTCAAATCTTCTCATGGTTTATGTTAGGTTCCATAGTCCATCCCCGAATGACACTGTTGATGAATTTCGTTTTGCTAAATATCTTCAAACTGATTCAAAAGGTGAGACAATTTTTTTATGTTTGCAAGATTATTTGAACAAGCACAACATTCCTTTCGGGAATATTACTGCAGTAGCTTCTGACGGTGCACCTGCTATGGTAGGCCGTTATAGAGGATTTTTCGTCTTTCTGAAGGAAAAGGTTCCTAATGTACGTACCGTTCACTGTGTCTTACACAGGCAGCATCTTGTAGCCAAAAAATTGAGTGGCGACCTGCATGATACTCTAAAAGTGTGCATTACGTCAATTAATAAAATTAAAGCTCATCCTCTCAATTCCCGATTGTTTGCGAAGTTATGCGAAGAAAATGATGAACCTTTCAATCAATTACTTTTGCACACTGAGGTAAGGTGGTTGGCAAGAGGTGGTAGTTTGCGGAGGTTTGTTGACTTGTACGACTCGTCTGCAGAGTTTCTTAAGAATGTGGATCCATTACTATATGACGAGTTAAAACAGTGCAAGAAGCATCTTGTTCTATTTGGCAGATCTTTATTCGAAATTTAACGAAGTACAGAAGCGTTTGCAAGGAAAAAATGTTACAATTGTTCAAGCTCGAACAATTATAATGGCCTTTCAACTAAAAATGGACCTGTTAAAATCTTCACTTGCCCCTAAAAATTTTAAATATTTTTCAAACTTTCGACTACTAAAAGAAAATGAAGAGATACGCGACCGTGATTTGGAGATATATATTAAACTTCTCGATAAATTAAGAGAAGACTTCAAAGCACGTTTCGAAGACTTGGAGAACATGCATGTTCCTGAATGGTTTGCTTCTCAATTTGATGTTTACATAATGAAGGTAATGAACGTGGCTTAGAAGATGAACTGATTGAAATATGCGTAGATCTGGAAGCTAAAGCGTTGTTTAAAAATAAAAACCTCAGCGAAATTTGGAGCAATAACAATATTGCTACAAAATGCCCCAAGCTCAGAGCAGAAGACGAATCTTTCTTACTTGCATTCCCAATTTCGTTGAAGCTGGCTTTAGCCACGCGAACGCTATTTTAACAAAACAGAGAAACAGACCGAACTTGGAAAACCGTGGTGATTTGCGACTAAAACTTACCAATTTTCAACCGAACATCAGTAATCTTGATGCTGCCCTTCAGACCCATCCATCTCACTAATATCAAAAAGGTATGTTAATAAAAAGGTATGTTAACATATTTTTAATGTATTCAATAGTAGTCGTAAAATGGCAGATATTTTTTCATCGAATATAATTTATTTAAATTTTCAATGATTATTTTGTGTTTTAAATTTTATGACACTTACGGTTATAGGCTAGTTTCCATCTATCTATAATTTTTTAATTATTTTTTACGATAATAATAACAGTGTAAAATATCCCTTTTTCTGTTAGTGTTGTTGGGTGGATTTTTTAAGGTGTGGGAACTATAAATACTTTCTTTGGGTTGTTATGCAAGTCTTCTTATCGCTTAGCATCAAAAATGCTAAAAATGATTTAAAATTTTCATCAGTGGCGGATCCAGGAATTTTTCGAGCCGGGGCAAAAACTGTAGGAATGCCGCCCCTTGCAACGTTATTTGGAGCTCCCATTTTTGCCGTCTGATCCCAAGTGTCGCCGCCTCGATTGTCGGCCAAACACATTGTTGTCGCCGCCCGGCGCCCAGTGTACTAGTAGAGCTAAAACAAAAAATTTCCGCGACTTAAATCACCGCCCTTCAAACATGATTTTGCCGCCCCCTTGAAGTTGGCACCCCGGTGTACACCCCCCCCCCCCAGATCCGGCACTGGTTTTTATTAAACGTTTAATCTGGGGGTCGATGAGAAGACAAATGTTCTATGAGGGGGTCGACGTGATAAAAAGTTTGGGGACCCCTGACCTAGATGAAAGCTTGTAGACAGCAAGGATTCTTCAAGCGCGTCTACCTAGCGCCTGGTGTGACGTATGCATGTTTCTGAATTCTTGGAATGGGACCTATAGCTTAACACAACAGAACAAAATACTTGATTGGTGTTAGCCTTACCAAAATCGGTATTACAGATAGATACCGAACATCATAAAAGACTTCATAACTTTGCGAAACATGTACAAGTTCATCAAGATAACATACAAAATCGGTTAAATTGTAATTTTGTAGCAAAACACGCAAGATTTATTCAGTTAGTGCCGTAGTACCAAATACAGTCATATCGACGACAGCGTGCAGCTGAAATAGCTGCCGCCAATGCCCCTGACAGAGATTGCTGTTCGTTTTGGTTTCACGACAAAAACTCTGCGAAAGCAATTCACCGTAATTTTCACATCGAGCGAAGTGCTTAGCTTATTGTTTTACGCATCATTGACGTCGAGATCATTAGAGGCGGGAAAGGATTGGCGGCAAGGATCGGGAAGGAATTCTGCCATGGTCTTTTTGACGGAACCATCCTGGCATTAGCCTGGAGTCCGAAATCTGCTAGGCCGGACGGGGATTTGAACCCGCGTCCTCCCGAATGCGAGGCCAGCACGTTGCCGCACACTCACCACAAATCGATAAAATACTCCTAGAGGACTTTGGAACCACAACTTTCTTGAGGGTGGGTGCTGGATACGCCCTAAGAAATCGCCAGATTGGAGGAGTTACCAATTTTGTTGAACAAATTACCTAAAGTTTGGATCGTAGTAGCCTACAAAGAAATTAACGGGATGTTCGTCGTTCCAATATCGACCGTTTGGCGCGTGACTGACAACTGTGAAAGAGATTACTGATGCAAATAACGTGTATCGAAATGATGACTCGGATAGTGGAAGGCGAAACACTCCCAACGATGAATCAACATTCCATATTAATGGCGGTAAAATCATACAACTGGAGAATTTGGGAAATTGGAAGACTTTGACGACATTCGAGAAGTGAATGCGTTTTGTGCAAATCTAAAAGTGGACGGACTTTTCTTTTTCATGGGGAACACCATTCATGATGTCTCTCTGAATATGCTCGAAAGCTTTTCATTCCAGAGACTAGCAAGATGCCAACGATGTAATGTACCACATCGTAGCAGTTTGAAATTTCTTTGATGTATTTTTACTAGCCACCTCACTCATAGCACTTGACACTTCTGGTATCTTTTTGCTGAGTTTAATTAAAATCGGAAGTATTTTCGATCTATAACTCCAAATTTATTTGAAGTCAGAAATGTAAAATACTCCAAAGGTGCACAAGTATCACCCGTATTGCAGAAAAGAGTTTGGCAAGAAATTCATTCCCATTGAGATTTCTGGAACAGCACCAATAGTATTCATATCGAACCAAAATGTCACTTAGATGTAAAATATGAGACGCATTATGTAAAAAAGTATTAAAATAATAATAAATGGGAACGGCTTTTTCATTTAAAAAGAACTATTTTGCTGGTCAATTTTATCTCTGTGACAGATGATGAAACTATGACGGAAAGTGACGAAACAAAATAAAGAAGAGAGAACTTGTAACAGCCCTCAAACCTAAAATTAAATGTAATTGTATTTTGTGAATCACTTATAGTAAGCTAGAGTTTGGTTGAATATGATCCTGTATGTTTGTTTCACAATTTCCTGTAAATCAGTGTATATAGACTTTGTTTTATGAAAAGAATTATTTGGAGGCCATTTAATATGTTTAAGAACAGAAATGTGCAAGACAATTGCTTAAATGCGTGTAATTCCAGGTATTAAGGCAAGTTACGATGTCTAAAGAAAAATTTACTACAGTTTAAAATGATTTCTGTGATTAATTTTGTGTTTAAGTAGCTTTAATTTCTATTTCTGACCATTTTGTAACGATTGTAAATGATAATGTATTAATTCTGTTTGTTTGTAATATGTTTCAATTGTTTAAGCAATTTTTAATGTTCGAGAAATATCTGACGGAAGCTTTTTAAGAGTTCTAGAAATTTCGATAGATCCTATATAAAGAAATCAGCAGAAGGACAGTAGTAGTTTAAACAGACTCAATTTACGCCAGCGAAGTACTGTATTGTCTGTGGAAAATGTGTAGTATGCAATCTCTGGATTGTATGAATGCATGTAAGCTGTATCGTTGACATCGTGTTTGAGAATAAAAAAAACACGTCTAAACTGAAATACATCGTGGACTACTTAATTACCGTATTAATAAAACCACGAAGAATCTGACTAACAGAAAGAAAAAACTATTATTATACACGGTCAATACGAAAGGGAATAAAATACAAACTAAAAAATATTAGAAGAAAACAAGAAAGAAACATCGATGAAAGAAGAAATGCAAAAGCCAGTTTGTTACATCTTTATGATTAAAACGGCTAAACCAGAATTGATAAAATTTAACAAATAAATACTTCGTATCATTTAGGAAGGACATAGGATACTTTTTTCGGGATTACCGATCGGTGACAGACAGACGGATAGCGTGTGTAGATCAAAGCGTTCGAAGTCACGGGTAACAGATAGTTTATACATAAAGTAAAAGATATTGGAAAGTACGACGACACCGAAAGCGTAATCAGTTTCGGTTTGTACCACGTTGAAGAAGGCATTTGTCTGAGTTATTTCGGGAAAGCATGGAAAACCGAAATCTGAACCTGCGTCCTCTCGACTGCAAGGACACAGCGTTGATTCACAACAAATGATAAGATTGTGTTTGATTCATTATTGCTTGTTAGTGGTGTGATCCCAATTTGATTGTGTTATTAGTATGGAGGTCTGCTATCAAGGACAACAGAGAGCGTTGTTGGAGTTCCTGCAGGTGCGCGCTGTACACTCAAGGACTCTCCTCATAGACACCGCAACACACTCTACTAAACCGTCACACTTGCTACAGCAAAATTTCTCTCGTATGTATTCAAGAGAACGCCATGCCACTGGTGCAGGCGTTCCATGAAATGAGTTTCCGAGATATTCTCGTTGCCGTTGAACACGAAACACAATGTAGCTCAGTCCTGACTAATACTTGGGCGACTTGACTTCGAGTCCGGTCATCATATATATGTCTCTCTGACTATGATCGAAAGTTTTTCATTCCAGAGACTAACAAGAAGCCGGTGATGTAGTGTACCACATCGCAGCAGTTTGAGATTTATGGCCACCTCGCTCCTAGCACTTAACTCTTCTGGAATCTTTTTACGTTGTTTCATTAAAATCGGAAGTATTTTCGATCTATACCTCCAAATTTCTCTGAAGTCAGAAATGGAAATTTTGCAACAGCACCAATGGTACTCATATTGAACAAAATGTCGCTTTATGTAAAAAGTATATGAAAATAATAATAAGTGGGAACGGCTTTTCATTTAAAAGGATGTCATTCGATCTTCGCGAAACAAATTTCAATCGATACTCGACAAAACAGTAAACATTACTTTGCAGTAATTTAACGAATAATGGTTCTTATATTTTGAGAATATCGCTTCATACTGTCAAGAACTTGATGCAGCTGGCATTACTGGATACAACTCCTCGATGGAAAAAATGCGTGCCTTTAGGAGGCGTTTCACCACACCTCACAGCCATGTCTACCAATATAAGTCTGCTGAACTTTTTTGTTCTATTCCTGTAGCGAAATTAACCACGCATGTGTCTTAACTGACACTATCTGTTTCTACAGTTCTAAACTTCGACCGTTCCCTCCAGTAACAGACAAAGCAATCCCGCATGTCATAAA
Organism: Vandiemenella viatica; assembly: GCA_031002005.1. Classification (NCBI taxonomy): domain Eukaryota; kingdom Metazoa; phylum Arthropoda; class Insecta; order Orthoptera; family Morabidae; genus Vandiemenella; species Vandiemenella viatica. The sequence goes on along the minus strand of CM061918.1, from coordinate 37,700,586 downwards.
AATGGTACTCACCATTCTGTCTCTTCTTTTTGTCAGACTCTTCCATAAACTTGTTTTCTCGCACATCATTTCCAAACCACGTTCTTTTTGTACCATGTCCGCTTGCCTATAGCACCTCTTTCCAAATGCTTCAATTTTCCTTTTTTCTGTCCTTAATTCCTTGTTCCATACATAAAGTTATAAACAATACTACCCAAGTCCTAGTTCAACATTCGAAACCAAAAGATTTACATTTTTCAAGTAAGCTCGTTTCACCAGTGCTATTCCCGCGAATCGCGCATCGTCCATCAGTTGAAATTTTACTACCAACGTAACAAATTCGTTTACTACTCCTATTACATCCGATCGTATTTTTATATTCGGTCTTCCATTGTTGCTACAATATCTACTTCATTTGAAGGCTTTTATCTTTCTCTGCTTTATATTTATTTGAAATTCTTTTGTCAGTTATTTTTTCACCCAGACGTCGATAATTGCTGATTCATCCACCTTTAGCGACCGTGTCCAACCTCAAATGTAATACATCAAATACACATGTAGAAATATAGAAATATAAAGGTTTCTTTTTTTAAATTGGGATTGACGAAAAATTGTTTGTTGAGGACATTAAATATCTTGGCATGAATTTGATATTATTGACGAAAGAGAGACAGTTTCGAATATTGATTTTACTGCAGAGGAGGATGACACAGAGATATGAGAGTTTGGTCAGGAAACCTTGGACAGACCCAAGACATTAAATATGGGAGCCGAAGAGGGCATAAAAGAGGAACTTACTGCAGAAAGCAATCAGGAACCGATATGATAAAGGAAATTGATTGAGAGTCATTAGAAAACAGGAGATAGGTGATGAGAATGCCGGGAGTGTACAAGGCAATGGTTAGTGATAACTAGGATTAGGATCTTTATGACAAGTCATATTTTTCCTGCCTTCTTTACGAGTTTTAATGTTGAATTAAACACTGATTAAACGTTTCTGATATTTAAATTTATTTTATATAGCATTTAAAAGCATATGCAGTATGCAGACCATCTTCCTAGTTTTGGTTATATTACGATAGTATTTATGGTCATTTGATCATATTTTGAGGAAAAATCTGGTAATTGTTTTTAGTACCGGGAAGTTATGGATGAGAAGAAATTAAGATCATTATTTACAGAACTAGACTCCTATTATACATTTGAGGAAAAAACAAAACTAATTGTCTCTGAATTGGTCAGAATTCACTAATCAAGAATTAAAGTTATGTATTATTGTCACTCTAAACGTTAATGTTCTGCCCTCCTTTTAATATCGACACTGCAACAGCAGCAGCAACAAGCCTGTGACAATGTCTCATTGTCGCCAATACTTTTGAAAATAATCCAGTGTTAAATCTGCAGTGGATCAGTGAGTACGTGCCGCCATGCCGAAAATAAATTTTTCTGAAAGTGCGCAGTTATGGAGCTACGTAAAGGAATTTGAAGAGGAGAATTTAAGTACAGATGAAAGAGTTCTTTTCTGTAAATTATGTGAGTTTAAAGTGGTTTCAACAAAGCGATTTAAAATTTAATTTCCCATTGATGCCGTGAGTGCACGGAAGCAAATTATGCTGTTTTCATGAAAGCAAAGCTTGTAGCGGTATGTGCGGTTGGGAGTTAAGGGTGAGAACCTTTTACTTCTTTTTACAATTAAAAGAAACCCTAGGCTGCTAATTTATTGGGTACTCATAATGGCGTACAGGCGAGGCTTATTTATCGTTAACATTGACACATTGAAATATGATAAAAAGAACTATGCAAAGCCTCTTCTTACAATTGCCAACATATTAACAAATAAACAAAGCATTAAAACACAACCACTTTTAAAATTAATCTTGAAACAAACTCCCAATGTTAATTGGCAAGCAAGAAAGCTTCACACTTGATTTTTTTAAATGAAAGTTCCCTTCACAATGGTCGGGAACCATAAATCAAATACAGTATTGACATTAACTGTATCCGATCTCAAATGCCGGGCGCCAGGATAATTTAAATTATCCACCAAGTGTGGCTTTAGGAAAGTCCTGCCCCAGCTAGCTCAATATTTGGGGGTGGGAGAACTCCTAATCATTCAGTGGTCGTTACAGGGCTGTACTCAATGACCGAATAAAAGTACCACACTGCACTGTAGAATTATTACTGTGACGGCAATGTATTTCCCGCGACGGCGGAATTACTATAGCCCCTTGGCTAGTGTTGCAAACTGAAAAAAAATAAAAATTTCAGCTTTGTGAAAAAAAAAACCTAGCACCCGTGTTTTTTTTCTAAATTTTGTTTTTTTTCTAATTTTTTTTCTTTCAGAAAACAATATATTTGATAAATTTTTTATTTAAGGAACTTCCATTTTACAAGTGTGTTTTAAGTCTTACTGAATCATATAATGTCTCACATAATGATTCATAAATGTATCTATATAGGTAACATAATTTTATTCATCCTCTATGTCAGTACCATATTCACTAGTATCAGCACTACCAACACTAGTTCGATCGGTGCCGGAATTTTCTATCTCTTCTTCTGTCTCCTCTAACTTCAGAAATAGTTAAATTTTCTTTTACTGGTTGTTCTTGTATTGTACGCAAAAGATTTTGAAATTGCAATTTTAAATAGTGAGCAAAGTACACACTGTGCATAAAGACTGTGCTGATAATTCTGTGTTACGGTCTTTTAAGTTTGAATTAAAATCTATTATCATACAAAATAGGAGCTTTACTTCTTTTCAATCGTTTGTTTACACCAACGGTTGCAAGGAAACGATTCATAATTAGGGACCGTGCACAAACTACGTGGCTCGGTCCAGAGGGAGGAGGGGTTAGCTGGAAGGCTACGCTGGGCTACGTGGGGAGAGGGGGGGGGTTCCTATCCAGGCCACGTAACTTTCCTTTCGTAACATTTTTCACAGTTAAAATGAGGAACTGAACTCACAACAGCATGTATTTATTTCCCTCAGTTAATTATATCCGTATGTAATTTAGAATAGTCTGACAAGAGAAAACAGTACAAAATCTGGAATCAAAAGGGAAGAAAGCTACGTGCTACTTGAGCGGGGGGGGGGGGGGGGGGAGGCAAAAGCCACGTATGGCTACGTGGGGGAGGAGGGGGGGTTCACAGGAGGCCAAAATGGAGCTATGTGGTTTATGCACGCTCCCTTACTGAAAATCTAATGAGTCAGTACCACTATACTCTGAGAGTTAACAAGTATACGAATATAAGGAAAGCCTAATAAGTAATAAAAAGAGGCAAAAAACTGGATAAATTTTAAATTCCTTTTTTTTTAAAAAGATCTGTAGGTAATTTTGTAGGGTTGGCAGCACTATTTCAAATAGCAAGTAGCAATCCAAACAATGGGGAATGGGGATTCCTTCTCGCGCAACCTAGTCTCTTCGGGAATTCCCAGTTCATAAAGAAAATTTCAGTCAATTTTGCCAATATTTCAATTTTTTTTCCTACTGAACCAGAAAAATACAGTAGATTTTAAACTAAGATAAGTACTTAGAATAAACTCTAAAACAGTCATTTTAAACTATAACTGCCTTACAAATTTGAGATTTAGTAGTTGTGAAAAAAAACGTGTTCCAAAAAAAAAACATGTTTTTTTTTCAAAGTTTTTTTTTCATGTTTTTTTTTCAAGCCAGAAAAAAACCGTTTTTTTTACAACACTACCCTTGGCTATAGCGGACAATGCACCACGTCCGTCAGCAAGCGTACTGGATGCGTGCACAGCGACCTCACTGTACAAGACTCGCTTATTGACCCTCAGGTTCGATGCCAAGACGGAGCGATCTCCAGCTTCGGAAGATCCGCTCCTTCCAGTCTGAAGGCTCGGAGTCAAGTCCCCTCTAGCGTCCGCCGGAAAAAGCCTCCTCCCGTCGCTCGTGGTTTACATAGAGAAAAAATACACCGGCATTACAAAATGCAAAGGATAGTCTCTCTCGATTGGTTCTGCCATTTTTAAGCTCCTCCTTCCGGCTGTCACGATAGGCGAACCTTGTCTTTCTCGATTCGTGCGAACTCGGGATAGCCTCGGACTTATTCGTCACCTGTGACCTCCAAACTGCCCGTCCGTAGACCTGTGGCTTGGATAGTTTATTCACCCCAGTGTACAGTTTCCCCGGAGCCAAGGGATTATACGCTTGACCAACTGCGTGAGAAAGGGTAGCTGGTGTCCATTGTCCCTGGCAGCCGCCGGCCTGTCGCGACAATCTGGCGCGTCTAGCTCAGGTCCCACAAACACTGACAATCCTCTCCCTAAATTCCTTTCTTATTCTTTTTATATATAAAAATATACAAAATATTATATATAAAAATGTACGGAATGACCCATATTTGGTCATTCTGTTACAAGCTAGACCTACTAGTCAAAATAAATAATGTATACTTGAACATGTTTTGATGTATAGTAAGTTTAAATTTTTGGACATATTTTGTTATTTTTAGGTCATATTTACCCGTTTTTAAGGTCACATTTGCATACATTTTTCTCTATTTCTTTGGTCATAAAGAATCCTAGTGATAGCTGTTGGACTGACATTGGTAGCAGAATTAGAGAGTAGGAAGAGATGACCATGACCAGAAACTGGTACTTGGTTCCTGACGTAAGGGAGAAATTTCTTAAATGGATAAGAGAGTCAGGAACTGATTAGGTGTCTCGTAGGTTAATTATATATAAAATAATTAGTACGCGATACAGTTTCAAGTTTAACTTGTTTTTATTGCTCGTAAGACATCGGACTTCAAGATGGTGGTCACATGTAAACACAAGCTCCATCGATTACATTCAATAGTGCTTCCAAAGACAATACTGCCATACACTCTCACAGTAAACGTAAAACTGTCCGCTCCAAACCGTTATTCTAAAACTGTCTGAGAGTCTCTGTCGCTCGCTTTATATGTTTCAAAGAAAGATCCAGAATATTACAGATATTTCTCGAACTTCAACAATACTTAAACAATTAAAACATATTAAAAACAATCAAAATCAATACACAATCATTACGAAATGCCGATAAATGAATATTAATGATACTTAAACGCAAAATTATCCACATATATCATTTTAAGCTGTCGTAAATTGTCCTTTAGACATGGAAACTCACCTCAACGCTTCGAATACAAACATTTAATCAATTTCTCTTGCATAGTTCTGTCCTTAAACATATTAAATGGTATTTACATAATTTCTTTTCATCAAACAAAGTCCATTTAAACTGATTTACAGTAAATTGCAAGGCAAACATACAAAATCATACTCACTCGACCCCTAGCTTGCTACAAACGCTTCATAAAACACAATTACATTTAATGTATAGGTTTGAAGGCTGTTACAAACTGGAATAAATCATCGAGGAAATTCACACGAAAAAAAAATTAAAATTTCGTAAAATGAAGAATTAGGTAACAGGGAATTCGTAATTAAAGTTTTTAGGACAATAATTCTTGAAATCCATAGGAAAATTGCAGCCGGAGCTTTAATTATTACGGTGTCGAGACTTACTTACACTACTCATCCTTGGTTAGCTTGAGGTACCGTATTGCGGATGCGCAGGAAACTCAAACCGCAAGGTGTCCGGGTTGTGAGAAAATTCCCAGCGCCCTGACTTAGCGGCCAACGGAACTTAGTAGACGCTAATAATATAACGGGGAACTCCAACATCACGAGGGATGCTGAATGCTTGACAACACCATCGCTGATTATGGCGGCAAATCCACAAGGATATATCGTGCCCCTTCACTACGAGTGAAAAAATCACTGATTGCAAGACAACTTAACCTTCGTCTTTACTGAAGTTCTTGGGGTGAAGTTCAATAAAGATGGCGGTTACGGATTAAGTCAAATGTGGAAGTGTTGTTAGCCGGCAGTCCCATGGAGCAAAGAAAGGAGAGGAGACCACGTAAGGGACCTTCTCCATACAACGACGTGACGCCGAGTGGGGTAGGAGGTCGCCATATTGGTAGGGTCAAGAAACACAAGGAATGTATACAAAACGGAAGAATTTCTTCGTTTTTAATCATCGCATTACTAAAAATGAAGTCACATTTATAAATACCCTAATTGATATAACCTACAAACATTAGAATTTAAGAAAAACAGACCAATGTTTTGAACTCACGAAGATGGCGGCTCCGGAGACAGGCTGCTTCACAGTTTAAGCGACACCTGGTCTCCCCTCTATTCCTACCTCCATGGGCAGTCCAAGATCTACAATAACATCTCTGGAATAGCTGACACTCGCTGCCGGAAATGCAATATTCTCTCTGGCGGAAAACCAAAACAATCCGCCCAGTGTGCAGGTGAACGACGAGGTGGTTTAACCAGTCGTCACAGCGGATACAACAGTCCGAAATATCACCGAGGAACTTGGGTGCCGAAGCGTTCCCAGTAGCAACAACATTGTCACAACGCTAAACCGCCAAGTAAGTGGAATTTTACAAATATGACGACTGTTAAAAGCGTCAAATTTTATAACACAACCGATTTTTTTAGAGTGATAGTTTTGTCGCATCGATACATGAAACGCAGAGCGGCGATTCATTTCATGAATATTTGACGTTCAAGACAGTGAGAAATGGAAGATTACATCAAACAAATTGAGAGACTGATGAACCAAAAAAAAATTCTGCATAGCAATGCAGTTTTCCTCTTCGTTCAGTATTAATTTAATGTTCTCGGGAGACGTGTTAAGGTGTTTTTTTTCTGTTTCATAGCAGGGCTTGTTAAATATTATGAGGTAAAACTCCTAGATATTGGATCCAAGCTTAACTGGCGATGGTACTTTTCTCAGGTGATAAAAACTCTGAATAAATCGCCGTAAAGCTGCAGCTACAATATCGCCAATTAGGAAAGTTGGTGCCGGATTTTATAGAATTTGTTGACTATCGTTTGAATGTGTCGCAGACATATACACATAACGTAAATAGTCGAAACGGACTGCATGGTGCAGATACATCAATACTTTTGTCAGAGAATCGAGAAGGTAAGATATAGCAATCCAATCTAAACTAATTTGCTCAGTCTGTTTGTTGTGTTTTCACGACTAAAAGGATTTTGATGAAACTTGACGAGGAAATACTACGCATCATCAGGAAGGAGATATGTTACTTATCCGGAAAAAAGTATCCTATTTTGCCATGATGTTTTGAAAACAAACCGAACAGTGACTGACAGACGGATAGCGTGTGTGCGTCTCTGTAATGTTATATCGGTCACTCAGGCTTTCTTTCTATCGCAGTCAGTTGTGTATGGCCTGTTCATAAATTTCGTGTATAGACGGGAAGACCGGGGTTCAAATCCCTGTCCGGCCAACCTGACTTCAGTTTTCCGTGGTTTTCCGTAGTCACTTTAGGTGATTGCCGGGATGGTTCCTATCGAAGGCTTCACCTGGAAGGAATGAAATATGTAAACGAAAATAACTTAATAAGAGCTATTATAATGACTGTAATGGAGAAAAGCTGATAATGTGTTGATTTCTCGGATCATATATATTATTTCTATAAGTTTTTTTTTTTTTCACGAGCCATTATCTTCCTTCATACCTAACCGGAATCGATAAATGAGGTATCCGCTTTGGTCACATCATATTCTATGAAATTATTTTTTTGAAATTCGACCCTTAAAGAGCAAAAAAGTTAATATTACTGAAATGCTGTTTTTTGTACCACGATCCATTTCTCTCCCTATATTCCTAACCGAAATCGATAAATGAAGTATCATCTTAAAGATTAAGATCTCCGCTTTGGTGACGACATATCTTACAGGAATTTTTCCGAATTCAATCCTTAAAGGGCGAAAATATCAATATTTCTACAACGCATTTTTCAGTCACGTGCCATTTATCTCACATGATATCTAACCGATATAGTTTAATGAGGTATCGTTTTAAAATTAAGGACTCCGCTATGGTTAAAACATGTTTTAAGAAAATAAATTTTTGAAATTTGACCCTTTAAGGGCAAAAGTATCATTATTTCCATAGTGTATCTTTTTTTGTCACGAGCCATTTATCATCCTTGATATCTAACCAAAATCGACAAATGAGGTATTACTTTAGAGATTAAGGTCTCCACTTTTGTCACATCATACTTTAAGAAATGAATTTTTCGGAATTTGGCCCTTAAGGGGCAAAAGTATCACTGTTTCCATACCGTGTTTTTTGTTACGAGCAATTTATGTCCGTTGATACCTAACCTAAATCGATAAATGAAGTATCATTTGAAAGATTATGCCTCCACTCGGGCAACATTATAAATTAAGAACGAAATTTTTCGGAATTTTGACTCTTGAAGGACAAAAGTAATAACTGAAAAAGTCTCGCGTATGAGACAGTTCAGGACGGCAGTTCAGGCTGGATGGCAGCAGCACATATTACAAAGATATTAATAAACTGCTTCAGTGGCGTCGACTTTTGTTACGTACCTATTACACTTAAATAACAATTGATACGAATAAGGCGGTTCTTCTTTTGTCCTATTGCAAACCACCAACCTTATTCGCGAAATATTCACACGGGTCATCTAGTCCAAATAATTCCGATGGATCTACCATTCCAGTTTAAAAGACTACAGTAGCCGCTTAAATTAGTACTGGCGATGATTGTCCATAAAGCCGGGGGGACAAACGCTGAAAGTAGCGGGTATACACTTAGAAAAGACGTGTTTTCCTCATAGGTATTTACAACCCTCAGAGACTATATATCTTAGAAAAGGACACAAAAACCAAAAACGTTGTGTACAAAAAATTATTGACATAAGATGTCCCCAGAAAGTAATATAATTTTAAAATACAAATTCTGCCGGAGGAAATGTGGTAGGAAGTCTTCGACAACTATCCTCACCCCCCCCCCCCTCCCCACTTTAAATTTGATTTTTTTAAACCAATTGCAAATTTGTTCTTTTCATGAGACAGGTTTAATGGTAAAATGAAATGGAGATGGCTTCTCCGTTATATTAACCCGACTCTGCGCTTTTTGAACTCCTTTCACGTAACTTACAGCTATTCTAGCAATAAATAGTCCAAGTGGCGGTTAACAGCTAGTGCTGTATAAGGCCAGGCGGTGTTAGTGCCTTTCTTTCCGTTGTGTTGGCAACGCCGCCCAGCTGCTGGCCATTCATGCTGGCCGCCGCGCCGGCATTCCCCATCCGTGACGTCATCGTAAACACTTTGCGGCGATCCGAGCCGTGCACGGTAACGCCGCTCCGTAAACAGCCAGCTCAATTGCCCGCACACACAGTCCGCAACGGAAACCAACTAATCCTGTGGACTTCAGGTCAACGAACCTGACGGGTCAGCGGTCAACGATCGGACCCGGCGGCTTCGGACACCAGCTCTGCCAACATGACTCCGCTTTCCGTAATCGCACCATGCTGGGATGGTTTCTTCAAAAGCTCGGGACCGAATTAATTCCTGTTTCCTAGCGCGGGACCGGGCATCCAGATTTGGGTTTTCCACGGTTTCCCCAAATCACTCTAGGTGAATGCCGGGATGCTTCCTTCAAAGAGGCCATGGCCGAATACCTTCCCGTTAATTGTCCTCAGTCCCATTCCGTCTCTAATGACCTTAGCCGTGGACGAGGCGTAAAGAAAACTTCAAAGGTTTTAACTAAAAAATAAGTTCCATTTTCTTTCCTTCGGGCTTTACGCTTTGTTGATGTGAAGGTAATTAGAGACAGGAGAGATTGGTGAAGTAACGCAATCGGCCATGGAATTTTGTAAGAAACTTCCGGGAATTAACCTGGAATCATGTAGGGAACCTTTTGAAAAAGGAAATTTGTATGGGAATTTGAACCCGCAGCCTCCCTGTAGCCAGGCCCGGAAATAGCCCCAGCACCTTCTTAAGGCGCGTTCCCACGATCCCTTGTAACGAAGGCGAGACGGGACGGGACCTCATTAGCCGAAATGTAGGGACGACCGCGGGCCGCAGGTTAGTCCTAGCTTACCTCGCCGCCACCTCCCCACCACGTTGCCTAGTGTCGTTTGGCACAGAGCACTTTACAGCAACAGAAGGGGTGCGCACCGCTGCTTCAAACCGATGGCAACAGCGCACCGCTACATACGCCTGTGATGTTTACCGACTCAGAGTGGGTAGCTGCGTCTCGTCTCCGCTAGCAGAGGCGGCCCTGTTCCCATGGCGTGTGGTTGACTATTCGCCCCGTCCCGTCTCGCGTTCGTTACAAGTGATCGTGGGAACGCGCCTTTAGAAAGGACTATAGTGTAGCTCAGTGGGTATACATTTATCGGTGTCGATATTACATTGGAGCTGAGGTTTTAGGTAACCACTGCCCATACCTACTCCACCAGCTGTGAGAGTTTTGTGACCATAACTTTCGAATACGATACAGCTGGAATTATGATACTGTATTTCCATCGCACGATCTACCGATGTTGCAATATGCTGACAGATATTTTTAATTTCAGAAGGAAGCTATCTCGTATATTAAAGGAAAGTAAAAGCCAGGCTTTATTGATAGCGTGGCTAGTTACTGTATTGGAATTTTTCGTCCAGGAATGATACAAATCATAGACAGGGTGTCCAGGAATGAAAGGAGAAACCTGCAACCACAGTTCGGTCACATCATTTCCTAGTATATGACAAAATTTTATTTTAGTAAAAGTCTTACCATTTTCTAGATATAGATTTTTTATTTTTTTTTCTTGAAACACGTGACTTTGATCAGCTTATTCCAGGCCATTTTTACAAATTAAGACTTTTTGAACCTTTTTTTTAAAATTTACTCAAGGATGTTTGAGTCGTCTAAAACTTTGATTTATCTTAAAACGTTAAAAAAATCTTAAAACAATCTTTTAAAAAAAATCATCATCATGATTTTTTTACTACATGTTTAAAATGCATAATGGTCTCTAGCAGATAAAACTACCATAAAACAAGCATTTTAAAAAAGTATAAAATAATTATACCATTTAAGATTTTTATAAGGTTTTTTAACAAGTATTTAAGAAAAAAGAACATAGTTTTAGATAATTCAAACATATTTGAGTAAATCAAAAAACAAGGGTTCAAAAAGTCTTAATTTGTAGAAATGTCGTGGAATAAACTGAAAAAAGTTACATGTATCGAAAAAAAAAAAAAAAAAAATCATTATCTTGAAAATGGTGAGACGTTTACTAAAAATACAATTTTGTTATATAGTAGGAAACAATGTGATCTATTTGCGGTAGATTTCTGGACACGCCAGCTTTTTGCGCGCTCTAGCTTACTTTTTAAACCGAGCGTGGTGGTGTAACGGCTAGTAGCGTTCTGGCCTCGCATTCGGGAGGATGGCGATTCGAATCCCCGTCCGGGCATCCAGATTTGGGTTTTCCGTGGTTTCCCAAATCACTCCAGGCAAATGCCGGGATACTTCCTTCAAAAGGCCATGGCCGAGTTCCTTCCCATTCCTTGCCCCCCATCCTTTCCCGTCTCTAAAGACCTCGCTGTTAGAGAGACGTTAAGCAGATTAAAAAAAAAAAAAAACTTTTTAAATATGAGATACGTGTTGAAGGAGAAAGCATTTCAACCGAAGCAAAAGTGCCAAGAATTTTAGTCCCAGAAGGGAACACAATTTCAGTTTTTAGTGCTTATTTGACCCGCTCTGTTAACTCGGTTGGTTCTGACACTGTGATGGTGCCCGGTGCCTGACCTGAGTTAGCTGGTTCGAGTACTGACGATGGAAGAAATTTTCAACGTAACTTGGCGGTAAGGACAGAAGAGGTGGTGGTGTACAATAACTAAACACCAGATTGTGCGCATAAGTCCTGGTTTAAATCCCAAACCCCTCTGCAGTGGGTATAGAGTGAGGACGTAAGATAATGTTGGTGGTGATTTGGACATTCAGGTTGATGTCGTTCGGAAGAGTAGACCTGAATAGGCCGTCACCGGTTTTCACGCTACCCCATATTCCATATTTCATTTATTCACAACACTAACAACACACATATACCACACTCACCCCACAAAACAATAAAGATTTACTCAGTTTCCGAGGGTGGTGGGGGAAAGGCAAGGCAAGGCTCTGACCTCTCACTCGGGAGGACGCGGTTTCAAATCCCCGTTCGTGCATCCAGATTTAGGTTTTCCATGGTTGTCCCAGATGACTACAGGCGAATACCGGGATGCTTCATTAAAAAAGGCATGGCTAAATTCCTTCCCGTTCCTTGACCCCAATCCCACCCTGCCTCTAGTGAACTCGACGTCAACGAGGCGTAAAGCCATAAAATAAAGATTTTTAATACACTTTTATCACTGGGATAAACACGAGGAAACCTCTCCAGTTTCAAAATTTCCGCAATGGTCGAGGAAAAAAGAAAGAATGATTATTGATGCTCAGACAGTGTTGCGAGATAATTAGTATAAACATACTAATAACGCCATATTTGTAGTGGTTAATGAGCTTGCTATCAAACGTTTAGGATCCTATCCGTGTTTCAAAGGGGGATGAAAAGATTATTTGCCGATGATGCTATTATTTATCGTGAAATCAAACCCCAGGAAGACAGCGCTTTGTTACAAGACGATATTATGAAAATAATTGCGTGGTGTAAAGACTGGCAGTTGGAGTTAAACGCTAAAAAGTGCCAAGTCATGCGTGTAAGTAAAAAGGTGACACCATTTAGCTCTGAATGTACAATTAACGGTACTGTCCTTGGGACGGTAGATTCCGCTAAATACCTAGGGGTAACAATTCGTAATAATTTGTCGTGGAATGAACATATTGAGAATGTAATTGGGAAAGCAAATGGTATGCTCCGATTTCTAGGTCGTAATTTAAAACAATGCATTCCGGAAGTTAAATCGATTGCATACAAGTCACTAGTGTGGCCTCACTTGGAATATTGTCGCTCTGTATGGGGTCCCCATCAAAAGGGATTAATGGAGGCATTAGAGATGGTCCAAAGAAAAGCCGCCCGATTCGTGACAGGTATATATAGTTGGAGGGAAAGCGTAAGTGCGATGTTGAAGGAGTTAGGTAGGGAAGATCTGGAACACCGAAGGCGTTGCTCTCGACGAAAGCTAATTGAAAAATTAACAACTGACATATTTCGGAATGACAGCAAAGAAATATTGCTACCAGCAACATTCATATCTCGGAATGACCGTGAAAATAAGATATTAGAAATCAGGGCCAGAACCGATTCTTTTCTGTATTCATTTTTTCCACGAGCGATTAGGGAATGGAATAGAAAGGATTTACCGGACGAGTAAACTTAAAATCCGACAGGAGTAGCTTTCGATAAAGCACTCCGGCCATCCTGATTTGGGTTTTCCATGGTTTTCCCAGATCACTCCACGCGAATGCTGGGATGGTTCCTCACAATAGCCCATGGGCACCTCCTGCCATATCCCGTATATCCCTTCCAAACTATTACCCTTTCGGATAGGTGCAATGCACCCTCTGCCACACACTTTTAGTGAATCGCAGAGTAATAGTAAATCCCGGTACGGCCGTGAATTTTTTTTTTAAGAGTTGTAGTTCGGCACATTAAACTGCAGGTCCGGCAACGATAGAGGCGGAGTGTGCAGCAAATCGAAGCTGTGCCACCAGGACGCAAGGCCACATGATTCTGCCTTGCTTACCCACGTGACAGTGTCAGCTGTGTGGAATCGCGGATGTTTGTCTCGGTCGTAGCGCTATCCTGCGTCGAAAATGCTAGCGGGTGAAAGTCACTCTGACGCACCGCCTCCATCAGGAGAGGAATACGGAACTCCACCTCCGCAAATGCATACCGTGACTCATTAGCCCCACACAGACCTTTCACGTAACCTACTTCTAACTCGACGTCTGCGTCTTAAAACACCTTGTTCACACAACGATGTGACTCTCAGAAGTAACAACATATCGGGGTCCGTCTTCACTAGGGCTTTGCCTAGCACTGTCACGCTTCTGTCATCGTTGTTTTTCGTAGCTTCTTGATATATTCTTAGACATTTCAGGTCACGCCTCACCGTTGACTTATGGGGTGGAAGTCTGTAGTTGCGCCGATTTGTCAGCCTAGTGAACAATAGTGTTGTCGTTTTTATCTGTGTGTTTGAGGAGCGTCCATAAACTACGTGGCTCCATTTTGGCCTCCCTTGAATCCCCCCTCCCCCAGCGTAGCCTGATGTGCCTTTTTCCTCGACCCCCCCCCTCCCCCCGTCGTTGCCACCTAGCTTTTTTCCTTATTAATTCTAGAAGACAATTTTTAGTGTTTTCTTTTGACGCACTGCCGTTAAAATTATTGCGTACACAATGAACTGTGTCATCGCAGTAGTAACTTCTCTCTGACGTCTTACCTGATGAAGGCAGCGGAGGTTGCTACCGAAACGTTGTGGACAGAAGAACTTCTGCGGCAGAATACCCGAGAAGAATTTTTGTCAGACATACGCTCGGAAAAACTCCCTTCATAACTACGTGACGAAGAAAGCATTTGAACCCAACTCAATATTTCAATGCCGATTTTCTCGACAACGGCGAAGAAGTGCATGTTACTGCTTTGCCACATTAATACCTCTGGCCATGAGCTTCTATTACACACAGAATGAATGGGACCTGAATTTTACAATGGGCAGCCTCTCTATGTTAGTTCAAAAGCCAAAGGCTGATTGGATCTCCCCGTAATAATGCATGTTCCTTCTCTCCGGAAGTAAAGTTTAACGAGGAATCCTAACAGGCTTCTCAGGACAGCAGCCTGTAAAAATCCCGCCCAATGCAGGGAATCGAACCAGGACACATGCCATTTTGAAAGCATGGGCACTACCACCGTGATACTTGGCTGTTGGGCATTATACAAGTAAAAAAAAAAAAAAAATCGATTCAGAATGATTACGGTGGATCTCAAGAAAATTCTGAAAATTTAAATAACGCATTTTGTCTCTACATGGTACATTTATTACCCGATTTATAAAATCCTCTATCGAATGATGCGTGTCTGTCTGTCAAAAACATTGTGCACTGAAGATTGATTTCGTTTTTTTGTTTTGTTTTTTTTTTCTTACGGCTTTACGCCTCGTCAACGGCTAAGGTCATTAGAAGCGGGATGGGACTGGAGACAAGGAACGGGAAGGAATTCGGCCATGGCCTTTTTGAAGGAAGCATCCCGGCATTCGCCTGGAGTGATTTGGGGAAACCATGGAAAACCCAAATTTGGATGCCCGGACGGGGATTCGAACCCGCATCGTCCCGAATGCTAGGTCAGAACGTTAACCGTCCACCCACCACGATCGGTATTCATTTTGTTAAAATTAAGCTTACTACGTTTGCAAGAAAACTCAAACTGCAGAACCATTACCATATTTTTATGCGATGTTTCTTTTACTATGAGTACATGAGATTATCATAGGGGTTGTCTATCCCTCCGTGGGAGAAGAACTGGGGTGATATCCTGTTGCCTGCCACAGTGCGACAGTTTCGTAAATATTATTGTGTGTTATGACTGTGATGACGTGTAGAGTGTTGTTTGTGTTGTAGATGAGAGATGTAAGAAGGGAGAGGGTGTAACCAGGTGCCGGCCCGTGCAGGCCTACGTGGCTGGCAAGCCGACGGACGAATCGTATGCCCTCGCTCCATATGCAGTGATTAGGAAATATGCACCACTACCTCTCCTACACTGCTGGCCAGGTCCTGATCATGAAAATGTCCTCTACCACCAGCACTGGAACCAGCTAACCCCGTTTCAGCGCCGGATACCATCACTGAGATGACGGGGCGGGCTCTGCAATATTTAGCAGACTATTTATTATAAAAACCGGCCTTGGTAGCGTAGTGGCTAGAGTGCCGAAGGTCGCTGGGTCGAGTCCGTCCGTGGGCACAGAGGATTCAGCGTTTTTCTGTGAATGTCATGCCCGTCTTGTGGTGTGTATAACTGGTTGAAAAAATGCATATCGGAAGAAACTAAAAGCACTGGATCACACATAATCACTGTTGAGCTGGCGTAAGGCCTCATATGTCGAAAAATAAAAATAAAAAAGTGCATATATAAATACAAACCAAAAATTCTCATCGAGAAAAAAAAAAACAACGACCAAAATGCGTTCGGGTTTCTTGACAACGGCCACAACGCGAAATTCGCGTTTAGTCCAGTAAGAAGACTCATATATACTGTATTAAAGATAGCCGGACCAATTCGTCGTGAACACGAAGAGTTAGTGATATGCCGCAACGTGTTCTAGCCGTTTTCAAGAAGCCACATCATTGATGTAGTAAAATAAATAAATTATCAAACATTTTCAGAGTTGAAGCGATCCTTTGATAGTAATGAAGATCATCTAAGAAAATATTGTAAAAAACCCACAATCATTTTCACTTATAAGATTTTTCTCAACTTTTATGTTATAATCGTGCTTGGGGTAGGCCTACTAAGAACTAAGCAACAA
The DNA here is from genome assembly GCA_031002005.1 of Vandiemenella viatica. NCBI lineage: Eukaryota > Metazoa > Arthropoda > Insecta > Orthoptera > Morabidae > Vandiemenella > Vandiemenella viatica. The sequence continues at coordinate 37,684,223 of CM061918.1, read as the reverse complement.
GCAGTTACAAATTTCAGTGTTTACGTATTTAAAACTTATGCGTGTACGCGGTGGACAAATCAATGATACCGCGAAGATCCCTTCTTTCATCCCGCAGGTTTGGAAGCCTGGAAATGCGAGCCGCTGAGAGGATCGTGAAAGCGTAGTGTTCTAGTATCTGAGCCACAGCCATTAAGACATAATGCAGGGGTGGCCAAGCTCCTTGATAGTCCGAGCCATTTTTCAAAATTTGAAATATTTTGCGAGCCGCAATTAAATACGTATTTAAAAGGTATGCAAAAAAGATATTAAATTTTTTTTACAAAAATTATATTTATTGATAACATATGAATAAAAGTACAAAATATGTGTATTGAATTTAAATATTAAAAATTAAACACATTTATTTTACTTCTCTTCATAATTCTTTAAAATTTGGTGAATAATTGGTGACAGCACTTCTCAGTAATTCTTTGAGATGCTAGTTAGTTAATACTGATCGGTGTTTGGATTTCACGAATTTTAAAGTGGAATAAAATGATTCACATAAGTAAGTTGTTCCGAATATTGAAATAATTCAGGATACTTCGATTCTGGTACAAATTTCCAAAATTCAGTGATCGGCGTCGACTTATATTTTAATTGTAGAGCTTGATCTTCTTGCATCTCTATTAATTCTAATTCTCCAGATGCTTTTTGGGTCATAATTACATTGGAAATTGAAAACTCACTTTGAATTATGTTAATTTCAAATGGATTTAGAAAAAAATCAAGAGACGATTTAAAATATTTCAAGTCTTGAAATATATTTTGGAATTCCGTCAATATTCCTTCTAGGTTTCTTATATACTCGTTGAGTTTTTCTTGTTTAATATTGGAACAATTTTTTTTAACTCGAGGAAAATGACAAAAACAATTATTTTTAATGTCCTTTTGAAAAAGTTTTAATTTAGTTTGAAAACTAAATATACCCTGTGAGAGGTCAGATATTATTCTATTTTTCCCCTGCAATTGTAAATTCAGTGTTTGCAAATGTTCCATAACATCAGTCAGAAACATTAAGTCTTGCAACCACTTGTCATCGTCTAATTTTGAATAGGTTATTTTCTTTTCTTTTAGAAATGCAGTTATTGGATCAAACAAATCTACAAATTGATTTAATACGTTGTAGCTAGATAACCATCTAACAATACAAAAGAAATTAATGTCATTTGGAAGTTCTTCATCCTTTAATTGTTCAAGGAAATTTTTGAATTATCGATGATTTTTTGCATTGGTGCGAATGTAATTTACAATTTGTAACACTATTTTCATAACATCAGGATATTGTAAATATTTTGCAACGAGATGTTCTCGGTGAATTATGCAGTGAATTGGTGTGAATTGTGGAATTTGAGAATCATCTCTTAAAAGCCCAATAAGACCGATTTTTTTACCCAGCATTGCCAGAGCTCCATCAGTTGCAATATTCACAAGTTTATTAAGAGGCACATCAAAAGTTTTCAATATGGAATCTAATGCATTTTTAATATCGACACCGCGGGTTGACTCTTGAAGTGCAACTAAATCTAATAATTCTTCTTTAACAACGAAGTCAGGTGAAACAAAACATATGAAAACTGCCAATTGCGGAAGATCTAAGCTGAATGCAATACAGTTCTTCAAATCATTTTTTAAATTATATTCAAGAGATGTATTAATTGCAGTTATGCGTCGTTCAGTTGTGTGTCTAAAGACGGGAATTAGCGAAACAATTTTGTGCAATGCTGCATTAGTTGGATCTAAAACTTTAAGTACATCGTCCAAATTTTTTTAATAAACTCTCCCTCTCCATACGGGCGTTTTGCACGAGCAATATTCCAGGCAATAACAAAACTGGCTTCAGCCAAATTATTAGCTTCATTGTTAAAGGTCATCAAAATTGACTGTTGTTTATTTAAATTTGATTTTAAAGAAGCAAGTTTATCTGATCTTAATTTGGAATTTGGTGGATACTGATTTGAAAACTGAGGATGATTGGTTTCATAATGTCGACGTAAATTGCTAGCTTTGTAATTTTTGACCGTAGAATTACAAATAACACATAATGCTTTTCCGTTATTGTCAATAAAAAAGAAATTCTCCTCCCACTCATTATTAAAACTTCTATTTTCTTGCTCGTATTTTCTCCTTTTATTTTTGTACTCTGTCGTCATATTTTTAAAAAAACTGGAAATTAATAAATAAATTTAGAAAATACAAGTTTTGTGTGATTAAAACAATAACAACACGTCTTACATACTACAAAACAAATAATAGTTAACTTACCAAAAATTCCAGGTTACAAATTATACCCGTAGCAAGAGTGATACAAATTGTTTCCTCCAGAGCACAATGTCAACTGTCCGTTGCAATGAAAGTTTACAAATTCAAAATCGGTCTGGAGTTGGTCGATTGCGGAAGATTACGCCACTGTTTATGTTCGTTCGCGCAGTTTTCGATTAGTCCTATCATTCTTAACTTGGACGGAAATGAAATTTGTTACAACGTTGCACTTAGTCTTTCATATTTGTTATGAGTAATTTAAAAGACATTTTGAAACACATACGGAACAATATTTTTTTAAATATAATAACAGAAAAATGAAAAGGGAACTCGGGTACATTTATCGAGAGCCACAAATAATACTTCAAAGAGCCGCATGCGGCTCGCGAGCCACAGGTTGGCCACCCCTGACATAATGTCAAGGCCAATGAAGCTGAATGCGAGTTCCACCGGGTACGGAAACGAGACAACACTCTCAGATATAACTCGTACCGTTTTTAGTGCTTGTTCTATTGAGTACGTCTTATTACGGCAGACACGATACGCGGATTTAGTTCACTGTCTGACCTTCCGGAAGTTGTTTGCAGGAAGTGAGCACAGAGAGTCTGTGATTGAGACCTCGGCTCAGTGCGTATAAGGAGAGGACACAGACCTAGAGGACGTGCTCAAGACTGGAAGGTCTACAAGATTCAGATAAACACCGCCAGGGCGTGGGATCGTGAGGAAGCTGTCCGCAAAATACTGTTATCGAATACTAACAAAATATAAATTACCTACTCAAGTTTAGAGAAACACCATAGGATTAGGAACACAAACAGTAAACTTTGCCACTGGCAGTTACAATTTGCGAAATAAACTAACACCGTGTCGTTCGCGACAAACAGTGGTTCAGGATTGGAATTTAGTGGACATTCGAATTTACATCATAATATCGACCCAAAACAAAAAAAAAGTGCTTTAGATAGCATTTGCTGTGCTGATCGAAAACTGTTATGTTCAATTATTGGTAAAAATGAGTCATACACACTTAAAATAAATTTAAAAAAATGTATGGGTGGAAATCTATTTTTTTTCGCGGGCCTATATCAGTGTCAAAGTCAAACCTTAAGCAATCTTAAGTACCTACCCTACTTAATATTTATTTATTTATTTTCAAATAACCTATGGCTAATATATATATACAATTACAATTCATACATCATATTACAACATAAAAATTTCTTGCGTATCTTTGCCGCTTTGACAACAGGGCGCAAGTGAATTTCGGGGTTAAAATTTAGCGAACATTCGAACTTAAGCCATAATATCGATCCGAAAAAATGTTTTAGGTAACATTTGCTGTGCTGATCAAAAATTTTTACTTCACATGCACTAAGCAGAGCCGAACATCAGGTTAAGCGCCTGTGAAAGTGCTATCTGGACCGGGGATTCGAACAGCAGACCCTGAATTGTTACCATTCAGCCACCAGACCGTTCATCATGTGATGTATACAATATGATTTTCTAAGCTCACTCACTCAACTAGATAGCTGCTGGCTGGAGAACAGTGACGTCGCACGTCAGCAATCACTCGCAAATTAACAGTGGCCAGACATATCATTAGAACAAATTCGAGATTATGTCCACAAATTAATTGCTGAGCAACTGCTATAAAATTAATTGCCATAATACATTCATTAAGTTTGTTTTTCGGTAGCATTTCATAGTTAAAAAACTATCGATAAACTTTAGTGCTGAGAAAACGTGGAACTGTTTTTAAGTTAACATTTCGCTAATAAAAGCAACCTAAAAAAAAACTTACTCATGGCCTCTGCAGTAATCACGAATGCCAATTGTCATTCCAGCCAAGACTAAATTTCAATTTAATAAATACTTTGGCTAAAGTTGCTTCTTGACCAAAGTTTATACACTGCAGTTCATCTGCTTTTTATGTATTTTACTGACCCCTTTCGTTTATGGTGTTTGTTCATGTTCGCTATACGTAAGTTATTAGGTTACTTAGAGTGGACATCAGACAAAATATGTTACCGAATCAAGTATTCTGCCAATTCATTTCTTCATAATTGCTCAACTGTTTAATAATTTGGATTATGTATTAAGTTCTCTGGCAGTTACAACCCCTAATGCCAAAATTACATTGTGAATGTTAACCCAGCTTCAATAATCAAACTTCTTTGGCCTCAATAAAAAAACAACGTGCTGCTTTCTAAGCATTTGCGCTCTCCGTTTAAACAGAAATTCTTCAAATTTTGCAGAGTGAACTTTCAGGGTCAAATACAAGTCAAGTTTGTACTTCAGCAACTTCGAGGCTACCAACCACGACCGTTGAAACAATTATACGATAGAGCGATCATCTGTCCGTGTTTAATACGTCTATTAATACTTCTGAGTTCTCCAGGCAAGAGATATTATTCACACTGGGAGTGAATTACAGGTCATGGTCGTATTTGGAATGATCACGTTAACCTGTCCTAATTTTTTACCTTAAAACTAGAACTATTCTAGACACGTGACGACACGCAAAAAAACCGGTCACGGGTTTACACTAGGGGAATGTAAAGAGCGTAACCATAACATTGGTCAGTCGTTAACACAACTTATAACACAAACTCATTCTCTGTTCAAAATCAGTTATTTTCACTTTGGTCCAAATTTATTCTTCTCACAATAGGTTTGTGATGATGATATCAAGATTTTGGTATCGTAACAGCCGAATATTTTAATTTTATTTCGTACTTTACAGATCGTTGTAGTTTAAATGATAAGAGCGTGGTGGTGTAACGGATAGCGTTCTGGCCTCGCATTCGGGAGGACGGCGGTTCGAATCCCCGTCCGGGCATCCAGATTTGGGTTTTCCATGGTTTCCCCAAATCACTCCAGGTGAATGCCGGGATGCTTCCTTCAAAAAGCCATGGCCGAATTCCTTCCCATTCCTTGCCCCCATCCTTTCCCGTCTCTAAAGACCACGTTGTTAAAAAGGGACGTTAAACTGTTACAAAAAAAAAAGAGAATATGGTGGAAATGGCCGTGGCCTTTATAGAGGAATCATTCGCCTGTAAACCATGGATAACAGAAATCTGGATAGCTGGACGTGGATTTTTCCCAGACTGCGAGATACTAGTGTTAATCAGTCACCAATCAGGCTCAATTATTCGTAGTTTTGTACTAAAACTCGGCGGTACACCAAGACACACCCGCAAATCACCACTTCCGCGATTTCTCAAAAGCCGTCAATTTGTACACGTCACATATATTATTAAAAATTGTGTGTTTTAATACTGTGCAGATCGCCCTTTATCCACAAGTGATCCGACGGCAGGATTTTTTACTGTAATTTCTGGTCAAAACTTTTGAAGTTGACACTAGCCATATAACGGCGCTCTTATTGAATGGTACACGATCACGATATGTGACATAACATAGAGAAAATATAAAGAAAAAACAAAAAAGGAATTGCTTACTAGAGAGATGATAGCCGAACAAGAACCAGCAAGCAATTGCGTGGAGTATGAGCATTTATTCAAGCTGACTACGTTTAGTACCGCGAACCTTTGTAATCTTCGGATTCATCTTAATAAACTCTAACGAAAATAAAGATTAATGAATTATATTAAAGTTTATAATCATTCAAGGGTTTAAAAAATTAAGTTCTCATTAAAGTTTGGCGTCAAGACTGTGGAAGAATACCTATGAATATAAGAACATGAAGTATATTAAAATACGAAAAGGAGATATAAAAATACGAGATGGCGACCGTGACAGGACACGAAGAGGAATGTTTTATTGGTTTTTTTCTTTTCTCATTGTTGTGATTTTGAAAAATGTTGTATATGTATTGTAAATAATGACAGAGAGAAGAATACGAAGGTCCATATTTAAACTCTCAAAAAGTTTACCAGTATCTTTTTCAAGATATGGTAAACTTGGGGAGGCATAACATAGAGAAAATATAAAGAAAAAAAAAAAAATGAGTTGGTTGCTAGGGAAATGATAGCCTAACAAGAACAAGAACCAGCAAGCAATTGCGTGGAGTATGAGCATTTATTCGAGCTGACTACATTTAGTACCGCGAACCTTTGTAATCTTCGGATTCTTCTTAATAAACTTTAACGAAAATAAAGATTAATGAATTATATTAAAGTTTATAATCATTCAAGGGTTTAAAAATTAAATTAAGTTCTCATAAAAGTTTCGCATCAAGACTGTGGAAGAATACCTATGAATATAACAACAGGAAGTATAGTAAAATACAGTTCCGCTGTCACCAATGGCTTTTCTTTCTATGGCTTTACGTAATTGCAGGCGGGAAAGGACTGGCGGCAAAGAAGGGAAAGAAACTTGGGCCATGACTTTTTGAAGGAACCATCCAGGCATTCGGTTGTAGTGATTTCGGGAAATCACGTAAAACCGAAATCTGGATGGCAAGACGAGGATTCGAACCCATGTCCTCTCGAATGCGCGGCCGTGGTCTATTACGGAAAGTGAAAACTGGTGAGCAGAAATTGAAAATAACTAGTCATGCGAAAGAAAGCTGCAGGTGTCATGACAGAGCGCGTGTGAATCACCTCGAAGGTCCTGGCTTCGAGCCCAGTGGAAAGCGACGACCTCTGCAATAAATATAGCGAGTCGGCACACAACAGCTGGCGGTGCCTTGCACTCACAAAGCGGTCCCTAACCTCGCGAACGAAAACAAACAGCTGGCTGCCGATCCAATGTCTTGTTACTCTTCGCTTATACTAACCAATCTGTTTGGGAGAGGCAGAATTGGTCTCTCCAAACCAAATTTCAACCTATCCTCGAAGCACAAGAAAATCTTTTAGCGTAAAACATTGACTATATGTATGGAGCACAGCACTTTAAGACTCTGGACTAGAGAAATACCACAAAGAAGAAAAACTCATACATTGAAAATGTGATACTACAGAAGGATAATATTTAATTAAAATTGCAATGGAGCGCACAGTCCGGTGGCAATTTTCTTACACACTCATCATCCCTCTTCCCTGCACCCACCTACAATTACCCTCTACAAATTCTAACTTTAATTTCTTTCAACGTTTTTGGTAAATTATTAATTCCTCTTTGGTAACTCTGACACCCTTACCTAAAATTGAGAATATTCCTACACCCTTGTGCTAGCTTGAAGTCATGGTCAACTTTTCTCTTCCATGCTTTACTTTTAATTCTTACACCAATATCTTTCCATGCCTCATAACCAATATACGCCTTGTACACTCCCATGACCCTCTTCACCCTCCTCCTGTCTTCCAGTGAATCCCATTCCAGTTATTTTATTGTATCTGTTACTGATTGCGTTCCAGAAACAAATCTAGCATCCATTTTTTGCACCCTCTCCAACTCCTGTATTTGGTACTCAAAATGTGGGTCCCATACTACACAACTATATTCAAGCAATGATCTGACCAAAGTTTTGTAACCCAATTTCCTTACTTCTCCTGTACATCCCCTCATCACTCTCTCCACCTATTGCAGAATTTTGAAACGTTTTCCTACTACCAGTCCAATGGGTCCTGCCCAGTTAAGCTTGTTATCAAAGGTAATGCCAAGATATTTGCATTTCGACAAGTAGTTCTTTCCCCACCTTATAATCATAATCAACTTTTAGTTTCTTATTTGTGTATTGAATAAGCTGATTATTCTTTGCATTTTTTCTTCATCCCATGTTACCCAACTAGATATACTGTCCAGATCACCCTCGAGCTGTTATCAGTCCTCTAAAGTTTTGATCCTTTTATACAGCATTGATAAGATACGAAATGTACGTAAAAATGATGGGCATGAAAAGAAGTTTGTGGATGAGTCTCACGAAAAGAAGAGACTGAATGGCGAGACACATTCAAAGATTCATCGCTGTACACATTCTTTGTGTTCAGCTACTGTGCACTACATTGGATGACCATCGTCGGCGAATATGGTGGCTACCTGGAGAGACAGGTCGCATTCTTCCAATGTTTCTGAAAGGCTCAGTAGTGTTATTCCTAGCGTCATGGTGTGGACAGCCATCGCGTATGACTTCGGATGACTGCTGGTAGTGATTGAGAGAACTCTGACGACACAAATAGTTCGTCACGGACATCCTGCGTCCTCATGTTACCTCTCATGGGACAGTATAGTGGTGTTATTTTTCAACAGGAGAATGCTTGTCTTTATAAACTGTCAGCGTTGTATTGAGATACTCCAATAGCCAGCAAGATTCCCAGATCTGTCCCCGATAGCCAATGTGTGGGACCAACTCGGACTTAAACTTCGCCACAGTGCCAGTATCCAGGATATCAAAGACCAGTTAGAACGGTTGTGGCCAGCTTGCCTCAGGAGAGGATACAACGGTTTTATGAAACCTTCCCAACCCAATCAGTACATGCATCAAGGCCAGAGGGGATACAACGTCATACTGATAAGTGGGCTCAGACAGATATTATTTGTAAATTTGATTCAATTTTGTAATCACTGAAATAATATCACATACCCTCTCAATGCGTGTAGTTTCATTTCCTTTCATTCACATTTTTATCGCGCAGTGTATATACACACACACATGTATGTATATATAGTTATATATTAATTTAGCAACACGGACAATTCTCATAGCAAAGCAGGGTCTCGAACAGATGACGCTGTAACAGGGGACCAACATCCAAGCAGAGGGTGGCTATGAGAAATGTTTGAAACGTAATGTGTTATGTATACAGACTGCTCCAAGTGACGATACGGTATCATATAACGGGTCAAAGGAAAGTTGAAGAACACGATTGAGGGACTGGCTTGATCAAAGTGAAATATTCGTATGAAGGCGCTGCTGTATCTAGAGACGGCACGGTGGTATGTAATCTCCCGGGAGTGGTACCTAGACGTGACCGGACTCTAAAGACACGCCTCCGCCTACGCCAACTCCACGCAGGACTTCATCCTCAAGCGCTATCTCTACAGTTACATCGTGTTCCAGCGACAGCTTTGGTGGAGAAGTCTTGCCATACAAGGCCGCAAGGTTGGTAGGAGAGCACATCTTTTCTCCCGTAGTGCACTATTTAATACGTTTCCACCTAGAGTGGTGGTGGGCGGTTAACGCTCTGGCCTCGCATTCGGGAGGACGCCGGTTCGAATCCCCGTCCGGGCATCCAGATTTGGGTTTTCCATGGTTTCTCCTATTCACTCCAGGTGAATGCCGGGATGCCTCCTTCAAAAGGCGATGACCGAATTCCTTCTCGTTCCTCGTACCCAGTCCCCGTCTCTAATGACCTCGACGCTGACGAGGCGTAAAGCCACAATAATAAAAAAAAAGTTTGCCTCAAGACTCTGGACTCTGATGTCGACCGATGTTGTTCTGAGCAGTAGTTATGATTTTAAATGACGCCACATTCTCTCTCTTTTTTTTTTTAGTATTTGGCATCTCTCGGCAGTTCAGGTGTCTGACTGACAGAAATTAAAATGACCGCGCTTCCGCCTCCGCTGTTATTATACAGTGTGTCCGCTAAGTCCTGCTACCGTTACAATGAAATATACCTCGTGAAACTATATGAGCTATGCAATATGTTCTACATCTCTGAACGTTTTCTTTACATTCTCTCTATTTCCACACATGTGCCACTATTCCACTCCCAACAGAACAGGCTGCAGCATAGCAACATCAACCATTTGCACAAACGCAACTATCCGTCTATCAACTGTGGGTTTCCTAGACGCGAGTCACAGGTACCCCTACAAGGAAAAATCCAAGGGGGTGTTATAAGGGTAGCGCGTACAGTCTATCTCCCAGGGAAATATCTATTCAAAGGTCCCTAACACCACCAGAGTGATTAGCCCATGTAGGAATATAATGGTCCAACACAGGCAGCAGCTACTCATGAATCATGTCACACTATATTGCCACTGTAATCGTCTTCTCAGAAAAAAATACCAATTGGCAGTCATTGTGGTCTGCCAACAGAAGTGTAAACTTAAAGCTATTAATGTCATACGCGCATCACTTATAGCTACAGGTATACTACACAATAATAATTCCATGTAAACGTAATGAGCTGGTGACAGGGTTTCTATTGGCTGTGTTTTCCGCACCTGTCTTAGGCGCGGTAACCTAACCCGGTAGTGCTACCTGGAACAAAGGTCCTACAGTTTAACATGGAATGCGAACCACGAAAGCATTCTGGCGTACTTCACATTACACAGCAAGTTACCCAGAGGGGAAGGTAGGATTCATGTTATATGAAAATCCCAGCCGAGAGATTCGAACCGGGGACCTTTCGTTCGCCAGACACCTTAACCACTGAGCCACCAGATCGCAACAGATATCTGTTGATACTAGCCTGTCGGTAATACGAACTCATATGATTTTACCCATTCAAAAATCGCCAAACGCGCCTAATGAAGTTTTCACTTCAAAAACTAAGAATGTAACTTAGTCCACAAACCGACGGTTCGGCGAATCTTCCCCAAGGAGATGTACCAAGCTATTGGAGAGACAGGAAGGCTAATTCCTTTCCTCAGGAGTCAACAGTTTAAACGGGGAACCAGAACGTCCACTGAACGTCCCGGCGTAGCTCATATAATCAAATACAACAACTAAAAATTCTTACTAGTAGATCTGAATCCGCGACCGAAGAGAGAACTTCCGGAAGTAAGCTGCTTAACCGCTGAGCTATCAGACCGCCTTGTTTTGAAGTATAAGTGTGCCAACAACAATCAAAATCGGATAAAAACTGTGTTTGTATAAAGATTTTGTTGAAAGCGTCCAACGCCCATATCATAAGCCCCACAGGTGGCGTGATGGTGACGCGCGCAACAGGTGGCATCTTGGTGACGGTGACGTCAGAACTCGCAGATTTACCCCCGTCCATACATGGAGTAGCGCACCTACAGAAGTTTTCACTTCAAAAATGGGTCGATTACTGCATCGTGCTTAAGAGCACACAAAACGTTGACTTTGGGGCTGCAACGAACAAGTTCACGCGGATTTTCAGATCCACATAACCGAACATTTTGACGGTTAACCTATCCAGACACAAAGAAAGTGGCTTCATCACTTTTCGCACGCAACCACTATCGTCTTCGTTTGAGGCCAGCAGCAAATTCAGCACGCGCAGGGAGGTCATTTGCCGGTAAACTATCCACAAGCTGCAATTTATGTAAAGAAAACATTCAAAGAAGTAGGTCATGTTGCAAAAAACTACATATCTCTATGTCGTATAGTTTACGTGGTACGTTTCGCTCTAAATGTAGCTTTAAACTGAATGTGTAAACATAATCACTATCAAATAAATAAGCGTATGCATTCGCAGTTTAAACGAGAATAATATTTCTGCTATGGATAACATCTGTGTCGAATATACAAACCTAAATTCTTTCGTATTCCTTAAACTGACAGTACGATCATAAATGAAACGAACCTTTTTGCCTTTTACAACAAGATTTGTATGCACTACGGTACAGCGCTACAAACTTATAACTGACATATGATGTTCGCCTTTGGCACATACGTTGTTATATTTTGGAGCCTGTAGTTACCTGTATTATGTCGTATGCAGATAGTTAAATCATTAACTGGCTAATAATGCAAGGGAAAATCTGACCTTTTCAATTTTTTGATATTTTTATTCTTATGAAAGTTGCTTCTCTGAATTTACATTATTATTCAGGGGGTCACGACTTGTGGGATCTGGGACTATAATTAGCACCCATGGGACCCCGAGTCTTGTGTTGTTTCCGCTTGGGCCAGGTCCCTTCTCTCAAATTTTCTAACAATCTCCCTTGGTTCGACTGATTTAGATTAAAGTAGGACTCCAATTATCCGAATCAATTAGGACGGGACCCCATTCGAATAATAAAAATTCGGATAATCTGATTTTTTCCGAGAAAGGGTCTATTTTAATTAATTATTGTTTGTATGCTTAAATGCCTTCTTTTCCAAGGTTTTTTTTGGTGCTTTTACACTTCAGGGATGAAAATTTCGCCGTACAACTCGGTAAACAATGCTACAGTCATCCGAACTTTGGGTTGGTTTTTATAATACAGGAGTAGCTTTTACGCAATATGTCTCCGTCTTAACTAAAAAAGCGATTCGGATAATCGGCGATTCGGATAATCGGAGTTCGGATAATTGGAGTTCTACTGTAGTTTAGTGTGAAGTAAGCCATACGGCTTGCAATGTTTTGAGAATCGGCCAGTCAATAACTCACCTACTGTGCACTGAGCTAAGCTATGCAACGGCTGCACGCGGAAACAGGCGGAGTGTTGACAAACATAAGCGCACTGGATCGATTAACCCACATTCCACCAGCACTCTCTTCCGCATTGCCGGCTGTTCAGCCTAGCGGAGACTTTCACGTCTATGAGGCGCCTACGCCAAACTCAGAGCGCTAGCCTGGCATATTCGGGAGGATGGGAGTCAAACCCCCGCCCGGCCATCCCGACCTCGGTTTTCTATGGTATTTCGCAGCCCCTCCAGGCGAATGCCGGGATGGTTCCGTTTAAAGGCCATGACCGAACTCCTCCCCATTCCATCTCCTAAGGTTAGGGACGTCCATTTATTACGTGAGGTGAAATAGGGGAGCGGTGAGGGGAGAGGGGGTTCGACCGAAATCTCAAGTAAGATTTTGAAACTCTTCAAGGACACTAGAGCTAAAAAAAATTCCACAGACGATACGGATGACCACTATAGGGGGGGGGAAGGGTTTATAAGGTCTAGTAACGACGCAGATACAGACTTGGGGGGGGGGGGATAACACCTATCGGAAGCAGGAGAGATTAAAAAAAGGTATCAAAAAACTACTAGGTCGATAAGCAGCATTAGGGGGGGGGGGTTTCTCGCCCAAAATCTCAAGTCGTCTTAGGGAGAAGGGGTTCAGAAAAACACCTCACGTAATTAATGGAAGCTCCCTTAGGGCGGATGAAACTGATCCCTGAGCCCTTACAGCAGCCCTCCTCTCAGGCTTCAGCTGAGAGTAAAAAAAAATGATGCGTGCATTAATGTGTGCACCCGAACTTCTTTGTATTTTTCCTATGTTTATTTATTTTTCCCTGTATACTTTCTTACGTTTCTTTCGCGTTCGAGTGGACAAATCATACTACCGTTATTGCATTTGTGCAGTAAATAGGAACTATGTCCAAGTTATTCTTCTAAACGAATGAAAATTACTAAAATTTTAAAGCACTCTTCGCGAGATTATAAGAATATTACGTCTAGCTTTGGTCAATACTTTGTATTTAGATCTTTTATATCGGTAAACATATTGCATAAAATTATCTGACAACCGTCCTTACAATCAATTTTCGTTAATAAGTAGCTTCTAAGGACGTCAAAAATGACGCGTTGAACACAAATTTTTGGCTCAAAACTAAAGCAACTAAAAATACTGGTGCATGCATCAGTGTGCATAAATTTCGTCAGCAACTAACTTCTAAGCCCGTCAAAATTGAGTTGAACGCTGATTTATGGATCATAATTTATATAATTTTTGTAAGCTTAATTAACTCATTCCCACTACTGAAAATACAAATGCCAATATTTCTGCATGAAAATAAGAGCTTTTATCACACGCCCATTAATACATTCAGTCTATCGCCATGTAAATATAAGTCAAAATATATTTTCTTACCATAACAGTGATCAGGGCATATAACGAAACCATCTACATCGAACACACATAATTAAACAAAAAACTACCAACAAAATGCCACTAAAAATGCTGGTGCATGTACCATTGTTTAATAATGGCGTCTCCTCCGGATATAAAAGTATCGTCTGACGTCACGTGAGCATTAAAGAAAATTGGTTTTAACATCCTCGGTACAGTTTAGGCATACTCGTGAAACACATACGTATGTTATTATTATTATTATTATTATCATTATCATTCCTTATTCACTAAAAGTGAGTGGCGGATTGTGCATTGCACCAATCCTAATGTGTAATCATTTGTGCATAGGAAGGGATATACCGTACGGGATATGGCAGGAGGTGCCCGTGGGCTATTTTTAGGAACCATCCCGGTATTCGCCTGGAGCGATCTGGGAAAACCATGGAAAACCCAGACCAGGATAGCCGGAGTGAAAGCTACTCCTGTCGGATTTTAAGTTTACTTGTCCGGTAAATGCTTCCTATTCCATTCCCTAATTGCTCGTCGAAAACATGAGTACAGAAATCAATCGGTTCTGGTCCTGATTTCTATTATTTTCGCGGTAATTCCTAGATATGAATGTTGACGGTAGTAACATTTGTTTGTTGTCACTCCGAAATAAGTTAGTCATGTATTTTTCAATTATCTTCTGTCGAGACCAACGCGTTCGGTGTTCCAGGTCATCCCAACCGAACTCATTCAACATCGCACTTACGCTTTCCCTCCAACTACACGCTACTTGTCACAAATCGGGCGGCTCTTCTTTGGAAGCCCTCCAAAGCATGCATTAACCCATTTTGATAGGGATCCCATACAGAACAACAATATTCTAAGTGAGGACGCACCAGAGCTTTTTACGCAATATATTTAACTTCCAGTGTACATTGTTTTAAACGTATAAATGTAAATATACATGCGTGTAAAACGAATCGCCAACTAATTCAGAACGAAGTAGCGCGTATTCACTGTTTTAGATGAGCTTAAATGACAGTTGCTTGCATGCATAGGAAGTCCAGTATGCATGCGCAGATATTAAGTGCGAATGTACAGAACGTTGCGGCGCATACACATTTGACAAGTAATGCCTAACTTGTAAGGCTAACAAATTCTTCTCTGTCATGACCAAAGAAGTTTCAGTTCAAAAAGCTTACGATCTAGGACACACTATCAGCGCAATAGATATCTGAGTGCACGCGTCTACTTTTAATCCCTTATGGCTTACGCCTCGTCGACGTCGAGGTCATTAGAGACGGCAAAGGACTGGGGGGAAGGAACTGAAAGAAGTGATGCTATGCCATTTTTGAAGGAAGCATCCCGGCATTCACCTGGAGTGATTTGGAGAGACCATGGAAATCTGATGGTTCCCCCAAATCACTTCAGGCCATGCCGGGAGGCTTCCTTCAAAAGGCCAAGGCCGAATTCCTTTCCGTTCCTTGTCTGCAGTCCCATCCAGCCTCTAATGACCTCGACGTCGACGAGGCGTAAAGCCAGAAGTAAAAAAGGAAATCTGGATGCCCGGACGGGGATTCGAACCCACGTCCTCCCGAATGCGAGGCCAGAGCGTTAACCACTCACCCACCACGCTCGGTATGCGTTTAGTACAGAGGGAGTTAACCTCGCGGGGAGATGAGCTGTTGCGATTTCCCAGTGTTAAATTATATGTGTGTATGAATGTGGTGACTAGAGTGTACAGTATTGCTTGTGTTGAGAGTGAGAGATTAAAAATGGTAGAGAGCGAAACATTATGTTGTCCTATTCAGGCCTACTCTTCCGAAACACACAAGGGCGTCCACCGACTTTTAATTTCTAATCACCATCAACATTGTCACTCCATACGGAATGCGAGCAGCTTTGAATTTACCCAGGACTTTGGGGGGCATCCATAAATTACGTGAGGTGTTTTTCCGGATTTCCGACCCCCCCCCCCCTTCTCTGGTGAGACTTCGTGAGATCTGGTCTGGCCCTCCCCCCCTCTGGTGAGATTCGCCCCGGGAGACCCCCCCCCCCCCCCTACAAGTAGCCCTCGCAACTTTTTGTAGACCTTTTTATTCTTAGGTCTCACCCTTCCAAAGCCGATTACACCCCCACTTTTCGACGGAAAACCCTCCTAAAATCGACTTTCGCGTCATTTGTAGACTTTTTTTTTTAGCTCTACAGTCCAACAAAAATTTCCATAACCAAACCTCACGTGAGATTTCCGTTGACCCCCCCCCCCCCCCCCCTCTCCCTCTTGGAGAGATTTGATGAAATTTCCGTCCCCCCCCCCTATTTCACATCATGTAATTTATGGACGCCCCCTTGGCACACTGAGGATTAGGAACTGTGTGCTACCACCTCTCCTTCGCTGGCGCCCAAGTTTCGATGGTGGAAATTTATACCATTACCATTGCTCAATCAGATAGCACAACATCATGGTGCTCCTCCACCAACGCAAATACCGAGACTTAATACTATAGCGCGTTAACTTAACACCACTCATCTACATGGACAAAGCAGTCAGATCGGAGAGGTAGGAAAGGAGGAGAGAGGAGGGGGTGGGGCTGGGGAACTTCACCCTGAGCCGCCAGTTGAGAATGAACCGGGTATAAGCAATAACGTAAGTTCATCTCGGTCGTGAATACAGCGTTGCTGAATGTGAATTCCGACATGTAGCATTGTAGCTGGAAGGTAACACATGTCCACGACCATTAATTATATTAAGCGAGCTGGTAAGTTTTCATTTGTAGTTGTTGCGAGTCAAGAGAATTGAGAAATTTATTGAGTCGCCTGTCGAAGAAGTTAGTTCGAACAGTGATAGAATTTAGTGGCTTGGTGCCGAACAGAGGTCCGAACTTCGTTCTCGGCTTGTATTTAAGGAGCCAGTTTTTTTTCTGAAAAGGGGAGAGGGATGAGTAACTTTCCGTAGATGCTATTTGACCTAGATCTGTATAGAGCATGTAAAATATCTTTAGGTTTTTATCGAGGATGCTAGGAGATGTTGTAAAGAAATAAAGGTTCAAAAACTTTGACTGCCATTATCTAGAAATGTGTTTTCTTTGTCGAGATGCAGTAGCTATTGCATAAAAACGATAGAACAAACGGCGAAAACTTTCGTATATTACCGTCTGACTAGTTTAATCTCTCTTCTGATTTAACGTTCTGTCTTTTCGTAACAAACAACTTGAAAAAAAAAGGAAAAAATTGGATCCTGGATTCATCATACTCAATTTTTGGCAAATGTTGATTAAAACTTTTTTTGTGAAGTCTATACTTTGTTACAATATTATATGTAAGAACTATTTATTTTGTTTTCTCGTTTGTCTTTCTACGCGAAGATTTTTCTTGTGCCAGATGAAACAGTTTCTCTCTTTGCCATTTTTGTCGTTATATATATAAATTCTGGGGTGTAAGGGTTTGGGAGAGGCTATACTAGCCTTTTCCAACCAAATGTCAACCTCTCCTTCACGTGGTGCACCCTGTTTGCACGGACGAGGCTCTGGCGACTGAAAGATTCCCGGTATAAGGAATCACCCACTGCTTGCCAACGGCCTCCGAAAGGAGGGCGGAAGAGCGGGGAGCGGTTCAGGGCACCCTCTTGCCCTTGGGGTTGGAAACGGCCCCTAAAGGCGGATGAATCAGAAATGATCAACGGCATGGGGATGCAGAAGGCAACGGGAAACCACTGCATTAAAGACCCAAAGGGTATCCCGAGGACATGTAATCCTCTCAAATTACATATATCATGATGGCTTCTTCCTGGGTAAAATATTCCGGAGGTAAAATAGTCCCCCAATCGGATCTCCGGGTGGGGACTGCTCAGGGAGGAGTCATCAGAATGGATAGAAACATTCTACGAGTCGGAGCGTGGAATGTTAGAAGTCTGAATAGGGCAGGTAGGTTAGAAAACTTAAAAAGGGAGATGGAACAACTTAAGTTAGATGTTGTTGGGATTAGTGAGATTAAATGGAAGGACGCACAGGATTTCTGGTCTGGGGAACACAGGATAAATTCTATCTAATTTCTGTCTGAAGACAATTGTACATCGTTTATATCACAATTATATTACTGACTACCTATAAATGAAAGCAGTTTTTCTCGGCGTTGTTTATTTATGAATGTTTCCCGGGAAATAAACCGAGTAATATTATTTATACACAATATTTTGGCGACATAAACTCCATCGCCATCTTCAGGTGCAGTCGTAAACAACGCGCTCTAGGCAAACTTCAAGTCTTTCTACTACGCCTGAAGATGGCGACGGAGTATTGTGTCGCGGAAATATTGTGTATAAATAATAATATTACTCCGTTTGTTTCCCGAGAAAAATTCATAAATATGTTACTGACTATTTAAAAATCGAGAAAATCTTCTTTGAGCATTGTGGACTAGAGTCTAGACTACACATAAAACCAGTGGTTCTCAAGGGAGGCGGTACCGCCACTGGTGGCTTTTGAAGACGTTACAGGGATGTTTCTGGTCCAAGACAAATTAGGGGGCGTTGAGGAGCAACCACCAGCCCCTGCTTTCCAGTATTATATCCTGCTTTAAGGGATGCATTAAAGTAGTTTTTAATTGCATTCCTATAGTCAAAAGACGATTTAGTCAGCAATTTAGAGAGAGTCCATAAACCACGTAGCTCCATTTTGGCTTCCCTATTGATTCCAGAAGATATTTTGTACTATTTTTTCTTGTCACACTATCGTAAATTACATACATGATTAACTGACTGAAATAAATGTCCACATGCTGTTGTGTGTTCTGTCACTCATTTTTTGTGACAAATAATATGAATGAGATACTACGTGGCTTAGCTCGGAATCCCCTTCCCCCACACGTAGCCCAGGTAGGTTTTCAGCCAACTCCTCTCCCCCCTAGACCGAGCAGCGTAGTTTATGGACGCTCCTTAATTAGCTAAGAAAATAAACAGAATGTCAATAGTGGAATGCGGCGATACAAGAGGGCAGATAAGGCACCAACTACAGAAAAATTAGCGCCTTAATACACTGAGCGCAGCCCTCCGATTTTTTAAAATATAATATGTATTTGTTAATCAAACTGAACAATACATTAATATTGTCAATATTTAGAAATCTAATCTTTTTACACACACACACACACACACACACACACACACACACATATATATATATATATATATATTGTTATACATTACACCAGAGCGGAAAGGGAGTTATTGCTGTTTTTTTTTTTTTTAAGGGGGCGGTGAGTTTTTTTTCTTTTTTTTTTTCGAAAAGTGGGCGGTAGGTATAGTTTGGCGCGTCAGTAAAAATACAAAGCAACGTTTCGGAGACTGCCTCTGGCTCCATCTTCTGGCGAAGTGTCGGAGTTTGGGAGTCCCCCCTTTTATAAATCCGACACTTCGCTGGAAGATGGAGCCAGAGGCATGCTCCGAAACGTCGCTTTTATTTTTACTGACGCGATATCCCGGTGGAAAACCCGAGAAGATTTTACGCAACTGACTCACCGAGAAAACATACTTTCTTTCAGTTATAGTTTAGTTTATTGTCCTAAGTCATATGACTAGTGCTGTCATGAGAGCGTGTCTATGGTAGGAACATCACTTACCTATTGTCGGCGAGTCCTGGCGAAGTCCTTCTTGAGGACTGAATCAGGAGCGCCGTGTACTGGGTGATGAGCATAGCTACGACACTCTGCCAGCTCTCATTGCGGTATCTAACACTCTCCTAGCTTCACTTCTTCTTACGTCCTACTACCACAACTTTCTGCACTCTTCTTTGGCGACTGACACGACTTTCTGGGCGCTTGATGACCAACCTTCACTGACAAGGGCAAAGAACTTATAAGGTAGCTTGATACGAAATGAAGGTGTTTCAGTTATATTTCCTCAGTCAGTGCACTACTAAACCCCTGTTCACTACATACATTTTCGAGCACTTCTGAAAGTTTATCCGGATGGGTTGGTACGTGCTTGCATTTTCAAAGTTTTTCCACAGTCAGCAAAAGACACTTTTCGGCAGTATTTTAGTTGTATCGTCCTCAATAAACACAACCGGCGGGAAACACAGATTAAACGACACTACTTTCGATGTCATATGGGTTTTCCATATGAGTTCATTGGATTTTTCTCTTATTCTAAATTTTCTCGATACAGTGACAAAATACAGGTTTGCACAGTAGATCGATCGCTTCTGTTTCACATAAAACAGTGGTGCTGCTACGTCTCAATCGCGACTGCAGTGTGGGCGCCGAAGCGAATCTGGTTTGCTGGAGTGGAATGTCGGTTCTCCCACGCACCGAGGCTAACGTCCAACGGGCGTAGGGCGCGTGCTCCGAAATAGGACACAGCGTATCCACTACGCATTACAAATCTCACTTCAAGAAATAGAGAATTGATAGCAATAAAGTTAGTGTCTCGTCAACCGTAGAAAAAGGAAAATTCGTGCCCGTGGTCAAGAATTTTATCAAATTTTCACCGGGAAAATCACAAAACGCACAGCAAAATAGAGAGATTTTTCATTGAAATGAGAACCTATCTTCAGCCTTGTTTACTTGGAGAATTATCTCGCAACTGCGAGAGAGCTGAAGGCAGGAGAATAGGTGAAAACTGCGTTACCAACAGCCAGGAAATGTTATAACTGTTCAAAACTGGGAAAGTAATTTTGGTCACACTACCTTAGAGCGAGTCTCTATATTCGTTGGAAAATCACTTTGCTGAATAATTCGGCATGAAGAAGTGTACGGGTTGCGTTTACTTCTGAATGTAAGCCACTCGGCGGAAGTTACAAAGGAGAGAAACTCAGCCGGGTAGTGTGTATTGTCACTTTGTAACTTTCACACGGATTCGCAGCAGGAAACGCAGGATCGGTAATTGCAGAGATAAATTAACTCGGCACGTGCAGAAATAATAGTATGGACTATTTCCCCAAGTTTAGCTCTACAGCACCATAAGACAGCTGATGTCTTTAAACACGGTTAGTACAAACTATGAAGCAGTAATTAATACATGACGTTACAGCTTGGTGCCTGACATTTGCTTCCTGCAATTGCAGAGGAGAAGTATCGAAAATTTGATCTACCGAAAGATTAATCTTAGCAGTGAGTCTGTCAGCTGATCGCACGATAAAACGCGAGGCTTCGAGCTAAATCGAAATGTTACGTTCGAAATCAGATCGTGAACTTTTCCTCAGTGTTCAATCTCTTTCAAAAGTTTAGTGGCTGTAAATATGGCGCCTGTCACATCAACTGTTTCACACCACTGAAGCACTGGGTGGCCGTTCCAGAAACGAAGCAGTCACACAATTTGGCACAGTGGTTTAATGTGGAATTGAGTATCCACGTCCGGGACACGCGTATATCACTGTCAGTTACTGGGTGAAGTTGGTCATTCAATCACGACACTCAATCTCTACCGAAATACAGTCCATTGAATTTCTGACACTATTGGAGATATGTCTGCTCGAAGAATTGTCTTTGCTAACAGTTCGGGCAATTGCAGACGTGTATCGCTGCCACTGTTCCCAGAAGTAGTGAAACTGGCATAATGTAGGAATGCAGGAGTGCCTATGACTCTGACAGTTGCCTTGGATAAGTGTCCAGATCCTACAGTAGGGCATATGATGTCTTTCAGGTGGTGCAATGTCCTATGTCACTGTTAGTGTCCTGCAGCAAGTGGATCATTTGTTGACTGTGAATAAATAGTCCAGCCTCGTAGTAATGTGGACGTTGGGTCTGTGGAGCAAGTAGATTCTCCAGAGGCAGGTAGATCTGGAGACGCAAGTCACAGCCACAGATTCCGTGGACGATGTTGGGGTAGTACACCTGCGTTTGGTAGTTGCCAGTCAACGAGGATCGTGCGAAATGGTCAAATGTAGCAGTAACCACGATGTTCCGCGAGTACTAGTGTCACTGCGAACTCAAGCTGCACAGCACGTTGTAAGTGATGTCTTGAGCAGGTAGGCAGGTGATCACCGAGGCTGATTGGTCCGCCATGCAGTGGCTGGAGCATGGAGCGCGGCTGGCAGGTGATGGTGTTGCGGATCGTGTTGGTTCCTCGCGCGCGTGTTCCGTTGCTCGCCGCGGCGGCTGCGGAGGCACTGAGGCCAACCGGCAACACCGGAGCTCAAGCGAAGACAGCAGCTGGTGGGGCGTGGGAGGAGGGGAATACGGGGTGCTCTCCACCAACACTGTCCTTTCACTTCTCGTATGGCAGTCCAAAACGACACGAACCCAGGTTTGTTGGGTGGTACAATACATAGGACGAGTCGCAGGAGGGTTAGTAACCCAAGAACCTCCGATGACGACCCTACCCATTCCGGCATGAAGCAGGGTGAAACGTGATTTTTTTTAATCAGTCTCTCGACTGATTTGATGAAATCCTCCATCTCTTCCAATCTTGCGCTAACATTACCATCTCAACATACCCCTTACAACCCACAACCTCAATTATCTGCCTCATATATTCTAATCCGTGTCTTTCTCTGCAGTTCTTACCTTTGACTGTTCCCCCCACTAACAAGTTAACCAATCCTGTATATCTCAAAACATGACCTACCATCCTGTCTCTTCTTTCTGTAAGACTATTCCACAAACTTCTTTCCTCGCCTATCGTTTCGTACTTTACCCGTCCACTTAATTTTCAGAATCCTTCTATAGTGCCACATTTCAAATGCTTCAATCTTCCTTCTTTCTGGTATTCCTAAATCATATGCTTCGCTGCCATAAAGTGCTATGCTCCACTCGTAGAGTTTTAAAAAAATTTTTCTGAGACATAGATCAATACTTGAAAGTAAAATATTTCTCTTTTTCATGAAGGCTCTTTTCGCTAGTGCTATTCTGCTTTTAACATCATTCCTGCTTCGGCCGTCGGTTGTAATTTTACTTTCTAAGTAGCAAAATTCACTAACTTCTTCTATCGCATCCGATCCTATTTTTATTTATTTAATCTACTATTATTGGTATAATTTCTGCTAGATTTAATCACTTTTGGCTCTCTTTGATTTTTTTTTTCTGTCGTCAGTCTTTCGACTGGTTTGATGCAATCCTCCATCCCTTCCTATCCTGTGCTAACCTCTTCATTTCTACATACCCCTTACAACCCACGTCCTCAATTATCTGCTTCATATATTCTAATCTCTGTCTTCCTCTGCAGTTCTTATTTTCAACTGTTCCCTCCACTAACAAGTTAACCAATCCAGCATGTCTCAAAATATGACCTACCATCCTGTCTCTTCTTTCTGTAAGGACTATTCCACAAACTTCTCTCCTCGCCTACCGTTTCCAAAACTTGCTCGTTTCGTACTTTACCCGTCGACTTAATTTTCAGCATTCTTCTGTAGCACCACATTTAAAACGCTCCAATCTTTCTCTTTATGGTATTCGTAAAGTATGTGCTTCACTGCCATAAAGTGCTCTGCTCCACTTATAGAGTTTTAAAAAGATTTTTTCTGAGTTCTAGATCAATACTTGAAAGTAAAAAATTTCTGTTTTTCACGAAGGCTCTTTTTGCTAGTGCTATTCTGCTTTTAACATCATTCCTGCTTCAGCCGTCGGTTGTAGTTTTACTTCCTAAGTAGCAAAATTCTCTAACTTCTTCTAACGCATCCGATCCTATTTTTTATTTAATCTACTATTATCGGTATCATTTCTGCTACATTTAATCACTTTTGTCTCTCTCTCGTTTATATTTAGTCCAAATTCTTCCTTCAGTATTTTGGTCATGATATTCAGTAACTTCTCAATATCCTCAACCTGTTCTGCTAACAAGACAATGTCATCAGCAAAACGTAGCATACTGATTTTTTTTCTCCTTGAACGCCTATGCCACTTTCAAACCTTTCTAATGGTGATAGACTACAACCTTGTCTCACACCGTTTCTAACTGATGCGGGCTACTTGATTCTTATAGGTAAAGTATTCTTCTATCTCGGTATTTTAGACCCGACTTCTTTAAAATTTTGAACATCTTCTCCCACTTAACATTATCAAAAGCTTTTTTCCTAAATCAACAACGCCATAAAAGTCTCTTTGTTTTTCTTGATCCGCCCTTCAAGCATTAATCTTGTACCGCGGTTTTTCCTAAACCAAAACTGATAATCACCTGCTATCCCTTCTACTACACTTTCCACGTATTTTAAGTTTTTGTCCGTCTATCCTACAATTTTTTCTGTAATACTATCCTGTGACTATAGATCTTGAATTCTCTTCATTGCTTGTCCCTCCATTGGTTGCCATCCCAATACTTTTCTGGGTCACCTCCCCAGTGCTATACGTCTGACATGTCCACGCCATACAAGTCAGCAGATCTGCATTTCGTTTATCACGTCGATTTATCTCTTATTTCTTCTTTTTGTGGGCCTCGCATTCGGGTGGACGTCGCTTCGAATCCCTGTCCGGGCATCCAGATTTCGGTTTTCCATGGTTTCCCCAAATCACTGCAGGTGAATGCCGTGATGATTCCTTCAAAAGGCTATGGCTGAATTCCTTCCCGTTCGTTGCCCCAGTTCTTTCATACCTCTAATTACGTCGACCTTGACGAAGCGTAAAGCCATAAAAAATAGAAAAATATTGTAATATTTTTTCTTGATATTTCTACTTTTGTTTGAGGTTCAAAATAAACTTTTCTGTCTTCTTGCTATTCCATTGTATAGGTGTTATTTCCCCTAAATACATACCTGCGGTACAGTTTTCTAGGTTATTTCCATCTACCGTTAAATCATCATTTTCTCTCACTACTCGATATATTTTCGTCCACAGTTCTTTTGTGTTTCCTCCAATTTTCTCATGGACTTCTCATAAACTTGTCAGTGGCTATTACAACTTGATATTTAGCGAACAACAGGGCTTGCAGCCACTCGTCTTTTCCTCAAGTTTGTTGTTCGACATTACTTTTTGCCATATTATCAGTTTCATTTAGATTAATGGGCTGGGAAGCTCAAAATACTCTATTTTCCATTATTCCCTTCTTTGTTGGTCTTCATATAATAGTGGAACTATAACTTTTTTATGTTTTTATCACTCAATAAACTTCCATAAACCTCGATTAATCTCAATATTCTACACTAAAAATTTATCAGAACCAATATAAAATGTGTAGGACATGTTATTCAATAGGTAGTGTGTAAAATCAGTGTGTTTGCGTAATGAGCATTATATTCGAAGATTCAACTAATTGTCTATACTCAAAAGTGAGTTAAGTGCAGTCCGTTTCGGTAACAGATGATATCGATATGAAAAAGCCAGGATATTTCTCCCCATGGTGTCATGTGTAGTCAGAGATAAGATACCCAGAGCAGGATTAAAAACTTAAAGGAGAAAATTATCGAATAAAATTATCCGAAGTTTATATTTTTGGCTGTTTGTTAAACAAATAAACAATATGTATATCCGATCTCTGCGTGGATTTCCGTTTGGGAGTACAATCCTACCAGTTTTCACGATAAGAATTCTTTACGGCGTTGAAATTTCAAATGCGTCAGGGGCGCTAGGCATTGTTCTAACGGATAATTTGACCCATAAAGTATTTTAAATAACTGTTACGCAAGACGGGTAGTTTATCACAAGAAGTTATTTATCGACATCTCTTCTACAGCCCTGATTTCACGGCTGGCGGATGCGGGAAGGGTTCGACCCCTGATACTCCCCGCTCCCCTCTCTCCAGAGCTCACCTTGCTAGGAGAGCGTATCCAGTAACTCCGATGACGTCACACAGGGACTTACCTGCAACACAAAACAAGAGAGGCAAACTTCACTACACAATTCGCACAACCGCACTCATAACATAGCGTATAGATCTACGTAAACTGATTTTTTATTATTTTTTTTTACTTTATGCCTCATCGACGTAAAGGTAATTAGAGGCGTGGACTGGGGACAAGAAACGGGAAGGAACTGGGCCATGGTCTTTTGAAGGAAGCATCCACCTGGAGTGATTTGGGGAAACCATGGAAAACCCAAATCTGGATGCCCGGACGCGGATTCGGACCGCCGTCCTTCCGAATGACACTGATAATGTATGATGACACATACAAGTTTACAACATTACAAATATACTGTAGTAACAAAGAAAGCTAAGATTCCATTCTTAAGGCGCATCCACACAATGCCATATGGCAAAGCCAGATGATTCCTCTGAACATTTCACTGCGTCCTACCGAGCGTGGTGGGTGAACGGTTAACGTTCTCGCCTCGCATACGGGAGGACGCGGGTTCGAATCTCCGTCCGGGCACACAGATTTGGGTTTTACATGGTTTCCCCAAATCACTCCAGGCGAATACCGGGATGCTGCCTTCAAAAAGGCCATGGCCGAATTCCTTCCCGTTCTTTGTCCCTAGTCGCATCCCGCCTCTAATGACCTTAGCCGTCGACGAGGCGAAAAGCAATAAGGGGAAAAAAGCACTGCACTGCGTCCTCATTGGAAACAGCACTTAGTAAGGGGGCGTCCATAAACTACGTTGCTCGGTCTAGGGGGAGGGGTTGTCTGGTAAGGTGGCATCCATAAATTACGTGAAGTGTTTTTCCAGATTTCTGGACCTCCCCCCTTCTGGTGAGATCTGTTTCGTGAGAACCCCCCCCCCCCTAGAAATCGCCCTCGCAACTTTTTGAGACCTTTTTTTTTAGGTCTCACCCTTCCAAAAATCCGGTTACACCCCCACTTTTCGACGAAATACCCCCCTAAAATCGACTTCCACGCAATTTGTAGATTATTTTTTAGCTCTATAGTCCAACATTTCTTTTTCCAAAACCTCACGTGAGATTTCCGTAGAACTCCCCCTCCCCCCTTGGTGAGATTTCGCCGGACCCCCCCCCTCTATTTCAACTCACGTAATTTATGGACGCCCCCTAAGCTACGCTGGGCTACGTGGGGGGAGAGGAATTTCCGATCCAAGTCACGTAGCTTTTCATTCATATTATTTCTCAGAGTTAAAATAAGGTACAGGACACACAACAGCATATGAATATATATTTCCGTCATTTAATTATTTCCATATGTAATTTACGATAGTCTGACAGGAGAAAACAGTACAAAATGTTTTCTGGAATCAATAGGAAAAAAATCCACGTGCTATTCGGGGAGGGGGGAGGGGGGGAGAGCAAAAGTTACGTCGGGCTACGTGGTGGGAGGGGGGGTTCACAGGAGACAAAAATGGAGCTACGTGGTTTATGGACGCTCCCGGAGATGATGTTTAGTGACGAAGATCTGCTTGTGCGGCCGCTGCAGCACGGAAACCACAATTTCGGGTTCATCCCTCTCTCCAAGGTATGTAGAGCCGAACATGGTTGTAGTGAACTGATGAATGATTTATTAATGGACGATTCAGATTACTTCAATCTTGAGTGCAGAAGTGTGGTTCTGTTTGCAGTTGTAGACAAAAATTACAATTTCTTTTACGCAAATGTAAATTGCCAAGGAAGTATCCCGTACGGCAGTATATACAGCGAAAGAAAATTCAAGAAATGTTTGAGGATAACACTATGGGACCCCCACTCTATGCCTGCTTCCTGGAAGAAGTATTAGTACACCAATCGTTTTTGTTGCTGATGGGTTATTTCCTCTCTGGAATGATGTTATGGAACCGCATCCGGGATACAAGACAAGGGTTCAATGAAAAGGATTTTTAATTACCGCTCATATGTAACACGTAGAGTATTGGAGAATACATTTGGGATGTCCCGTTTGTTGCATTTTCAGAAAGACTATTAGCAGAACCACCGACGTTTGAAAACGGAATCACTTCCTGCACCGAATTCAGAACTGTCTCTGGCATTTTTAATCTCTCTTGAAAAATATCCAGCTAGATTCCTTTTTTCTGTTAATTTCTTCCTTATCAACGCCAAAGCTAATTGCTATTTGCGTGGGTGCATCTTGCCTTTTATTACGACCTTTGTGTTCTTTTAATATGCAATCTCGCAAAACAGCTCGGTAGAGCTCTATTAACGAAAAGACTTTCTCGTTTAGTGTGGAATGTCAACAGAAGACACTCACTAGAAGCTGTTTAGGGCACCAGTATGTTTTTACGAATGTGGTCATATACAGATCACTTTTTTTACATATTTACCAACCGGTGTTATCGTAGATGTGGGTATCGAGGTTCAAAATGAAACATCTTTTGTGTCGTCGGATGATGCCTCGACGAATAATTCCACAGCCTGCTAATTAGAAGCTGAAAACAAAAGGGGCAAACACTGATCCCTGCGGTAGACCATTTTTAAAAGTCCTGTCTTCTGTCACAAAACATATTGTTCGGCAGGTCAGCCAAAGTTTTACATGGGACAGCTTCCAAGAATTAATAAGCCTGGCATTCGCGATGTCGCAGGTTCGAATCCCCGTCTGGCCATTTTGATTTCCGAATATTTCCCGAAATTACTCGACACGAAAGCCGGGATGGTTCGTTTAAGGGGCCATGGCCGAAATCCTACCGGTTCCTTGGTGCCAGTCCTTCCCCGCCTGTTACCTTATAAACCCTGATGTTTATGAGGTGAAAAGCTATAAATATTGACTGCTATAAAAATTTAAATAGAAACAATGTATGATATCATCATAAAATAAAGACAACAAATAACGATATCAAAGATAGTAGGAAAAGCAGATAAGCACTTGCACACAGATCTTTTCCAATATGCGAAATGTTCAAGTACAAAACATAAACATAAGACTTGGAGATAAATTTACAGAACAACTCTTTATAACAAAAGATAAAGTAAAAGTGATATTCGAAATATGATGCTGCTCAAGGACCTACAAAATTAAGTCGATAAAGAAAAAAATGAATTTTCTATTGAAACGACGAGAAAAGTAAAGATGTCATAAAGACATGCTAGGAAACGTCTTGGTTGACATTGTAAGTTAATGGAGACAGCAGAAGAAAAGGAATATCACAGTGGGCGAAGCAGACAATTAAGAGCTGCCTTGCGTAAGCGAAGAGGAAATTATTACGACATTGAAAGACGGGACAATCAATTCAAAGGTTCTAAAAATAGGAAAGACATCCACAGAGTGTTTCGTTCTGTGGTAAAAAATTTGTTGTTCGTCTCGGTTATCTGCTTAAAATTCCTTAGTACTATGTTTGTCTTCTACAATAAATTTTACCTTCGATTATTGGACTAACGATTTAATCAATCCCCGCTTGTCTTAAAGTGTTCTGCCCCAGCTTCTCTCTTCTTTGTGCCAAGTTCTTTCACAAACGTGTTTCTTCCTCGCCCATCATTTCAAAAACGCGTTAATTTTGTACTCCTGGTACTGTATATATTTAATTTACAGCATCCTTCTATAGCACCACGTTTCAAATGCTTCACTTTTCCTCCTTCCTAGCATTATTTAAGTCCAAGCTTCAACTGCATTAAGTGTTGTTGTACGTATGTTAAGTTTTAGAAAGTTCTTTGGGAGTCGCGTGGAAGGCAACGACCACGCTCTAAGATTTCCCATTTGCCTGTAATCTTCTTTTATAGCTGACGCAGTCAGGAATAGGAATGCTGTTAAATCTTTATAAATAAAGATGAATGTTTGTTTGTTTGTTTGTTTGTTGGTTTGTTTGTTCTTCATACAAATCCACAGTTTTCATCCCATTTCGATGAAACTTTGCACACTTATCCTTTGAACCAAGGAGAAAAATACTGTCTACATTTGGTTGAAAAATTATCTGTATAAATAACACATGTTGTCTCATAACTTCGAAATACGGTGATAGACAGACACGTTGGATGTGGACGTCTCCAGACCGTGTTTCCGTGTAGTGAACTGGCAGCTCAGTGGCTAAAGAGCTTGCTTACGAACGTCGTGGTCTCCGGTTCAAATCTCCGTGGAGGCTAATATTTTTTTAAAAAAAATTTTCATTGTAAGAGTCAGGCCTGGGCCACAGGTTATTCGGATTGAATGTTAAACTGTAGATATTAGAAAGTTAGGGGTGCAATGCGAGGCAAATCGTAGATAGTCTTGCAATTTTGTAGGTGTACACTTTTTTTACGTTATAATGATCCGTCAGGTGTTGTTCGCAGTTAGTGTGTGAGTGAGAACCACAGTAATACTAATATAAATACGGAAGTAAGTCTCTGTCTTTTTGTTACGTTTTGACTATATCGTTGTGATGGAATTTTATAAGGAAATCTTTATGAAGGGCACAGGATATTTTTTCCAGTATGATTAACAGTTGTAGTCACGAAATTTTGAGACCTTATCGAATAGTGACAGAAATATGTTGGAAATTGATTCTCTCCAAGAGGCAGGTTCGACGGTAGAATGATATGGTGATTGCTTCCCTGTCATATTATGCCGACTCGATATTGTTTGGGAGCAATCCTTCGTTACCTACAACTTTCTATATTTAATTCTGGCAAAAAAATTCTTAATCCACGCGTACGAAGTCGCGGGTACGAGGCTAGTTACCTATAGAATTGCTCAGCAACTCGCCCCAAGAAGTGAAAGAATTTAAAATAAATATTCATGAAAGTGCGTAGGGAATCTGAAGTGAAAGAATTTAAATAAAAATTCGTGAAATGTGAAAGAGTATGCAAATTGCCACTGGAGCGTTTTTCTCCGTCCCAATGAAAATTAATAAAATTATGTAATTTAACTTAAAACTCTGGGACATTTCGCAAACGCCACCTGCCTCTCCCTCCCCCCCCCCCTCCGCCGCCCTTTCTTTCGTCCTTGTCTGTCTGTCAAGCAAAGTCGTCCGCTACGTGGAAACAGCTTAAACATGATAAACATCCCCCAACCCGGGTCAACCATCACAACGGGCAGTTCGTAAACATCAGTCAGTAATGGCTACAAGCAGTCGCGAATCAAATATGAGGATGGTTCGTCGAGTCCCTGATATAAAATGAAGAGCCAAAGAAACTGGTACACCTGCCTAATATCGTGTAGAGCCCCCGCGAGCACCCAGAAGTGCCGCACCACGACGTGGCATGGACTCGACTAATGTCTGAAGTAGTGCTGGAAGGAATTAACACCATGTATCCTGCAGGGCTGTCCATAAATCTGTAAGAGTACGAGGGGGTGAAGATCTCTTCTGAACGGGACGTGCAACCTTTAATCTCCAATCTATATATATATTATTAATTATATCTTGATATTAAATAATGATTAATAATTAAAAATGTAAATACTGTGAAATTGTAAATATAACGAGTTCCACAGACGTTTTTAATAATGTACTGAGTAGTTGTAAGCTCTTAGGTTTAAGTAGGATTAGTATTGTTGTCTTTGGAGAGTCAGAGAGGAAGTATTATTGTCTTTAGAGAGAAAGAGAAATACGTGCAGAAGCACGTACAAAAAAGTCTTGCTGCGGCTGTGGTGTAATTTTAGGAACGAAATGTATTAAGTGGTGATGTTTGTAATACGGTGTTAAAGTTGTGATATTAAAGTGAAGCATACAAATGTACTATCGCTCTTCATTTAGTCGTTGCCAGACCTATAAAAGTTATTAAAACCGTTGCGCATAACATTACGGGCCGGGTTTCCAAGAAAAGATATTCTTGGAGCCGAATTATTCTTTTATTAATTAACACTTTGGAGCTAATCCTCCCAGTACGCCCTTCCGAGCGTACAAAACTGGATATAACCTCTCAAATGCATTAGCCTCACACAGTAATTAGTTTTACTGTCATGTGACCAGGGGAGGTTACATGTGGCTTACCCTGCCAGGATCTGAGGTTTTTGTGAAGCGGCAGATTGCATGTGGACCAGGTTGTCAGAATTGGTAAAGCAGCAGAAGTTGTAAGTGTTGATTTCTGGCTAGAGGAATTTTCTGATGGTGATGCTGCAGAACGGAGGTGGACAAGTCTGCTGAAACGACAACGTGGCGGACGAAGAACTACGAGGCGGAAAGGCGCATTTGGCAAGTACCGATCTATGTTTCTTTAATCTACGTGGGACTACTAGAAGAGTCGTCGGTAGTTAAAGTGATTGGGAGAGCAATAATTAGTTGTTGCTGTGTGGTAAACTAAAGACTGATAATTAACGTAAAAGTTTAACTGTTGAAATTAATTTTGATTGAGGGACAAAGTTTACAGATTTGAACTGCAACAACGTTAAATTCTAATAATAGTAAAGAATTAAATTCAAGGATAACAAGAGATTATTGTAAAAGGAATCTAGTAGAATGTTTATCTTAAAATTAGGCGTCTGTGGATATCTCGTAATTAATAAGGCAGAGAAATAAAAGAAAATTATTGAACAAAAAGGGGGGTGAAGATCTCTTCTGAACGGGACGTTGCAAGGCATCCCAGATATGCTCAATAATGTTCAAATCTAGGGAGTTTGGTGGCCAGCGGAGGTGTTTAAACTCAGAAGAGTATTCCTGGAGCCACTCTGTAGCAATTCTGGACGTGTGGGGTGTCGCATTGTCCTGCTGGAATTGTCCAAGTCCGTCGGAATGCATAATGGACATGAATGGATGCAGGTGATCAGCCAGGATGCGCACGTACGTGTCATCTGTCAGAGTCGTATCTAGACGTATCAGGGGTCCCATGTCACTCCAACTGCACACGCCACACACCATTACAGAGCCTCCACCAGCTTGAACAGTCCCCTGCTGACATGCAGGGTCCATGAATTCATGAGGCTGTCTCCATAACCGTAAACGTCCATCCACTCGATACAGTTGGAAACAAGACTCGTCAAACCAGGCAACATGTTTCCAATCATCAGCAGTCCAATGTCGGTGTTAACGGGCCGAGGCGAGGCGTAAAGCTTTGTGTCGTGCACTCAGCAAGGGTAGACGAGTGGGCCTTCGGTTCCGAAAGCCCATATCGATGATGTTTCGTTGAATGTTTCACACGCTGACACTCGTTGATGGCCCAGCATTGAAATCCGCAGCAATTTGCGGAAGGGTTGCACTTCTGTTACGTTGAACGACTCTCTTCAGTCGTCGTTGGTCCCATTCTTGCAGGATTTTTTTCCGGCCGCAGCGATTTCGGAGATTTGATGTTTTACCGGATTCCCAATATTCACGGTGTACTTGTGAAAAGGTCGTACGGGAAAATCCCCACCTCATCGCTACCTCGGAGATGCTGTGTCCCATTTCTCGTGCGCCGATTATAACACCACGTTCAAACTCACTTAAATCGTGATAACTTAACATTGTAGCAGCAGTAACCGATCTAACGCCTGCGTTAGACACCTGTTGTGTTATATAGGTATTGCCGACCGCAGCGCCGTACTCTGAGTGTTTACATATCTCTGTGTTTGCATACGCATGCCTATACCAGTTTCTTTGGCTCTTCAGTGTAGATAGCATAGGTGAGAGCTGGGCAGAGCGGCCAAGCTATGATGTTTAAAGCTAACTTACAATAAACCTGTACACATTAACATTGGTGGTTACATACTTCAACTATATTAGCACGGCTAGAATTTTTTGGTTACCTCAGGATTAAGTTTAGTGCCTAAAATAATTAATTTTTCAAAAAGTATGCAGATGATCGAGCAAACTGGCCACTTAGTTTCTACATCAGAAATAGAGCTGTAAAAGTAACGATAAATTGTGTACATGTATGTATTCGTTATTAAATCAATAAGTACTCGTTACTATCGATTTCGGTACAATGGAGCGCTAACATCGAGTCGCGCCGCGTAGGGGACGACTTCGTTACTATCGTATCGTTTCGTTTCTCGTTACTTCGGACACAATCGAGCACTAGCGTGAAGCATCGCAACGAGTCGCGTCGTGTGTGGATTACGGGATGACTTCGTTCGTACTTTGTAAAGTTTAAGTAAATTCATTTAGTAAAATAAGTTTAGGTAAAATTCGCATTGAAAATTAAAATAAAATAATATCGCCTTTTTAAACACACGCATTTCATAAATGTTTGAAATTAACAAAATATCACTAAGGTATTGTAACAGCCCTCATACCTGAATTTTGAATAGTATTGTACTGTATGAAGTATTTGTAGTGAGCTAAAGTTTGCTTGAATATGATCGGGTATGTTTGTTTTGCAATTTCTTGTAAATGAGTGTATATAGACTTTTGTTTTATGAAAGAAAATTATTTAAAGTCCATTTAATATGTTTATGAACAGAATTTTGTAAGAAAATTACTTAAATGTGTGTAATTCCAAGTATTAATGCAAGTTACGATGTCTACAGGACAATTTTCTACAGTTTGAAATGATTTCTGTAAATAATTTTGTATTTAAGTATCTCTAATTTCCATTTCTGATCATTTTGTAATGATGTTAAGTGATTATGTATTAATTCTGATTGTTTTTAATATGTTTAATTGTTTGAGTAATTGTTAATGTTCGAGAAATATCGGGCGGAAGCTTTTGAAGAATTCTCGCAATTTCGATAGAGACTATATAAACAGATCGGCAGAAGGACAGTTAGTTTTCAAGTTGAGTTCACAGAAGTTTTATAAAGATTATCTTTGCGACTGCTCAGAAGGGCATCTCTGTATTGTATCTATGCATGTGAATGTCGCTGACTTAGTTTTGAGAAAATAAACAAATCTTCAACATAACCTTTTGGTGGACTTTTTAATTAATCAGTATATTAATTAAACCACCGAAGACCATAACAGTATGATCAATAAAAAAAGCAATAACCATTTCATATTATATATCTAAATTTTCTATGTTTAATGTTAAACAAAATCAAAACTACAAAATAACTCTTTATGTTGTCAAAATTACTCGTAATTACCTCATTAAAAGTATCAATACTTAACAGTAAATAATACTAATTATACAAAAATAATGTGGGCGCAACACATTTTCCTTTGTAACGAAATGAATTCAAATCGAAATTCCCAGAAATACGCGACGCATGATGTTCAAATTTCATTCTCACTGAGATCCATTTAGTCGCTGTACAAACCGTTTCAGTTCTCGCATGATGCTTCGTATTTGTTCGTTTATCGAATCAAACTGACATCCATACGACAAATTAGAGTAACATCTGCTGTACCTATTTACTTTTCTGCCTCTTCGCACTTTTCTTGCAGCCACTTATATTTTTCTTTTCTGCATTTCCTGTTTATTTGATTTCCAAAGTGTCTGTACTGCTCTCTTCCTGCTTCATCCTGTGCATTTTTATGCCTCCTCCTCTGATCCATCAACTGTAATATTTCTGCTGTGATCCAAGGTTTCCGGGAGGAATCAGTGTGCAAAATTTTAGCTATATACGACAGGAAGTATTCTAAAATTTGATGATTATTAGTGAGTTAATCATTTACAAATTGGAGAATTTTCATACGAATATCTTACCAAGTAAGGAAAGGAACGAAACAAAACTTAATGTGTTTGCTAAGCTTACTGATTTCTATGTATAATACAAATTTGAGACAAGTTGCATCATACAGATCGAAGATACGAAGGTACAAAAATTGCCTGAATCGCTTCCAGAAAAGGGTAGATAGTGCCGCCGTTGACTCGATTTGGCGGGCATAGTGAGTTTATTGATTACTTTATGATTCATCTTGAGCCTCAACTAACTCGTACTTTAATGAAAGTTTTCAGTTTTCTTGAGAAATCCTTTTTTACGGAATTCTCATGTAAACTAATTAAAACAGTTTCTTATTCGAAATCGGTTTCGGATGACTCGTGTATAAAGCGCGAAACAACATTTGGTGTTTATGCTTTGGATACAGTGGGTTCATAATGGGGAGTGAGTAGCAATAAATATTGCTCCGCGATCTACTGAAAAGTTTTGTCCTGGTACGAGACTTAATTTTCAAATAAAAAACGAATACAGGACCAATAGTTAGGGCAGTATGTATATGTTCGGCGAAGGACCAGAATTTTGAAAAGTTTACTGTCTGAAGCAAGTCTATCGTTAAAGTAAATGAATAGTTCCCATGCACCCCACATGGTGACGCGTGCTGCACGCAAACTAATTTATTCCGGTTCATGGAAGCCTTCTATTAAGTAAACGAAGTTTGCTTCCTGCTGGATATAAAGTATCGATCATTGGACCGTATCGCTCCCTACAGACTTTTACCGGGTTACCTGAGCTGTTTAGATAGCTTCTGTTTTTTTGCTTCGTTGACCGGGCGAGGATTCGAACCCGCGTCCTCCCCTATGTCAGGCCCGAGCGTTACCGTTCATCTAACGGAATCGGTCCATCAGCTAACAGTGCATACATGATCATGTGCAATAGCTGTACCGGCTCATAAAGAAGGAGAGAATCACAGATTGATTGGTTTGGCCTAAATATGTTGATGGAAAATTTGATATCCAACCACTTCAGCAATGCCTCTGAAGAAATAAAGTGGTTTGTGTATGACTAACAGCTGCTTAGTGCATTTAGTGGGCGATGTGCAAAACATTTCAAATCAAATGGGCAAGGAAGGCCAAGTTGATAGTGAAGCACTGGATCTTTCTGATTCAT
Organism: Vandiemenella viatica; assembly: GCA_031002005.1. Lineage (NCBI taxonomy): Eukaryota > Metazoa > Arthropoda > Insecta > Orthoptera > Morabidae > Vandiemenella > Vandiemenella viatica. The sequence continues at coordinate 37,648,027 of CM061918.1, read as the reverse complement.
TTAATAGTGATCCAAAAATTGCAAGGTAAATAAGGTAAAGGTAATCAGGGTGGATCGAAAAGCGAGAGGAATTGTTAAAACGTGGAAGGCAAACAGATAGTACGGGAAATGCAGCATCAAAGCAGATGGAAAATGAAAAGGGAGTACCGTTGGGTACTGTATTGGGATCATTGTTGTCCATTATTTTAATTAATGATTGTGTTGTTTGGAGATGTCATAATGGTATATAATAGGATCAAAACAGGGGAAGACTGTGAACCGCTGCAGGGTGGCATGAATAGAACATTCTAACTGGGTAGTTCAACGTGGGATGAAGATAAATGCCAAGAAGAGTCATCTTATTAGATACACTGACAAAAGACTAAAGATTGATGATATGTGTGGCGCTGACGCGGGGTTAGCTGGTTTGAGTTCTGGGGGGGGGGGGGGGGGGGAAGTAAACATAGCACATCATAACCGCATACGCTCAAACTAGGGCACGAACGTCATAAGAAGAAAGAATATTATGATATTTGGTGGGTAAGCAACTCCTTGTTGAAGACTTGGCGTATCTACTATACAATTTTCTAAGCTCACTCACTCACCTCCATGGCTATTGGCTGACACGTGTCAGCCATCGCTCGCAAATTAACAGCGACCAGAGATATTAGTAGAAATTCGAGGTTATGTCCACAGTTTAATAGCTAAACAACTTTTACCAAATTAATTGCCATAATTCATAATACATTTTAGTAGCATTTCATACTTAAAAAAAAATCGATAAAATTTACGACTGAAAGAACGTGGAACTGCTTTTTATTAACATGTTATTAAATAAAGCAATATAAAAAACTTTTAAAAAACTTGCCCATGGTCTCTGTTGTAACTATGAATGCAATTTTCAATTCGGCCTAGGCTAAATTTCAATTTAATTAAAACTTTCTATAATCCTGCTGCTTGACCAAAGTTTTTACATTGCGATTTATTTGCTTTTTGCTAATGTTTTGCTTTCGTTATGTGGTGGGTGCCTTGGTGGGCAAACCACGTTACAATTATCTTTCATACCTTTATGATTAATAATTGTGGATTTTTAATTTTAATTTTTATGAAGGAGTGAAAATTTATCAATTTTGCAAGAATTTCGACGTTAGTTGGAATTCAGGTAAATTGTCACAATATGACATTTATTTTCTTATCACTGGCGATTACAAGTCCGAGCGAATTTACCGTTAACATTAACACAAATTGGCAAAGTCATAAAAGCAACGCTCAGAGTTACAATTAGCCGTCATGGGCAAGCAAACAATCATATATTTACTTTTAAATATCTCAGAATCAAAATGCAAGAAATAATGACAACTGGAAACAATGAAAAATACAAGTTATGACTACCTCAGACAAAGGCATCATAACACTGTGACTTTACAGTTAAAAAGAAAATCATGGGCGCCAGAATGAACAATATATCATTCGAAAATAACTAGTTCTGGCAAATTATGCCGCTAGCTCAGGGGTTTTTACAATTACAAAGTGAGAACATGGACCTATCCTCTCAAAGCCGCTTACGGGTTCTGTTTCACGGAATGCACAATCACATGGCTTGGTCGTAATCAATTACCATTGTAGTTCTGCGTCTGATGTCTGTGATGAGTGTAGCGGACCCACGGTATGTGAGATTATCTCACAAGTCGGCTATAGGCATCTCTGGTCTGGCCATGCACATCATCGCATTACCGGCTGTGTTGCGGTGATACGCTCGCTCCAGCAAGGCAAGCTGCATTTAGCGAAAGAAGTCAACTTTCCAAGTCAACCTCAGACTGGTGCGATCGAAGTTAGAATGTCCAGCTCCTCGCTCTTCGGTCCACGAGGAAACTTCTTGCTCCGCCCATTTGTAGTCTCGAAGCTCACATACAACAAAAATTCCCAGGATTTTGAGTTATACGCTCATTTTGATTGGACCTTCAGGTCGGCACCTAATGTCACGTGATATCCTCGATATGTGATTTGGCCAAAGAATCCAACCGAGGTCGGACATATTCGGCTAAGTTCGCCGGGGCGAGAACATTCGGGTTTCGGACGGCAGGCTTTTCCCGCTCGGTGAGTGACCCATCCCCAGGGAGCAGTGTGTGTGGTCCGGCAAAAACCCAAATCCGCGACGTCCCGTCGCCATGGCTCGGAAAGACCAAGATTAGCTTCACGCCTACATAGCTCAATAACTCTTTAATATTCGCTTTGCTACGATACACTGTATAAGTTCACCATTTCATTACAGTCCTCACTTGGAATCTTGCGTACTTTATAAAATTACAACCAAAATCTATTCACGTGGTCGCCCAAGATTTATGTAAATTACTCTTATATTATTACATATATAATAAAAAATGCACCTTGTAACGTGGCGACAGCGCGGCTCGTTACAATATGGCCGGCCGTTGGTGAAAATAAAATTATGGTACAATAATTTTATTTTTAACTACCTAATTCTACCTCCATTGTGACTCAACAAAAACTGAAGCCTTTTTTTTTTTTTTACAGTCACATAAATTTTAAATGTGATTCCAAAAACCATCGGTATTCCTGCCTTGTAAGGTGAATTTATAACGGGAGCATATGTCCTTTTGGCCGTCTTACAATTCTTTACAAACAGAAGCACGTGAATTCAGGTAGCCTTCCCAAATACAAAGTTAAATTAAACACAACACTAAAATATACATGAAAATAAATTATTTACATACATGTTTAAATAATAATAATCTTGAAAATAACTTGTATCAAATCTTATCATTAAATTAATAAAATGAAACACATTAATAAAACAAAACATTGTCAGAACACTTATGCAGAAAGTGGTTGAACTATACATTGTATTTACAATTTAGCGTGATGTTTTACTCATGTGCATAAAAATAATTCTGCCTTCAACAAACATCCCTATAGATGCTAGAGGTGAGTGGAAAATATCTCATTACATTGCGCGGGTTTAATCTCAAAACAACGGAATAGTTTAGTCGGATTCGGTGACGTGATTTGCGTCATGACCGACGGTTAATTGAACAAGCGTTTCATAGAGAAGATGTGCCCGTGTTCATGGTCAAATATCACTAACTGTAATCTTAGATTTTAATGACGCGGCATTTACTTATAATTCAACGTGGTGTGGAATGAACGATGTAAGTACATGTTTTCGTTTGTTACGTAAATTATGAACCTTACTCGTTGAATGTTAGGTGGTCTCCTAATTAGCCTTTCATTGGTCGACATCTCTAACTTGTAATATACCGTCTGTGAAGTGATTGCGAATTTCATGGCGAAAGGAAACTGTATTTGCTCATGGGTATATGTAATGGAATTTCTATAAAATTTACCATTCCCATATGAGACATTATACACATTATGCGGTTTGACGTGAACTTTCATCATCGTCAACCAAAGTCGCTGTAGCATCTTTGGCGTACAAGCGGACCCAAAATATCCATTCGGCACACAAATTGAAAGGATAATGAATAGCGTAACTATCATTCCTCAGTAACATTACGATTCCTTCACAATGGGTCTATTGATGACTCGAGATTATCTCGACATTCAAAGAATAAAATATTTCTCTTTATTTAGGAGTTATTACAATACTCTTAACATGTCCGTATACTCCACGTTTTATGCCGAAAATCCATCCCAGTTAGCGAATATTTTCCTTTTATACACTTATGCTTCTTTAGCTTGTATGAAAAGGTCGTAAGCTTTGTGCACAGAACGGTTCGCTCTCAGGTTTTCCGTTTGCCAATACAAAGCAATTTCGAGATTTCACGCTAGCAGAATACTACAAATCTATATAAAGCACAAATATAAACTTTGAAATTATTTTCGTTGAGTGCACACAATCCTGAGCTAAATGTATGCTGTCCAACAATAGTTTTAATCTAATTTACGGAATACTATACAATTTACAGTAAGGGTACGCGAAATACCGCTAGAACGAGGCGTGGAACGACTTGTTTCCCTTCTCCATTCATCCTGGGGTATTCGCTACCTGCCAATTCTCGGAATCTGCCGGTTGAGTTCAGCTGCCTCCCTGCGCTAATGAGCTCAGCTGTCAGAGGGTAGCGGTTTCCAACTCTTTCGAAACCGTTACTTTGTATGAAATGGCTTTAAGTTTCGGGCGTTATGAGGCCCGATCTCGGTTTGTCAGTCCGTCAACACGTAAAAATTCTTCGAGATCACTCTGGCCATCAAATACGGCCAGAAATATAGCAGGAAAAACTTCGATATCACCAATAATCTTATCGTTCACGTCTTCACCATCTGTGCAATTATCATATACAAAATCCCCTTTTTAATTGAAGTTAGCATCTAAGATAATTATTTTTAACTTGCAAAGTTAGCTGAATTTTTGAATATATCCCGTAAATAAAGTTTTTTCCCCTTAGCCTTTACAAATGCAGTCGCCTTTAACTTTTTGCTCTTCGACTTCGCTCTATCGTTAGCAAAATAGCAGCAAGGTATTGTGAAAGCTATCCTGTGTATCTGTAATCGTTCAACTTAAGATTCCTAATTTCTGTGATGACCAACACAATTTAAACAAATCTTTCTGGCAAGGTTTCGTGTTCTATAGGGCATTATCTATGGCACGTTAGCCACCCTTTACAGAAACACAAAAAGCAAGAAGTAAATTTCGTTGACGAGATAACTTGCGATCTTCGGTCAACACAGACAAAGCGTCATTACGCTCGCTGTACACTTCTGCTCAGAAAAGATATAATGCAACTACCCAAGGTAAAACGTTACATCGAACTCATGCATCACAAATGTTGAAACCCTTTTCGTTTATGTCACAAAATACATCTTAGAAAGCATATCACAATGTTTGTATCGCTGCCAGATTCATTGTGATTGCGAAGACAAGAAATTGTGGTATTATGGCGCTTCATTTATCGCGAGTGCGTATCAATTTATCTGGCTCAGGAAAACATTTAATATTTCAGGATTTTTATCAAATCACGTCCACTTAACAGCGTGAAAATCAAAAGTGACTATTAATATTTCACGTGGACAAAATATAAAGTTCGGAATAGCGAAATAAGCATTAAAAATTCCGAATATGGAAATATCCTAAGTAGCTTTAACTGTAAGTGCAAATTTGGTAACTGGAATTTTAATTTCCCGTTTATCTAATCTTTCCAGCAAAACAGACGGTTTAGACTAGCGAAACTGGCATCGGCGTTTTTCAAGCATTATTAATTCGGTAAGGCGTCTAACCTAATAGAATGTATACTGTACTGTACATTTAATTTTTTTTTTTTTTTTTTTTTTTTTATGATCCAAATCGGTCAATTCATAGTCAGCCCTTTCGTCATCGTATTTGGCATGCTACACAACTTGTTGAACAATGCCTACAAGACGAATTTGAGACGTCCATGGATCTTCCTCTGGAAAATAATTCTGCGTCGCGAATATTCGTCTTTACCGCTTTCAACAGGATTTCGAAGGACGTAGAAGCTTGGGCTTACAAGGTCACAGACGTCCGGCGGTTTGTGCCCGACAGCTAATGACATTCCTGGAACAGGTTAGTGTCCGCCGACCGACCGCACTACTAACTGGTCCAGCTGACAATTGCGTCTTTTGTGACCGCAAGGAATGACAAAATTGTGTAGTGTTCCACACAAAGTTACGGACAGAAAATTTCCACGCGATGTTGATAGGCTGTGAATTCTGAGACTGATTTCGCATTTCTCCGATGATTGAAAAACTTGCCGACTCTTGTCTGACTTTCAAGAACGACATGTACTGTACATCTTTCATCTCCTGCCCTACAAACGTCTTATGCTTTACTGACAGTTTGCACTTAACTGTGGATCCAAGACAACTGAAATTGCTGTTGTGTTTCTTGATTTCAGATATTTTTGCGTACAAACTGACAATTTCACTGACTAAGAGTTGAGTGGTGACTTTAACAACCGACTCACTCGCAGTCTGTAATATCGCATTCGGAGGATTTTGTGGAGGACTAAAATTACTACGTTCGGCTTCCAGAAATTCGTCCAGTGACAATTGCAACTCGGTTTGTGCCGTCCTAACGAGCTCAACTGAACTTGCCACGGCAGTCATCTCTGAGCTAAGTTTTCGGATGTTTTGTTCGCTTTGGTCTTTGACCTCTTGAACAAATTCCGAAATTTGCCCTAGGTTTTGGCCGTTCTCGTTTCGCATCTGTTCAATGGACAGTTCCGGTAGCGTCAAGTCTTTAGTCAACTGTTGATTACCCGATTGCAAAGAAGCACAGGTAGTTTTTACTTCTTCTGTGTCCCTTCCAGCTTAGAAACAATGTTAGCTATCTCAGACTTGAATTCGGACATTTCTTTTGTGATCACAGAACGGAAGGTGGATATTTTTCCGTCCAAACTTGTTAATATCGCAGCTTGCGAATCAAACCGTGCATCAACACTCTGCTTAAGCAACTCAGCATTTCTTTTAAATTCTTCCCTTTGTGAATTAAATTGTTGGCTAAGCAAATCTGAATTTCTCTTATTTTCCTCTTTTTGTGAATCGAGTTGTTGGCTAAGGAAATCCGAACGCTTGTTTAATTCCAGAAATTGCTGGCTTGTTACCAGTCTTGATTCCTGCCTTGATTCCAGAAATTGCTGGCTATTTTTTGGCTCAATTGCTCTATTGCAGCCATCAACATGTTAAGCATTTGCTGTTGGGTCTGTTCTGAATGTGTGAGCGTATTCTGTGCCATTTCACCGACAGGAGACGGAAAATTTTCCATATCTTCCTGTGGCGACAAAGTAGACTGCGAACTATATGAGTGGGTCGGAACTTCAGAACTTACGTTCCCCTCCCCAGCAGCCAATATTTCGCTTTGTTCCGTTAACTGAACCTGATCGTTCATGATTTCGGGAGATTTTTGCCTATCAGACTGATCTTCCATATCGAAATCTTTTATCGTACGAGATCGTAGCTTCATATGAACACACAACGAATGAATTTACCCCGCAATTGTGCAATGACGAAATCTAGATTCACTAACAACAAAAATACCGCGAATTTTCAATACACACAAATACATATACCCCTCCAAAATACAGCAAGAGAAAAGCAACGATGAATCATGCAACACAACACCATGAAAGCAGACTTACTTTCAAACACATGGGCAAAACATGCGTGTCTTAATTTTCTTAGAAGCTACCATGCATTAAGAAATCAACACTGACGTTACTCATTTAAAATTTTTAAACTGACCACAAAATTGTTACAATACAAAGTGTA
>CM061918.1:37544907-37639785 GCA_031002005.1 Vandiemenella viatica | reverse complement strand
CCTATGTCACTGTTAGTGTCCTGCAGGCAAGTGGATCATTTGTTGACTGTGAATAAATAGTCCAGCCTCGTAGTAATGTGGACGTTGGGTCTGTGGAGCAAGTAGATTCTCCAGAGGCAGGTAGATCTGGAGACGCAAGTCACAGCCACAGATTCCGTGGACGATGTTGGGGTAGTACACCTGCGTTTGGTAGTTGCCAGTCAACGAGGATCGTGCGAAATGGTCAAATGTAGCAGTAACCACGATGTTCCGCGAGTACTAGTGTCACTGCGAACTCAAGCTGCACAGCAAGTTGTAAGTGATGTCTTGAGCAGGTGGATCACCGAGGCTGATTGGTCCGCCATGCAGTGGCTGGAGCATGGAGCGCGGCTGGCAGGTGATGGTGTTGCGGATCGTGTTGGTTCCTCGCGCGCGTGTTCCGTTGCTCGCCGCGGCGGCTGCGGAGGCACTGAGGCCAACCGGCAACACCGGAGCTCAAGCGAAGACAGCAGCTGGTGGGGCGTGGGAGGAGGGGAATACGGGGGTGCTCTCCACCAACACTGTCCTTTCACTTCTCGTATGGCAGTCCAAAACGACACGAACCCAGGTTTGTTGGGTGGTACAATACATAGGACGAGTCGCAGGAGGGTTAGTAACCCAAGAACCTCCGATGACGACCCTACCCATTCCGGCATGAAGCAGGGTGAAACGTGATTTTTTTTAATCAGTCTCTCGACTGATTTGATGAAATCCTCCATCTCTTCCAATCTTGCGCTAACATTACCATCTCAACATACCCCTTACAACCCACAACCTCAATTATCTGCCTCATATATTCTAATCCGTGTCTTTCTCTGCAGTTCTTACCTTTGACTGTTCCCCCCACTAACAAGTTAACCAATCCTGTATATCTCAAAACATGACCTACCATCCTGTCTCTTCTTTCTGTAAGACTATTCCACAAACTTCTTTCCTCGCCTATCGTTTCGTACTTTACCCGTCCACTTAATTTTCAGAATCCTTCTATAGTGCCACATTTCAAATGCTTCAATCTTCCTTCTTTCTGGTATTCCTAAATCATATGCTTCGCTGCCATAAAGTGCTATGCTCCACTCGTAGAGTTTTTAAAAAAATTTCTGAGACATAGATCAATACTTGAAAGTAAAATATTTCTCTTTTTCATGAAGGCTCTTTTCGCTAGTGCTATTCTGCTTTTAACATCATTCCTGCTTCGGCCGTCGCGTCGGTTGTAATTTTACTTTCTAAGTAGCAAAATTCACTAACTTCTTCTATCGCACCCGATCCTATTTTTTATTTAATCTAATATTATTGGTATCACTTCTGCTACATTTCATCACTTTTGTCTCTCTTTCGTTTATATTAAGTCCAAACTCTTCCTTCAGTATTTTGGTCATGATATTCAGTAACTTCTCAATATCCTCAACCTGTTCTGCTAACAAGACAATGTCATCAGCAAATCGTAGCATACTGATTTTTTTTTTCCTTGAACGCCTATGCCACATTCATAGACTACAACTTTGTCTCACACCATTTTTAACTGATGCGGGATACTTGATTCTTATAAAGATTATAAAGCATTCTTCTATCCCGGTATTTCTTTAAAATTTTGAACATCTTCTCCCACTTTAACAAAAGCTTTTTCTAAATCAACAAACTCCATAAAAGTATCTTTGTCTATCCTGATCCGTCCTTCAAGCATAAATCTTGAGGGCAGAATCGCTTACCTTGTACCGCGGTTTTTCCTAAACCCATACTGATAATCACGTGCTATCCCTTCTACTACAGTTTCCACGTGTTTTAGGTTTATCTATCTATTTGTCCAAAACGCCACATCTGTCCGTCTATCCTACAATTTTTCTGTAATACTATCCTGTGACTATAAATCATGTTTCTTGAATTCTCCTCTACGTTTGTCCCTCCATTCTGTGCCATCCGACTACTTTTCTGGGTCACCTCCCCAGTGCTATACGTCTGACATGTCCACACCATGCAAGTCAGCAGATCTGCATTTCGTTTATCACATCGATTTATCTCTTATTTCTTCGTTTTGTGGGTCTCGCATTCGGGAGGACGTCGCTTCGAATCCCTGTCCGGCATCCAGATTTGGGTTTTGAATGGTTTCTCCAAATCACTGCAGGCGAATGCCGGGATGCTTCCTTCAGAAGGTCATGGCCGAATTCCTTCCCGTTCCTTGTCCCCAGCCCCATCCCGCCTCTAATGACCTAGACGTCGACGAGACTTAAAGCCGTAAGTAAAAAAAAATCGTTCTCTGCGTACCCATGCTAGCATGTCTTAAGCTATTCTTTTCCACAATCTTCAGTCTCTGTTGATCGATTTCTCTCATTTCCCAGGTTTAAATTCAGTACTGAAGGAAGCTCGTGGTGGGTGAGCGGTATCGTTCTGTCCTAGGTTCGAATCCCAGTCCGGGCATCCAGATTTCGGTTTTCCATGGTTTCCCCAAATCATTCGACGCGAATGTCGGGATGATTCCTTCAAAAGGCCATGGCTGAATTCCTTCCCGTTCGTTGCCCCAGTTCTTTCATACCTCTAATTACGTCGACCTTGACGAAGCGTAAAGCCATAAAAAATAGAAAAAATATTGTAATATTTTTTCTTGATATTTCTACTTTTGTCTGAGGTTCAAAATAAACTTTTCTGTCTTTTTGCTATTCCATTGAATAGATGTTATTTCCCCTAAATACATACCTGCGGTACAGTTTTCTAGGTTAGACCATCTACCGTTTAATCATCCTTTTCTCTCGCTACTCTATATATTTTCGTCCACGGATCTTGTGTGTTTCCCCCAATTTTTTAATATTCTCATAAACTTGTCACTTGATATTATTAACTTGATATTTTGCGAACAACATGGTTTGCAGCCACTCGTCTTTTCCTCAAGTTCGTTGGTCGACATTACTTTTTGCCATATTATCAGTTTTATTTAGATTAATGGGCTGGGAAGCTCAAAATACTCTATTTTCCATTATTCCCTTCTTTGTTGGTCTTCATATAATAGTGGAACGATAACTTTTTTATGTTTTTATCATTCAATAAACTTCCATAAATATCGATTAATCTCAATATTCTGCACTTAAAATTTATCAGAACCAATATAAAATGTGTAGGACATGTTATTCAATAGGTAGTGTGTAAAATCAGTGTGTTTGCGTAATGAGCATTATATTCGAAGATTCAACTAATTGTCTATTCAAAAGCGAGCTAAGTGCAGTCCGTTTCGGTAACGGATGGTATCGGGTTGAAGAAGCCAGGATATTTCTCCCATGGGTGTCATGTGTAGTCAGAGATAAGATACCCAGAGCAGGATTAAAAACTTAAACGAGAAAATTATCGAATAAAATTCTCCGAAGTTTATATTTTTGGCTTTCGGTTAAACAAATAAGCAATATGTATATCCGATCATTACGTGGATTTCTCCGTTTCGGAGTACAATCCTACCAGTTTCCTCGAAGAGAAGTCTTTACGGAGTTGTAATTTCAAAGGACTCAAGGGCGCAATGCATTGTTCTAACAGCTAATTTGACCCATAAAGTATTTTAAACAATCGTTACGCCACATGGCTAGTTTTTCAAAAGAAGTTATTTAGCGACACCTCCTCCACAGCCCTGATTTCACGGCTGGCGGATGCGGGAAGGGTTCGACCCCTGATACTCTCCGCTCCCCTCTCTCCAGAGCTCACCTTGCTAGGAGAGCGTATCCAGTATCTCCGATGACGTCACATAGGGACTTACCTGCAACACAAAACAAGAGAGGCAAACTTCACTACACAATTCGCACAACCACACAACGTAAACTGATTTTTTATTACTTTTTACTTTATGCCTCGTCGACGTAAAGGTAATTAGAGGCGGGGAATGAGGACAAGAAACGGGAAGGAATTGGGCCATGGTCTTTTGAAGGAAGCATCCACCTGGAGTGATTTGGGGAAACCATGAAAAACCCAAATCTGGATGCCCGGACGCAGATTCGGACCGCCGTCCTTCCGAATGACACTGATAATGTATGATGACACATACAAGTTTGCAACATTACAAATATAGTGTAGTAACAAAGAAAGCAAAGATTCCATTCTTAAGGCGCATCCACACAATGCCATATGGCAAAGCCAGATGATTCCTCTCAACATTTCACTGCGTCCTACCGAGCGTGGTGGGTGAATGGTTCGCGTTCTCGCCTCGCATACGGGAGGACGCGGGTTCGAATCCCCGTCCGGGCACCCAGATTTGGGTTTTAAATGGTTTCCCCAAATCACTCCAGGCGAATACCGGGATGCTTTCTTCAAAAAGGCCATGGCCGAATTCCTTCCCGTTCTTTGTCCCTAGTCGCATCCCGCCTCTAATGACCTTAGCCGTCGACGAGGCGTAAAGCAATAAGGGGAAAAAAGCACTGCACTGCGTCCTCATTCTAAACAGCACTCAGTAAGGGAGTGTCCATAAACTACGTTGCTCGGTCTAGGGGGAGGGGTTGTCTGGTAAGGGGGCATCCATAAATTACGTGAACTGTTTTTTCCGGATTTCCGTACCTCCCCCTTCTGGTGAGATCTGTTTCGTGAGAACCCCCCCCCCTAGAAATCGCCCTCGCAACTTTTTGAGACTTTTTTTTTTAGATCTCACCCTTCCAAAAATCCGGTTACACCCCCACTTTTCCACGAAATACCCCCCTAAAATCGACTTCCACGCAATTTGTAGATTATTTTTTAACTCTAGAGTCCAACAATTTTTTTCCAAAACCTCACATGAGATTTCCGTACAACTCCCCCCCCCTTTTGGTGAGATTTCGCCGAACCCCCCCCCCCTATTTCAACTCACGTAATTTATGGACGCCCCCTAAGCTAAGCTGGGCTACGTGGGGGAGAGGAATTTCCGATCCAAGTCACATAGCTTTTCATTCATATTATTTCTCAGAGTTAAAATAAGGTACAGGACACACAACAGCATATGAATATACAGGGTGGGGCATTTAATATGTTTTCTGGAAATATTTCGGAAAGAAAGCATTTTAACAAACAATAACCTATATAAAAAATATTCGTACAGTAGGGGGCTACAATTATGTGATATTGGTTTTTTCACAGGTGGCGCTGTTGTCGTTACAACAAGGTCAACTTAATTATTTTAAATGGGAACCCCTATTTTTTTTTGAAGATTTCGATTCCTCATGAAAAAATAAAAATAGTTTGCTTAACTCACTTTTCTGTTAGCCTCACAGATGGCGCTGTAATCCCGAAAAATGAATATTCGCGTTTTTTGTGTATAATTTTAATTATTGTTTAAATAATTACATGTAATTTTCATTCTGTAAACATGGATGGTAATTTTAAAGGATAATGACGAAATTGATTTTTTAAATGATTTTTCTTACTTATTTGCAGCCATGTCTACAGCAGGTGCTCAAAAAGGTGACCATTTACTTCCAGACATTTACTGACCCTTTGCAGAAATGATGCCTGAACAGCTCGAAGTGTGTCAGAAAATGTCTGTAAGTAAATGGTCACCTTTTTGAGCACCTGCTGTAGACATGGCTGCAAATATGTAAGAAAAAGCATTTAAAAAATCAATTTCGTCATTATCCTTTAAAATTACCATCCATGTTTACAGAATGAAAATTACATGTAATTATTTAAACAATAATTAAAATTATACAGAAAAAACGCGAATATTCATTTTTCGCGATTACAGCGCCATCTGTGAGGCTAACAGAAAAGTGAGTTAAGCAAACTATTTTTATTTTTTCATGAGGAATCGGAATCTTCAAAAAAAAATAGGGGTTCCCATTTAAAAGAATTAAGTTGACCTTGTTGTAACGACAACAGCGCCACCTGTGAAAAAACCAATATCACATAATTGTAGCCCCCTACTGTACGAATATTTTTTATATAGGTTATTGTTTGTTAAAATGCTTTCTTTCCGAAATATTTCCAGAAAACATATTAAATGCCCCACCCTGTATATTTCCGTCATTTAATTATTTCCATATGTAATTTATGATAGTCTGACAAGAGAAAACAGTACAGAATGTTTTCTGGAATCAATAGGAAAAAAATCCACGTGCTACTCGGAGAGGGGGGAGGGGGGGAGAACAAAAGTTACGTCGGGCTACGTGGTGGGAGGGGGGGGGGTTCACAGGAGACATAATGGAGCTACGTGGTTTATGGACGCTCCCTAAGATGATGTTTAGTGACGAAGATCTGCTTGTGCCGCCGCTGCAGCACTCAAACGACAATTTCGGGTATATCCCACTCTCCAAGGTAGAGCCGAATATGGTTGTAGTGAACTAATGAATGATTTATTAATGGATGATTCAGATTACTTGAATCTAGAGTGCAGAAGTGTGGTCCTGTTTGCAGTTGACAAAAATTACAATTTCTTTTACGCAAATGTAAATTGCCAAGGAAGTATCCCGTACGGCAGTATATACAGCGAAAGAAAATTCAAGAAATGTTTGAGATAACACTATGTTACCCGCAGTCTATGCCTGCTTCCTGGAAGAAGTATTAGTACACCAATTGTTTTTGTTGCTGATGGGTTATTTCCTCTCTGGAATAATGTTATGGAACCGCATCCGGGATACAAGACAAGGGTTCAATGAAAAGGATTTTTAATTACCGCTCATATATAACACGTAGAGTATTGGAGAATACATTTGGGATGTTCCGTTTGTTGCATTTTCAGAAAGACTATTAGCAGAACCACCGACGTTTGAAAACGGAATCACTTCCTGCACCGAATTCAGCACTGTCTCTGGCATTTTTAATCTCTTGAAAAATATCCAGCTAGATTCCTTTTTTCTGTTAATTTCTTCCTTATCAACGCTAAAGCTAATTGCTATTTGCGTGGGTGCACCATGCCTTTTATTACGACCTTTGTGTTCTTTTAATATGCAATCTCGCAAAACAGCTCGGTAGAGCTCTATTAACGGAAAGACTTTGTCGTTTAGTGTGGAATGTCAACAGAAGACACTCACTAGAAGCTGTTTAGGGCACCAGTATGTTTTTACGAATGTGGTCATATACAGAACTTTTTTTACATATTTACCAACCGGTGTTATCGTAGATGTGGGTATCGAGGTTCAAAATGAAACATCTTTTGTGTCGTCGGATGATGCCTCGACGAATAATTCCACAGCCTGCTAATTAGAAGCTGAAAACAAAAGGGGCAAACACTGATCCCTGCGGTAGACCATTTTTAAAAGTCCTGTCTTCTGTCACAAAACATATTGTTCGGCAGGTCAGCCAAAGTTTTACATGGGACAGCTTCCAAGAACTTGAAAGCCTGGCATTCGCGAGGTCGCAGGTTCGAATCCCCGTCTGGCCATTTTGATTTCCGAATATTTCCCGAAATTACTCGACGCGAAAGGGGCGAAAGGGGCCATGGCCGAAATCCTACCGGTTCCTTGGCGCCAGTCCTTCCCCGCCTGTTACCTTATAAACCCTGATGTTTATGAGGTGAAAAGCTATAAATATTGATTGCTATAAAAATTTAAATAGAAACAATGTATAATATCATCATAAAATAAAGACAACAAATAACGATATCAGGAAAAGCAGATAAGCACTTGCACACAGATCTTTCCAATATGCGAAATGTTCAAGTACAAAACATAAACATAAGACTTGGAGAGAAATTTACAGAACAACTCTTTATGACAAAAGATAAAGTAAAAGTGATATTCGAAATATGATGCTGCTCAAGGACCTACAAAATTAAGCCGATAAAGTAAAAAATGAATTTTCTATTGAAACGACGAGAAAAGTAAAGATGTCATAAAGACATGCTAGGAAACGTCTTGTTGGTTGACATTGTATGTTAATGGAGACAGCAGAAGAAAGGAATATCACAGTGGGCGAAGCAGACAATTAAGAGCTGCCTTGCGTAAGCGAAGAGGAAATTATTACGACATTGAAAGACGGGACAATCAATTCAAAGGTTCTAAAAATAGGAAAGGCATCCACAGAATGTTTCGTTCTGTGGTAAAAAAATTGTTGTACGTCTCGGTTATCTGCTTAAAATTCCTTAGTCCTATGTTCGTCTTCTATAAATTTTACCTTCGATTATTGGACTAAGGATTTAATCAATCCCGCTTGTCTTAAAATGTTCTGCACCAGCTTCTCTCTTCTTTGTGCCAAGTTCTTCCTCGCCCATCATTTCGAAAACGCGTTCATTTTGTACTCCTTGTATATATTTAATTTACAGCATCCTTCTATAGCACCACGTTTCAAATGCTTCACTTTTCCTCCTTCCTAGCATTATTTAAGTCCAAGCTTCAATTGCATTAAGTGTTGTTGTACGTATGTTAAGTTTTAGAAAATTCTTAGGGAGTCGTGTGGAAGGCAACGACCACGCTCTAAGATTTCCCATTTGCCTGTAATCTTCTTTTGTAGCTGACGCAGTCAGGAACAGGAATACTGTTAAATTACCTATAGAATTGCTCAGCAACTCGCCCCAAGAAGTGAAAGAATTTAAAATAAATATTCATGAAAGTGCGTAGGGAATCTGAAGTGAAAGAATTTAAATAAAAATTCGTGAAATGTAAAAGAGTATGCAAATTGCCACTGGAGCGTATTCTCCGTCCAAATGAAAATTAATAAAATTATATAACTTAACTTAAAACTCTGGGACAGTTCGCAAACGCCACCTGCCCCCCCCCCCCCCCCCGCCCTTTCTTTCGTCCTTGTGTGTCTGTCAAGCAAAGTCGGCAGTGGAAACAGCTTAAACATCCCCCAACCCCGGTCAACCATCACAACGGGCAGTTCGTAAACATCAGTCAGTAATGGCTACAAGCAGTCGCGAATCAAATATGAGGATGGTTCGTCGAGTCCCTGATACAAACTGAAGAGCCAAAGAAACTGGTACACCTGCCTAATATCGTGTAGGGCCCCCGCGAGCACCCAGAAGTGCCGCACCACGACGTGGCATGGACTAGACTAATGTCTGAAGTAGTGCTGGAAGGAATTAACACCATGTATCCTGCAGGGCTGTCCATAAATCTGTAAGTGTACGAGGGGGTGGAGATCTCTTCTGAACGGCACGTTGCAAGGCATCCCAGATATGATCAATAATGTTCATGTCTGGGGAGTTTGGTGGTCAGCGGAGATGTTTAAACTCAGAAGATTGTTCCTGGAGCCACTCTGTAGCAATTCTGGACGTGTGGGGTGTCGCATTGTCCTACTGGAATTGTCCAAGTCCGTCGGAATGCATAATGGATATGAATGGATGCAGGTGATCAGCCAGGATGCGCACGTACGTGTCACCTATCAGAGTCGTATCTAGACGTATCAGGGGTCCCATGTCACTCCAACTGCACACGCCCCACACCATTACAGAGCCTCCACTAGCTTGAACAGTTCCCTGCTGACATGCAGGGTCCATGAATTTATGAGGCTGTCTCCATACCCGTACACGTCCATCCACTCGATACAGTTGGAAACAAGACTCGTCAAACCAGGCAACATGTTTCCAATCATCAACAGACCAATGTCGATGTTAACGGGTCGAGGCGAGGCGTAAAGCTTTGTGTCGTGCGCTCAGCAAGGGTACACGAATGGGCCTTCTGCTCCGAAAGCCCATATGGATGATGTTTCGTTGAATGTTTCGCACGCTGACACTTGTTGATGGCCCAGCATTGAAATCCTCAGCAATTTGCGGAAGGATTGCACTTTTGTCACGTTGAACGACTCTCTTCAGTCGTCGTTGGTCCCATTCTTGCAGGATTTTTTTCCGGCCGCAGCGATTTCGGAGATTTGATGTTTTACCGGATTCCCAATATTCACGGTGTACTTGTGAAAAGGTCGTACGGGAAAATCCCCACCTCATCGCTACCTCGGAGATGCTGTGTCCCATTTCTCGTGCGCCGATTATAACACCACGTTCAAACTCACTTAAATCGTGATAACTTAACATTGTAGCAGCAGTAACCGATCTAACGCCTGCGTTAGACACCTGTTGTGTTATATAGGTATTGCCGACCGCAGCGCCGTA
The DNA here is from genome assembly GCA_031002005.1 of Vandiemenella viatica. Taxonomy (NCBI): domain Eukaryota; kingdom Metazoa; phylum Arthropoda; class Insecta; order Orthoptera; family Morabidae; genus Vandiemenella; species Vandiemenella viatica. The sequence continues at coordinate 37,629,791 of CM061918.1, read as the reverse complement.
CTCTGAGTGTTTACATATCTCTGTGTTTGCATACGCATGCCTATACCAGTTTCTTTGGCTCTTCAGTGTAGATAGCATAGGTGAGAGCTGGGCAGAGCGGCCAAGCTATGATGTTTAAAGCTAACTTACAATAAACCTGTACACATTAACATTGGTGGTTACATACTTCAACTATATTAGCACGGCTAGAATTTTTTGGTTACCTCAGGATTAAGTTTAGTGCCTAAAATAATTAATTTTTCAAAAAGTATGCAGATGATCGAGCAAACTGGCCACTTAGTTTCTACATCAGAAATAGAGCTGTAAAAGTAACGATAAATTGTGTACATGTATGTATTCGTTATTAAATCAATAAGTACTCGTTACTATCGATTTCGGTTCAATGGAGCGCTAACATCGAGTCGCGCCGCGTAGGGGACGACTTCGTTACTGTCGTATCGTTTCGTTTCTCGTTACTTCGGACACAATCGAGCACTAGCGTGAAGCATCGCATCGAGTCGCGTCGTGTGTGGATTACGGGATGACTTCGTACTTTGTAAAGTTTAAGTAAATTGTTCATTTAGTAAAATAAGTTTAGGTAAAATTCGCATTAAAAATTAAAATAAAATAATATCGCCTTTTTAAACAAATGCATTCATAAATGTTTGAAATTAACAAAATATCACTAAGGTATTGTAACAGCCCTCATACCTGAATTTTGAATAGTATTGTACTGTATGTAGTATTTGTAGTGAGCTAAAGTTTGCTTGAATATGATCTGGTATGTTTGTTTTGTAATTTCTTGTAAATGAGTGTATATAGACTTTTGTTTTATGAAAGAAAATTATTTAAAATCCATTTAATATTTTTAAGAACAGAATTGTGTAAGAAAATTGCTTAAATGTGTGGAATTCCAAGTATTAATGCAAGTTACGATGTCTACAGGACAATTTTCTACAGTTTGAAATGATTTCTGTAAATAATTTGGTATTTAAGTATCGCTAATTTCCATTTCTGATCATTTTGTAATGATGTTAAGTGATTATGTATTAATTCCGATTGTTTTTAATATGTTTAATTGTTTGAGTAATTGTTAATGTTCGAGAAATATCGGGCGGAAGCTTTTGAAGAATTCTCGCAATTTCGATAGAGACTATATAAACAGATCGGCAGAAGGACAGTTAGTTTTCAAGTTGAGTTCACAGAAGTTTTATAAAGATTATCTTTGCGACTGCTCAGAAGGGCATCTCTGTATTGTATCTATGCATGTGAATATCGCTGACTTAGTTTTGAGAAAATAAACAAATCTTCAACATAACCTTTTGGTGGACTTTTTAATTAATCAGTATATTAATTAAACCACCGAAGACCATAACAATATGATCAATAAAAAAAGCAATAACCATTTCATATTATATATCTAAATTTTCTATGTTTAATGTTAAACAAAATCAAAACTACAAAATAACTCTTTATGTTGTCAAAATTACTCGTAATTACCTCATTAAAAGTATCAATACTTAACAGTAAATAATACTAATTATACAAAAATAATGTGGGCGCAACACATTTTCCTTTGTAACGAAATGAATTCAAATCAAAATTCCCAGAAATACGCGACGCATGATGTTCAAATTTCATTCTCACTGAGATCCATTTAGTCGCTGTACAAACCGTTTCAGTTCTCGCATGATGCTTCGTATTTGTTCGTTTATCGAATCAAACTGACATCCATACGACAAATTAGAGTAACATCTGCTGTACCTATTTACTTTTCTGCCTCTTCGCACTTTTCTTGCAGCCACTTATATTTTTCTTTTCTGCATTTCCTGTTTATTTGATTTCCAAAGTGTCTGTACTGCTCTCTTCCTGCTTCATCCTGAGCATTTTTATGCCTCCTCCTCTGATCCATCAACTGTAATATTTCTGCTGTGATCCAAGGTTTCCGGGAGGAATCAGTGTGCAAAATTTTATCTATATACGACAGGAAGTATTCTAAAATTTGATGATTATTAGTGAGTTAATCATTTACAAATTGGAGAAATTTTCATACGAATATCTTACCAAGTAAGGAAAGGAACGAAACAAAACTTAATGTGTTTGCTAAGCTTACTGATTTCTATGTATAATACAAATTTGAGACAAGTTGCATCATACAGATCGAAGATACGAAGGTACAAAAATTGCCTGAATCGCTTCCAGAAAAGGGTAGATAGTGCCGCCGTTGACTCGATTTGGCGGGCATAGTGAGTTTATTGATTACTCTATGGTTCATCTTGAGCCTCAACTAACTTGTACTTTCATTAAAGTTTTCAGTTTTCTTGAGAAATCCTTTTTTACGGAATTCTCATGTAAACTAATCAAAACAGTTTCTTATTCGAAATCGGTTTGGGATGACTCATGTAGAAAGCGCGAAACAACATTTGGTGTGGACAAATCCTTGGGTACGCCCTTGCTTGAGTATGTGCGGTAGTTAGGGACCCACATTATTAGTATCAAGTATAGGATTCGGAGTGGGTGCGAAGGAGCACAGGTAGATTTGTCTATGGACAGTACCGAAAAATGACTGATATGATAACGGAAATGAGTTGGAAGACGAGTGAAGAGAGTGCTGGCACAGTGTATGATGCATACACTGGCGTGGATCAATACTGACAGAAGACTTAGTAGTAATATGATTGTGAGAGGAGGGGGATAGATGAGAATCACCCTAAACTTCACTTAATTTCAAATATAAATTATCACTGTAGGTTATTTCTTTTTGCTGTCATCAGTCTCTCGACTGGTTTGATGCAATCTTCCATCCTTCCTATACTGCGCTAACCTCTTCATACCAACATAGCCTTTACAACCTACGTCTTCAATTATCTGCTTCATATATTCCAATCTCTGATTTCCTCTACAGGTCTTTCATTAGACTGATCCCTCCACTAACAAATTAACCAATCCCGCATATCTTAAAAAGTGTTCCACTATCCTGTCTTTTCTTTCTTTAAGACTCCTCCACAAATTTTTCTCACCCATCATTTCCAAAACACGTTCATTTGGTACTTTATCAATCCACTTAATCTTCAGCATCCTCATATTGCAGCACATTTCAAACGCTTCAATTTTTCGCCTTTCTGGTATTCCTAAACTACATGTTTCGCTAGCTGTGTTCAACACTTTAAGCTTTAAAAAAATTGTTTTCTAAGTCCTAGATTAACATTTCACACTAAGAGATTTGTCTTTTCCAAGAAGGCTCTTTTAGCTAGTGCTATTCTGCTTTTAACATTATTCCTGCTTCGGGCATCATTTGTAATATTACTTCCTAAATAACAGAATTAACTTACTTCTCCTATCACATTTGACCCTATTTTTATATTTAATCTGCTAGTATTGGTATCATTTCTGCTACATTTCATCACATTTATCTTTCTTTGGTTTATATTTAGTCCAAAATCTTACTTCAGTATTTTGTTCATGCCGTTCAGTAACTTCTCAGTATTCTCATTCTGTTCTGCTTACAGGACAATGTCATCAGCAAATCGTAGCATACAGTTATGCCTCATCAAAATATTTCTTTTACGTCCAGTATTGCTTCCTCTACATACATGTTAAATATTAACGGGGATCTTGTCTCACACCCTTTTTAACGGATGCATGTATCTCATGATTTTCCACTAGAGCTACTTGATTCTTGCAAAGTATTCTTCTATCTGGATATTTTAGACCTTGTTTGTTTAAAATTTTGAACACCTTGTCCCACCTAATATTATCAAAAGCTTTTTATAAATCAACAAACGTCATAAAAGTATCCTTGTTTTTCTGGATCCGCCCTTGGTATGATGAAGGGAACGAGATGGGAGTCGCTGGGATACAAGAGCAGGGTGAAGACAGCGTAAGGAATGTATGATGCACATACAGACCGATGAAGATGAATGTTCGATAAATAGTTAGGAGTACTCTTATTGTTGCAGGAGATGATTGCTACACAAAAAAAACCTACACTCGACTTCAGGTATAACGGAGCACCCATAAACCACGTACCTCCATTTTGGCCTCTTGTGAATCCCTCCCCCCCCCTCCCCCACGTAACCTTACTTGGCTGTTGCTACTACCTCCCTCCCCCCCCTCACGCTACGTAGCACGTAGATTTTCCCCCTATTGATTTCAGAAGACATTTTTTGCGGTCTTCTCTTGTCAGACTATCGTAAATTACATACGGAAGTAATTAAATGACTTAAATAAATATTCACATGCTATACTGTGTTCTGTACCTCATTTTAACTGTGACAAATGTATGAATGGAAAGCTACGTGGCCTGGCTCGGAACACTCCCCCTCACACACACACACACATAGCCCAGCGTAGCTTTCCAGCCAACCCCCTCCCCCTTCCCCTAGAATGAGCCACGTAGTTTGTGGGCGCTCCCTAAGGGAGTGGCACATTTTCACTGTAGATAAGGGACTGAAATTAATGATTGACGGATGACATTGATGAAGAATTTAGACTATGTGCATGAGGACGTTACGACATTATCCCTTCAAAATCAATAATAATAAAAAATAATTATTTACATTATGTTTCGTGACGAAATATTTGTCTGTGTGACTGCTCGTTCCTTCCTGACTACTGCTAGGTGCTCCGCACCCCCGCGTGTCCCTTGAGTGAACACGACCTCCCACTTAGCATGGGTCAAAGGTCACTACCTCACACCCACTGTGTAAAGACTACTGTGCAGTACGTCCCTTTCGTTATACCACAAACCAGCTTAGTGGTGTGTCTGCAACAGGTAGGTTGCAGCTGAACATCATTAATTACCAGAGCGTCAGGCTGTGACACAAAACTGGCGAACGGAGCTCCCGGGGTAGGGAAAGCTAACTGTAAGTAGGATGGGTCTCCGAGTCCACAAGAAATTCTCAACGAAGAAAGAAGAGCCACTGAAAAACTGTATCGTCACGTTGAAAGGGTAGGTACGACAGCCCTAACGTTAAATTTCCAACTAACCAGAAACGCATTTTGCGAGACACAACGGAAGTAAGAGGTGTGTCGTCAAAAAGAAGAAATGTATCAGACTTAACAAACAGGTCAAAACTTACTGCCCGAATGTACCATCTCGCATGTTTCTCTTTTCGACCACGGTTAAACCTGGCCTACAGAAAATAGCTTTATTTTCTTTTCACCCAATATTTCTTCGATCGTCCACTGATTTGTTTTCCCCTTTCTTCTGTCCAGACTGACTGTCTTTGGTTTTGTACTTTTTCTGTAAAATTCTTATTCTCCGTGATCTTTTTTCGACACGCGATATTGTTCAATATATAATCTTTTTCAAGATTCTTTTCTGTTAGGTCCATTTACTTCAGTAAACTAAATTTTCGTTTCGGGAAAATTATCAAAGTAGTCAACCTTTCTTCTTCGTTTTGCGTTAAGGCCTTCTAAGGTTCAAGAGGGAGTTTGAATGCTTCGTCCTGCCTTCACGTTCTTCGAGTACTCCTTCAACCTTTCACTATGTATCCTTTTCATCTGATCTTGTTTTCTTTCCCTTCCTGTCTTGGAATTCTTCCACTTTTTTGCTTAAAAATTTATCTGTTGCTTCTTCCTCAGTTAAATTGCTTCTAATAATATTTTGTCCATGATTGGAGAATTCAGCGACTGTGATATCAAATTTGGGTTGATATTGAAGATAGCGACCAGTCACAATTTGTTATTATGTTTATTCAACCATTATCGGTTTCAAGAAAACAATGTTCATCCTCAGATGGTTTGCATTCATTATGTCTTTAGATATACAGATGCAAATTGCGAGCGTATTTGTGCGTCGTTAGATATCTGAATATTTCTGAAAACAAACTCTTGTCAATGGCGAGAAGATATGATGCATTTCTGTGAAGATTCATTTTAAAAAAACACTGCACTAACACTGATGATATCGTTATTATTATGTAGAATCTGAATAGAACTTAAGAACACGCTGTAAATTTGCTTCTGCGTTTGGAAATGTGCAACTTGTAATTCAGAACAGACACTCAGGCTTGACTACTGTGATATAGTGCTATATTACAGGATTTTTCGATAAACACTTTTTCCTGTAAATTTTCCTAACTATGCGATATGTTCTTTCCATCTAGTACATCCTTTCTTATTCACAATTTTTTAAACGACTTTTCCGAATTATTTCCGGCAAATATTTCAACTTCTTTACCCTCCTCATTTGGCAATATCTGTCACTAGGATTTCTGGAGCATTTTTTATAGGTCATAATTATTTTTTTTGCAGACATTCTTAAACGAGATTTGTTGGCTATCTTCTCCAGGAGGTTGACTTGTATTGCTGCATTTGTGGAGTTTTCAGGAAGTACGGTAAAACTATCTGCAAATGCTATACTGTTTATTGCAGCACACATGCGCTCTTTTACCCCCAGTGTTAATGGTGACTGTTTTTGTTTAATTTTACATTCCAAATTATTAGTATTTTTTCTAAGATGAAATGAGGAGTGGAGACAAACTATCACCTTACCGTTATTCCCGTATTTATCTTAAATGGTTTCGATAAATCATCCTGAAATTTTACTGTCGATATGGTGCTTGTAAGGGTTTCACGTACTAGATTTGCCAGTTTAGACTTAACTGAAATGTTTGTTACGTATAGTATTTCTCACATGACCTCCGCGTGTGGTTTGACCTAGTCAAACAGTTTGACATTGCCACGAATCCGACCCCTGTCAAGGTTGGGCCCACATCTTAGCGTGGGATCCAAAACGCCGAGTACTCGAAGCGTAACTCATGCACACAGAGCAGCCTTTGATGGGCGTAGGTCAGATAGAGGTCGCGCACTAATTTTGTCGTCACCACGAGTGAGGCGATGCCGTCTGCTTAAACTCTAACCCAGGGCAGTATATAAGTTTTTCTACGGTTCGTTTGTGCGCCGTCATTCGTTCTCGCCGTAAGCAGAATACAGCCACCCAGTCTAGTCAGCACTCGAGTCGGGACATCTGGAGCCCTAACAGAGCAGGAGTGGGCTGATAAAATGTTTTGTTAATTTTTTTACAGTGAGAATGGCAGTTACTCTCGACGACGTCGAATTGGAAGTGTGTTCCAGCATAAAATAACAGTAGCAACAGTTTAGTCTGCACATTTGTCTTTTTTTTTTTTAAAAGCATATGACTCAGTTGATTGTGAGTCACTATTCCCAATATCGAAGTAACAGAGCTTAGACCACAAAACTCTTGCTTCAGTAAAATAAACACTAACGGATACAAAGGCCAAAATAAAATTCTTGGGGGAACTATCAGAAAGAACCCTTCATTATTAAAATAGGAGAAACACAACCGCGTTCTGGATTAAGTAATACAGGAATGGTGGAAACAAAAATTAATCCTTAAAATTAACCTACCAATCATATTAGGCAGAGGAAAATTAAAGAAAGATTCCCAGCAGTTGCAGACAACCTAATGATCTTAACCTGTGACATCACAATAGCCTAACCACAGAACGAACTTTTGAGGAAAATATTGGAGAAAGTTAGGCAACAGGTTTCATTTAAGGAAACAATTTAAGACCTGCAAAAAAAAAAAAAAAAAAAAAAAAAAAATATATATATATATATATATATATATATATATATATAATAATAATAATAATAATAATAATAATAATAATAATAATAATAATCCAAGATACATGGAAACAAAATATGGAAAAATCAAACGAGTTCCATACTTCAAGTATCTCGGCGAAAAAATCTAAGAGAATGGAACCGAAACAAAAGACAATAAAATTAGATGCCAAAAGATGGATACAGCTCATCACTTAATACAAAACATCTACAGCAATAAAAGCATCTCCAACACACAAAACTGACATATTACAATACCGTTATCACACCAGAAAGTCTCTATGGATCGGCAAAACTCGTTTTGAATAGGAAAAAAATAGAGAAAACGTTGAGAAAAAAGAACGCAAAGATATAAGGAAAATATTGGGCCCAAAACTCACAGGAGACAAATATAGACTTGGAAGCAATCAGGAAATCTTACAATATACAGACATATACAGTGACATTTGGAAAATGCAGGCTAAATTTTAGGGGCAAATCAAAAAAATGAACCCTGAAAGACTCGCAAGACAAATAGTTGAATTCTATGCATACCGAAGTAAAGCAGTATCAGATACAATCAAATGGATTGGAGAAAGCAAGAAAGACCAGAAATTAGCAAGAATCACCCCAAAAGACGTCGAAAATAGAGAGAGATTTAGATAAAATGTTCACAAGTGGCAAGTTGAACGGGAGGACATAACGATGAAAAGAAATGAAACAACATGGCCTGATGAGAGAAAAGAAGCCCACAGCAAGTGTATGAAGGAAGTATGGGCACAAAGGGAATGGAGCGTCCATAAACTACGTGGATCGGTCTAGGGGGGGGGGCTTGGGGTTGGCTGGAAAGCTGCGTTGGGCTACGTGGGGGGAGGTTCCGAGCCAGGCCACGTAGCTTTCCATTCATATTATTTGTCACAGTTAAAATGAAGAACAGAACACATAACAGCATGTAAATGTTTATTTACGTCATTTAATTATCTCCGTATGTGATTTACGATAGTCTGATAAGCGAAAACAGCACAAAATGTATTATGGAATCAATAGAGAAAAAACTTACGTGATATGTGGGGGTGGGGGGGGATAGAGGCAAAAGTCACGTCGGGCTACGTGGGGGGGGGGGGGGAGGAGGGTTCACAGGAGGTCAAAATGGAGCTATGTGGTTTATGGGCGCTCCAAACGGAAATAAACGCTTCTAAATACTTGTATAGTCATAATGGGCTTAATTGAAAATAACATTAATAGTAATAAATATTGCACCTTAATAAAAATGTATTTACGTTCTATAGCCGAAAAAAAAAGAATTATTTATCCTCTAAACTAGTAAAATGATTTGCTGTTTGGATTAGTTTTACTTTGACGATACAGTATATTGATTCGATCAATTATTTCTGCTATAAAACAGAAATTTGCGTGGATTAAAACTAATCTTACGCGGTATAACGTAAGTTCGTTAGGAATTATTTTTAATTGCCTTCGCTTTCACTGACTTCAATTACTAATCTAATTAATTCAGCCGCATGTAACGTATCAATTATCGACCGAGATACAGTGAATGTAGTAACGCGCGTGTAAATTAAGTTAAGATTTTCTTACGGCACTAGTATTAGCAGAGGTTGTGGTTAGGTGAAATGCAGCCTGGACCAGAATGGCAACTGACAGTTTTTGTTAAAGCATAAGGGACGATGGATTTAAATTTAAAAATTACGCGGTGTAGCATAAAGTGTTAGGATTTCTACTTAATTTTTAATTTAATTGGTTCCCTAGTGCTGTCGTTATTAACGGAACAGAATGTAAAAAGTTCCATCTTTATGGCGATATAACCTAGAACCGAAAATGTACATTACTCAATCACGATTATGAGGGTTATTTAGCTAAGCAACTGAGCAGAAATAAATTGCCGGAGCACTGGATTTAACCCACCATTTCTGACGGACTCCGAAGCTAGGTGATATATAATTACAATTTTACTCTTTTTCAACTTCTCATAATTTTTAACTCGTGTATTGAGAAGAAAATTACGGCGAGAAACTCTGCGACAGAAGACCTCTACTTGAGAACTCACCGAATCCAAGTAAATACGACTTTAAAAAAATTAAATTTAAGAACAGATTTGTATTTCATAAATCATTACTCTTAGTTTATCAAGTGCATTAATTTAAGCGATTTTAAACGGAACACATCAAGAGCAATGTGCCCGATTACTGTGAAAAGCAATGAGTAAATGTGACAGTACCGTCTACGAGGTAGGAAGTTCTTTGGTGTCGGTAAAATCCGAAATGATAATGAAAATTCCCAAACGAACTATTTGCTTTAAGATTCTGATTCCGTTTGATTCACGCATTCCGTTTATTTTAATGTACAAAACTCAAGAACTAAATAAGAGAAGTCAAAAAATTAAACAGAGTACTAGGGTAATCTTTTGTCAGCATTTCTTAAAAGGAGTGATCATCTCAAATACAGCATGATCTGTGACGAATATTTGTTCCACCACGAAATGATTTTAATTTCTTGCTCCATTCCTCGGTACATATATGCCACAAGCTATTTTTGCAGATTTTGATCCTGGTCATTAGCTTTCAAAATTTTAAAACACTATCCAAATTGCTGATATAGTTTTTTTCGTGATGCCATCTCAAACTCTGACACACGCACCTCCCTTACCGATTTATAACGGTATAGATTTAACAGATATTTTAGTTTAAATTAAACTACCCAGTTCTTCAATTAACTACGTGAATTGAGTGAGTCGTAGAAAGATCGAGAATTTATTTCATAGTGGTTTACATGTAGGTCAGTTTTGTACGAAGCGTCCTATGCAGCTCCACAGAACCCATACCGTTTTAATATAGGAACAAGCAAGTTGTTTAAATAGCGAAATGATTATTTAAAGCTGTCGAACCCTCTCTTACATCATAACAGGTGTTTATAATACATAATATACACTTTACATAAATTTCAGTTTATCTCAAATTTTTACTTGAGTTAATAACTAAAATACTAATTAAAAATATTAATGATGTGTATCTGGTGCATCAACAAGTGGATAGTGAGGGCTGAAGAAGAATGTGAGGATGGATTAAGGTAAGTACAGTAGAATTCCAGTTATCCGAATCAATTGGGACCGGACCCAATTCGAATAGTAAAAAATACGGATAATTGGATTTTTTCCGAAAAAGGGTCTATTTTAATCACTTGCTGTATGTATGTTGAAAATGGGAGAAAAAACTATTTTAAAATATGGTCTCTTAATTAATTAAATGGAAAGGCAACACTTTTTCATGTTAAGTGTACTTACAAGTGCTGTATTTAGTACAGTATGTACATACCGTACTGTAAATAAAAGTAATTGCTTGCTGAACATCTCTGTCAGAGTAAGCTGTTTGACTGTATTCATCCGCTTTACAGTGAGAAGTTGCATGTTGTCACACTCGGGCTGACGCTCCATCCACTTAATTAAAAAAGTTATTCGGGTATTCAGCGATTCATCTACATCTACATTCATACTCTGCAAATCACAAACATTGTGGGTGGCAGAGGGTGCTAAGCACCAGTCCTAAACCCGCCCATTCCAATCCCGAATAGTGCGAGGAAAGAAGGAATACATATAAGCATCAGTACGGCATCTTATTTCTCTAATCTTATCCCTCCGGTCATTGCGACCTAAATAGGTTGGCGGAAGAAGTATTTCATTGCACTCGAAATTTAAATTTTTTCGCATATTCTCCAATAAATTCGAACGCAAGCTACGTCGTCTGTCTTCCAAACTATCCCAGCCCAATCTATGTATCAATTCTGTGACGCTTTCATAAGGGCTGTAACAACAAGTCACGAATCTAGCGGCTCTCCTCTGCACCCTCTCAACTGAGTCAATCAGAACCTTGCGATACGGATCCCAAACCCCACAACAGTAATCCAGATGCGGAAGCACTAGTGTTTTATACGCTATCTCCTTTGTATGAGCATTATAATTCCTCAAAATACGACCTATGAATCGTAATTTAGAATTAGCCTTGCCTACGACGGAAGTTATGTGTATGTCCCATTTCATGTTGCTTTGTACTATCACCCCCAGATACTTCACGGAATCAACCGTATCAACAGCTGAATTGTTTATTTTGTACTCGTGAACAAACTGATTCTTCTTGTTACTTATCCGCATTACCTTGCACTTTATGCAATTAAGTGTAAGCTGCCATTTACGGCACCAATCGAGAATAGCATCCAAATCGCGCTGAATTTCTATGCAATCGTCGGAGCACCTTATTTCCCTTTAGATAACCGCATCGTCGGCAAACAATCGCAACCAGCATTTCACGTTGTCACCTAGATCGCTTATAAATATTAAGAAAAGAAGTGGACCTATTACACTTCCTTGAGGAACGCCCGTAGTAACATTTATCTTAGAAGAGGCTTCCCCGTCAACAACGACATACTGTGATCGACCAGTTAGAAAATCACGTATCCACTCGCAAATCTGAGCCGAAATACCGTAAGCTCGAATCTTCGCTAAAAGTCGGTTGTGTGGCACAGAATCAAAAGCTTTCTGAAAATTCAAAAAAAAACTGCATCAACTTGCGAACCTGCATCGATAACTTTCATTATGTCATGGGAAAATAGGGCCAATTGTGTTTCACACGATCTCTTATTCCGAAATCCGTGTTTACACGGTGTAAGTACAGTAACTCGTTCTCATCTAGAAACTTCATAATGTTCGAGCATATGACATGTTCCAGAATTCTGCTGCAGACCGATGTAAGAGATAGTTGGAGTTCTACTATATTCAATTTGTTTTATAAAGCATTTGTAAATTGTTTTGGACATTAACGGGTTTTTTAAGAGACATGTAATTTAAGAGGACAGTTTTAACAATATATTTTCTTTTTGTTTGTTTTTGTTTTACTATTTTTTTGCTATTGGCTTTACGCCTCGTGGAGGTCATTTAGAGGCAGAAAAGGACTGGCCACAAGAGACGGGAAGAAATTCGTTCGTGCTCGTTTGAAGGAACCATCCCAACATTTGTTTGGAAACCTCTATCTGGATGCCCGGGCGGGGATTCGAACCTGCGTCCACCCAAATCGAGGCCAGAGCGTTGCTGCTCACTCACCACGTTCGGTTTAACAAACTCGCGTTTACTGAGCACAAGAGCCAATTAGTTTCAAATGACTTTTTAGTAATTAATTTCTTGAAGTGCTACTGCTGTTATATAGCTAAACGTAGGAATCATTTTTGCGAGTAGCCATTGAGTAGCGTTGAGAATCGGAATTATTTTATGTACATTCCTGCTGTGTATATTATAAATATCGTACTACTAATAACTGAACCTTGTGCAGTTAGATTAATTACCATCGTGTAGCGCCTAATATAGGGGCCTCTATCCGATTCCCATGAGCGCTAAGTCAGCCAACAGTTCCTGCATTAACTAATTTTTTTTATCGAGTGTAGAAGGTGGCATTCGGCAGGACGTGTGTTCGCATCCCCGTGCGGCCATCCAGATTTAGGTATTCTATGGTTTCCCGAAATCACGATAGCCGAATGTCTGGGTGGTTCCTTCAAAAGGCCATTGCGAAATTTCTTCCAAATTCTTGTCCCCAATCCTTATCCGCCTCTAATAATAATAATAATAATAATAATAATAATAATAATAATAATAATAATGACACCACCATTATTACGGAGCTTTCGTTCCAGTGTCAATTTCCCTACAAAACAAATTTTCTCCTTTCCTCTCCCCAATTACTTTTTTCCACTACTAATTCGAATTTTAAATTCTGTCAGTGTTTTTGGTGAATTATTCATCATTTCTCTTCGTAAGTTATTCCAATCCTTGACACCCTTTCCTACGAAAGAAAATTTTTCCACGCCCTTATTCCTGAAGTCGTCTGCCAGCTGTGGCCATGGTCATATTTACCCTTTCTCCCACCTTTCTTAATTCTACCACCATTATCTTTCCACGCCTCATCACCAATATATGCCTTACACTCACTTGAATCTCCTCACCCTCCTTCTGTCTTCCAATAAATCCCATTCCAGGTCCTTTATCATATTTGTTACTGATTGTGTTCTGCGATAATTTCCAAAGACAAATCTAGCAGCCTCTTCTCTGCACCGCTTCCAACTCCTGTATTTTAATACCAAAAAATGTGGGTCCCATATTCAAGCTATGTACTAATAAAAGTTTTTTTAAGGCGATTCCCTTATTTCTCTGGTAAATCCTCTCATCACTCTTCCGAACAGGTGAATTATTTTGTACCATTTTCCTACTTCTTGTCCAATGTATCCTGCCCAGTTGAGTTTGTTAGCTAATGTAATGCTAAGGTATTTAAATTTCGAATCTTCAATAAGCTGTTCCTTTCCTACTGAAATTATAATCAACCGTTGTTTTTTTTTTTTTTTTATCCTGTGTACCTAATAAGCTGACTCTTCTTTCCGTTTAGCTTCATGACCTCGTCGAAGCGAAAATTTAGAAGAACAATTTCTATTAGGTCAGGGGTTAAGAGTTCTTCACTGTGAACAGTATCCGCGTGAAAGACTACGTGTGGTGGCGGGTGAGATGCTGTGCGCCATATTCGGCGCTGCAGGTAGTTCCGCCTACAGCGCGAGCTCCGTGGGCGAATGTGTGGGCAGCGACTCGCCGGGCGTATTCCCAACAGCCAACACCACAAATCACACATGGGGACCTCTACGTGGTTTCCGCTGCCTTCCCTAGAGTTACAGTATTGGGTGTCTGTGACAGTGTCTGTGTTTAGTCTAGAGTGTTGTTTCTGTTGTGGGTCAGATGGAAGTTGAGAGAAGATGAGATCCGGTGTCGTCCCGTTCAGGCCTACTCTTCCGATACACATGGGATGATGATAAATGCGAAGAAGAGTCAGCTTATTAGATACACAAATAAAAAACAAAAGGTTGATTATTATTATTATAAGGTGGGGAAAGAACTGCTTGTTGAAGACTTGAAATGTACATTACAGTTGATAACTAGCTTAACTGGGCACGACACATTGGACAGGCAGTAGGAAAAGATTTTCAAAATTCTGCACTTGTTGGAGAGAGTGATGAGGGGATGTACGAGAGAAGTCAAGGAATTGGGTTACAAAACTTTGGTCAGACCATTGCTTGAATATGGTAATGTATTTTGAGTATCAAATACAAGATTTGGAGAGGGTGCAAAAAAGGGTTGCTAGATTTGTTTCTGGAAATTATATTAGAATGCAATCAGTAACAGATACGATAAAAGAGCTGGAATGAGATTCATTGCAAGACAGGAGGAGGTTGAAGCGGATCATGGGAGTGTACAAGGCGTATATTGGTGATGAGGCATGGAAAGATATTGGTGTAAGAATGAGAAGTAATGGACGGAAGGGAAAAGATGACCATGACCACAAGATGGCACTCGATTTCAGGCACTAGGGTGTAGGATGATTCTGTTTTTAGGCAAGGGTGTCAGGGATTGGAATAAGTTATCAATAAACCAAAAACGTTGAAAGAATTCAAAGTTAAAATTTGTAGAGCGCAAATGTAGGTCGGTGCAGGAAAGGTGAATGATGGGTGTGTAGGGAAATCGCCACCGGAGCGTACGCTCCATCGTAAATAGTCAATTAAACACCAACAGGCCACCAGGGTTAGTACTACCACCTCTCGGCCAATTCCTGATGATGAAAATTTCTTCCACTACCAGGACAGGAAGAAGCTAACCCCGTGTCAGCGCTGGACACCATCAAGGTACCGCAACCAACTCAGCAAACGGGACGGATTTACATCACCAATACCCAGCTGATAAAAGAGTATCGTGGTGGGATGCACGCCAGAAAAGAGGACTTTAGCGCATATAGTCTATTTGGCAGGAAAGTAGCTTATTGAAAGTTCTCTATCACAGACAGACATAATTATACTAACACGAAGATTTTTTAGTATAGAACTTGACGTGCTCTTCAATTCACTGTATTATTTATTTATTTCTTCGAAAAACTATGTTCTTGTCTAATTGTCTTCAATATTCTATATGCCCACACTTCTTTCATCATTTGCGAGTGCATTTCCTTTTCTTCGTGTATCCACTTTCTTCAACTGGTAGATTTTTCCTTCTTTGCTGAAAACCTGCTTGTTGAGTTTCCTCTTTAAAAAAATGTTCTGTCATTTAGTCAGTTTGTGTTGATTCCAGCATTTTGTATATCCTTTTTGCAGGGTTTTGAATTGTAGTTGTTTATCAAGTCAAATATCTGTTTCGTTATCATTCTGTGTATGTGCCCATACAATTGCAATCATCTTTTCCTCATTAAATCTGTTAGTTTTCCAATTTTAAAATATATTTCTTTGATTTTAATTCCAATTCTGATTCACTTTTGATTTTAGGCCCCGGTATTTTTCTCAAAGATTTTTCGTTTTTTTTTTTTTTTCCTAGTCTCCAATTCTGCTTAGTTTAAATGTTCGTGCTGCATGAACTACTTCTGGTCTAACTACTGTTTGATATTTGATACTGGCTTAGTTTTGTATTCGGTGTTTTTTTTTATTGTATGCATTTCTTAAGTTTATTTTTATTGCTACCTTTTCTATCGTGTTGTTCGATAAAGACTCCAAGATATTTACAGCAATTTGTTTTAGATAATATGTTGTTATTTACTCTAAAGATTTTGTGGTGCATCGGTGATACGTCATAAATATTTTTTTTCTTTCTTTTCGAGAGATATTTGCAATCTTACTTCAGTTGTTTGATCCTGTAATTTTTTGATTTGCTCTTGCGCATTCTTAAGTGTATCTGCAAAAGCTGGACAATCTACAGTGATCTTATTTTGGTTTCTTCCTAGTTATATTCCGTTAGTAGTTATGGCTTTTATCCACTCTCAATCTACCTTATTCAAAGTATAGTTGAAAAGTAGGGGGTGAGAAATCTTATTTATGATTTTATAGCTTTAAGGATTTTGGTATAAAACGCTCAGATGCTCAATATTTCGAAGAATTGATTCATTATATTCTTTACTACTTCTGACCTCGCATTCGGAAGGACGCTGGTTCGAATCCCCGTCCGGGCATCCAGATTTTGGTTTTCTATGGTTTCCCGAAATCACTCCAGGCGAATGCCGGGATGCTTCCTTAAAAAAAATGGTCGAATTCCTTCCCGTTCGTTGTCCCAGTCCTTTCCCGTAATATATAGGAGGGGCAGTCAAAACGTTCCCGGAATTTCATTGTAACTCTTTATTAACAAAAGATAAGTACACATTTACCCAATCTCCTTCAAAGAAGGCTCCTTCAGAACACACACACTTGCTCCACCGCTCCTGCCATTGCTGGGAACAACGATGAAAATCCTGTTTTGGTATCTTCCGAAGTACAGCCGTCGCTTTGGTTTTGATGTCTTCTACGGTGGCAAAACGGTTACCTTTGAGGCGCATTTTCATTTTGGGAAAGAGCCAGAAATCCGATGGCGCTAAATCCGGTGTGTAGGGAGACTGGTGGTGGACTGGAATGTTCTTTCCTGCAAGCCATATCTGCACAACAATCGATGTGTGGGAGGGAGCACTGTCGTGATGCAGTGACCATCCTCCTTGCCATTTGCCGGGACGCCATCGGATTTTCGGCTCTTTCCCAGTGGGCCTCAAAGGTAACCGTTTTGCCACCGTAGAAGACGTTAAAACCAAAGCGACGGCTGTACTTTGGAAGATACCAAAACAGGATTTTCATCGTTGTTTCCAGCAATGGCAGGAGCGGTGGAGCAAGTGTGTGTGTGTTCAGAAGGAGCATTCTTTGAAGGAGATTAGGTAAATATGTACTTACGTTTTGTTAATAAAGAGTTACAATGAAATTCCGGGAACTTTTTGACTGCCCCTCGTATATACTATTCAGTTCCCATAGGCAATAGTCCAATGGTTTATATTTACACACCTTGTAAGAGAACGACACTACATAACAATCAAATTCGCATCAAATTTTATGGAGTGTTTCTCGAGATAAGGACTGCGTGTTGTGACGCATCACTCTGTCGTCACACAGCGAGAACACTGACCAGTCCAGCAGACCCCGCCATTGGTCAGGTCTACGCTCCTAAACGCATGAATTTGTCTTCTCTCGCTGTCTCCTGCATGTATGTCGCAGTCTATGTGTTACCTACGCATTCGACACCGGTTACTCAATACGTGAGGATACACTCGGCGATTTATAGCTAGGCATACACACATACACTTGTGCGCCAGCATTTCCGTGGCGATCCATATACACGGTAAAATGTGTATGTTAATTGTTTAACGACAAGCCGCATCACAAGCCAAATAACAGTCGTTACAGATGTGATCGTGGCGAGCATGCACGACTGAAGCCATACACACACACAGATACCTCGGCTAACAGTTTACTCGCAGCGGCTAAGACTTGCCGAGTGTCTGACAAGATGAGCAGTGTATTCGTAACTGATTTAGTTGCAACATGTCAGCAACATACTGCATTGTGGAAGGTAAAACCAAAAGAGTACGCGAACAGAAATTTAAAAAATTAGGATATAGGGCATTGATAAAGGTTTGTGGGAGTATAATATAAAAGTTGATAATGCATTAATAATAATAAGAAAAAATCCACTATTTGCTGAATGATTTTTGTGTCGCAAACGTTATTTGAACTTCACAGTTACAGCTTTTTATTCACGGTTTCATTATTCCCATTTTCTGTATTTGCAGATAAAGTTATTGTGACAATTTCCTCATTTGCGGCTGAAAATTTGATTATTCGTTGATAGGAAACTAATGTTATCGTAATTTTAACGATCGCGTTCCTATTTATTTAACAGCTATCAAAAGGAAATTGTATATCCTTTGACTTATTGTTGTTTTGGCCGCTGACGAAAGCCGCTTGTTTACAAGTGCCGCTCAGGCTTTCGATTAATCCTTTTTCTCCTTGTTATTATTTCGACTAAAGGTAAAAGAAGTTATAATGAAATTTTCACGGGTGTATCGACGAATTGCGTTGTAGGAAAATCATACTTCGACGGCTGCCTCCGCCATCATCCTCACGTGTGTTTCCAATGAAATCCGGAGATACAACCTATGAGGACTTCACTGCAATCATTCGCCGATAAAGTCTCTTTTCTTACTAAAAAATAATAATTTCCACTATAAAAACGTCGTTACGCCACATAAGTAAATCTGAAATACTTGACAAATTATGTGTTGGTGAGTAGTTTCTTTTAGTAACATTGAATCAACTGTAATATCAATCAAGGAATCAGGAGATATAATAATGAATCACACAAAAAAGGCCAAGTCTCGTGCTTGTGCAGTGACAAAAAGTTATGAGATCTTATTCTGAGCCAAGTCTACACTTTACAGAGTATATTCACTTCATTTTGTGAAATGGAATGCTTTTCTCGGTGTTATGGAACGTTTATTTAGAATTAAAAAAAAAAAAAAAAACTCTGGTAACTTGGTCACTAAGCAAACCATATTTTTAAACTTATGTCATGTATTGTAAGGCACATAATATGACCTAAGACTCAATATTTTCCATTTTTAATATTTATTTAAAAATTAGTTTAAATTAAAAAACAAAAATGTAAAACCTCGAAATGCACTTAAACACGCTAAACAGTTTTAATGTCATTTTGCCAATCAAAATATTGTTAACTGTTAATTTTTATCATTTAACATTTAAAATTATTTATTAATTTAATTATTATTAGATTTTTTAACGTTTTAAGTAACTATGTTTTAAATATATGCGTTAAAAAACTGTTTGTACCAATCCCGCACGGATCCCGCGGGATTGGCGCAAATCCCGCGCGGATCCCGTGGGATTGAAAACACTGCGGAAACTTTACTACCAGATAAAATAAATTATGTATAATTGAACATGTTTTGATGTATAGTAAATTTAAATGTTTGGTCATATTTTGTCATTTTTAGGTCATATTTACCCATTTTAAGGTCATATTTGCCTGCATATTTCTCTACTTTTTTTGGTCATAAAGATCCGACTAGGGTAGTCACCACATACTTTTTTCTATTAGTCTACGTGCAGTGAACTTATGAGTGAATACAGAAATATAGAGACTGTATTATCAGCTCTACATGTTTTCGTCGAGAGAGCACAATATCTCGTGCAGTAAGACCTTGAGTCTACTCGTAGCGAATCGGAAGCTATAAAGAGAGCGCGAATATGAATGTTTGAGTAAGAGCCAATGATGATACATTATATTTCTTGCGCACATTGGTGGTGTGTTCTGTTTGCGGAAAGAAACGTCGACGCCTTTGTAAGAAACTTTCTTTGGCGGACTGTGCAGTGTGTTGCAATCGACGAGGAGTGCTGTGAAGTTTCTGCTAACACGGTTTTATTTATTTGTGATGCTATACATGCTCCCGTTATGAAGATACACGCACCCAGCTGCTGCATCTGCGGAACGGGCGACATGGTAAAGTACAGCTCTACATAGTGAATCCTACCCGAATTCGTCCCTGAGGCAATTAAGATTTGCAAAAGTGTGGATCTCAGAAATTAAATTTCAACGCTCCAGTGAGCTAGACGAGTGGTGAATAGTTGTTCGAAAATCGCTTTTCTGATATTTAACTGCGTTACAGAACTCCATATTTGTATAAATGCAATCTTCATGTCTTTATATTTTTATTGTTTCCTTTATTTGTATAT
The DNA here is from genome assembly GCA_031002005.1 of Vandiemenella viatica. NCBI lineage: Eukaryota > Metazoa > Arthropoda > Insecta > Orthoptera > Morabidae > Vandiemenella > Vandiemenella viatica. The sequence continues at coordinate 37,609,616 of CM061918.1, read as the reverse complement.
ATAAAAATTGATGTTGGAGTATCTGTGTGAGATTAATAGATCCCGACAGCGTTTGACAGATCAACATAAAAGTTGGCACATATACGTATTTTTTCATGGAGAAGGTTTTTGTATATACAAATGAAGGAAACAATAAAAATATAAAGACATGAAGATTGCATTTATACAAATATGGAGGACAGTGTTAATCAACAAAGTTTTTTACGGCATGGTATATAAATAAACTCTTCTCGGGCTTCCAGCCGCGTAAAAAAAGTCACAGTTGTTGGACGTTTATTTGAGAATATTTATTCCCAGTCCTCATTTCGCTAACACCATAGAGTATACTACTACATAGATGGTGCTGCCACGTTTACTGTTTGCTTCTTACGAAAATCGCATACACTGCTTTTCAGAAATCAAAGCAATAAAGTTATGGCATATTCAATGGTGTGTTCAGCTTGGAAGTGCGGAAAAGGATGCACTTGATAAACTAATAGTCCCGGAGCAGGAAATATAAGTCAGTTCATAAGCTTAAAAATTTTAAAGACGTATGTACAAATGACCATAACGCAATCTGTTATTACTATTAATAATATTCTCAATGGCGCCGTTGATATACAGGGTGTTACAAAAAGGTACGGCCAAACTTTCAGGAAACATTCCTCACACACAAACAAAGAAAATATGTTATGTGGACATGTGTCCGGAAACTTTCCATGTTAGAGCTCATTTTAGTTTCGTTTCCACCTACGCTCAATGGAGCACGTTATCATGATTTCATACGGGATACTCTACCTGTGCTGCTAGAAGATGTGCGTTTACAAGTACGACACAACATGTACCAAATGTAGAGACTCTTCGTGCTCGTATTGTGGACGGCTGTGATACAATACGCCATTCTCCAGGGCTGCATCAGCGCATCAGGGATTCCATGCGACGGAGGGTGGATGCATGTATCCTCGCTAACGGAGGACATTTTGAACAGTTCCTGTAACAAAGTGTTTGAAGTCATGCTGGTACGTTCTGTTGCTGTGTGTTTCCATTCCATGTTTAATGTGATTTGAAGAGAAGTAATAAAATGAGCTCTAACATGGAAAGTAAGCGTTTCCGGACACATGTCCACATAACATATTTTCTTTGTTTGTGTGTGAGGAATGTTTCCTGAAAGTTTGGCCGTACCTTTTTTGTAACACCCTGTATATTCTCCTTGATAAAATACATAGGTACCTGATAAAGGAGAATATTTTCTATCTTCTTTTGTTTATGATCGAATGACATTCCATTCTTCGTTTGTTCATATGTAGTTTATTTTGTTCAAACACAACTAAATTATTATTGGACGCCTCATCTGTGTCCAAACATTAAGTACTCGGAATTATTTGAAATGCTACCAAAAAATCAATATTGGAAGATCAACCAGACATGCGCGGTAACCATCAGCCAGCAGAGCTGCAGATACAACTGAAGAACAAGACGCGCGACGGGAAACTGTACGAAACAAAAGTCTATAGTTAAAGAGAGTCTAGAATACAACATCCATTTTTCTATACGCAGAGGCAAATAAATATACACAGGCAGGACAAGGTCTGCCGGGTTTTGCTAGTAATGTATGAAAGTTTCATATTATGTGATTCTTCAATCGTTCTAATATGTCATCTTGCATTAATCTTCCTTAAATACTGTAAATGCTAGTTGATAAATTAATAAATTCGTGTACATGTAAAGTCTGTGAGGTAAAAAACTTTGATTTCCTATCTCGGTTATCAATTATTATCTCACACAAGAGTATAAATATCAGTGCTTGCTTGAATTAAGGTTTCGAATAAGAAGCATAGTGGTTTGAGTAGTTTGCAGTGTTGGTAGCACTCGTCTTTCGGCTGGATGCCTGGCCAGGGTACCGTTACTCTCTCGTCGCACGGTCCCAAATACACAAATGGGACGCAGACACGGGTGTCTGGAAGGGTGTCGGGGTTTTTAGACGTGAATACGTCTTCTCCTGTCGTACTGGGTAGCATCCCAGAATTCTGAGCTACAAAAAAGCTGTCCATATTGAAACTGTTAGTACTAAAAAACGACTGACGAAGCTCTACGGGTGAACGGCGAGAAAGCGTGAAAGGAGCAAGTGTATTGGCCAACATTTCTCCAGCCCCCCGAACGACGAGGAAAATGGACGCATGTGGTCAGGCGAATAAATGCACGCCAAGTGTCCTTAGGGAGCGGACCCCGTTTGTTTGTTACATGACTTGAGCCAAAATAATATTTTTCCGTATGAAAAACAGTGCTGCGCATAGTTTGAGACCGTTTGCATCTCGATAAAAGTAAATTTCGAAAAATTGTGGTACGCTGAAGTGAAAAAACTTAAGTAAAAGTAGAAAAATAAAAGCAGAACGTATGTAGAATTGAAGGAAATTCTGAAAGGTGTCGTCTTTGCGGTTGAGAAAGAGAGACGAGTGAGACAAAGCCATGCGGAGCCACGATGGCGGTGGGACCCGGCGGTGCGGGGGAAGGAGTGAACGTGGACTGCACAGAGGAGCACAGTCGACCAGCCTGGGCTATATTACTTCTGTAAATCACCTCTGAAACACATGTTGTAGCAGTTAAGTACTGAGCACAAGTTTCGCTTGTTTACCGAAATGAAATATTGATTTATAAACAATATTTTGTTTCACTAGCTATTTCTCTAAAGACGTATTCATATTAATACGTGCGGTTCTAGCTTCAACTACTACCTTACCCCCAATTTTTTTTTTTTTTTTTTAATTTGGATACTTCAATGGGCTTAGCTCACAATAACCGAGTAAATAAGCATGGAGACACGTTGAAAGCTTAATACTGAGTATCCGCGATAACCCCCAAAGTTGAGGTATGGTAAAATATCCTATATGACTGCGCATCCGGCACCATAAAGAAACCACCTGTACACACCTGACCGAGCGTGGTGGATGAGTGGTAACGCTCTGGCACCGCGTTTGGGAGGGCGTGGGTTCGAATACCCATCCGGCTATCCACATTTCAGATTTCCATGGTTTCCCGAAATTTATCCAGACGAATTCCTGGATGATACCTTTAAAAAGTCACGGAAGACTTCCTTCCGGTTCCCTGAACCCTAATTCTTTCCGGCCTCGATGTGAGCTAGGCGTAAAGCCGTAGAAAAAAAAATCTAAACATCTGTTTGAGCACATGTATGGTTTTTGGACTACCCTGAATTCGTAATCGTTACCTAATAACGCCATAAGTTAAACTGCATTCAAACTGTTCACTTAGCTTCCTTAAATACTGCCACCAACTTTTTTATTTAGTTGTTCCTATTTTGATAACGCTGTTTATCTGTGTACTTCTGTTTAACGTCTTATATATGTACAAGACGTTTGTTAGGTCCAACTAGGACCAAGTTAACGTTCGTTTGGCTTGAATTTGCATCCGAGTTACAACGAGGGTTTCTAGTCTTAGAGGGAGCCTACAGTTTAGAAATCCGAAAAACGGAAGTGTTCTGACGTGTTTCACATTACACAGCAAGCTGTGCCAGAAGTGAAGGTCGGGTCAAGAGCTTATGAGAATCCCTGCCGTGACAAGGATTCGACCGGGGACCTTCCGAACTCCAGTCAGATGCTTTAACCACTGAGCCGCTATTAACGTGTTGTCTTTAATAATTCTGATTAAATATAGATAATTAAAATCAAATTTAATGGTAACCATACTATACTGTAATAACTTGTTTTCGCCAGCTGAAATATACATAAAAACTGCAAGTAATTTCGAACCCCAACAGAACACCTATTTCTCATTTTAGTGTAGATCTTGATACTGTTTTATATACGTAAGGCCCATTAAAATTTATTAATACAAAAGTCATGAATAATACTATTTAGCCATGAAATTAAATCAGCTTCATTCTATAACTCTTGCGTGGTCAAATCTTTGAGGTTAGTGAAGTGCTATTGCGACGTACGACGTGGACCGTTCAATGCTTAGCCCATATTTACTAAGTATGAATGGTTTAAACTTTTAAGTATACCACTCGAGTTGTGGACCTAAAACCACAGATGTTAGACTCATGTTGTATATTATAAGTCACCGATGTTATATTTTATTAACTCCTTTTTGTTTTATATGTAATATGGATTGATATATCGTCAGGAGTGCAGAATCATTTTTAAGTTCTTGTGGCGAATAATAATAATAATAATGTCTTTCTTATTACTCACTTGAAATTTATTTCGCCTTATTTCATTATAAACAAACCGAAGAATTACTCAGGTATCATCATGTTAGGAAAGAAGTTAAGGAGAAACCCATACAGGATAGGATTGAAAGAGCAAGAATCCAGTGGTAAAGTTGTAAGTGAAGAAGAGTTGAGGAAGACCACATAATAGATAGCTTAAGGGAATAGAACAGCGTGTGGAAGATAGGGGAGTGAACAGGATATCAGTGGAAGAGGAAGGCTGATAGTAACTTTTATTTCAACACATCGCCAAATGCGAACTAACCTTGTCTTGTCGCTTGCCAGGAAACCTCTCTTGTTTTTTTTTTCTGGTCTCTATAACAACCAATTTTTTCCTAAGAGTAATTATTCTCTGAATAGTCTGTTATACTATAGTGTCCGATAACGTTCTATCAGCTGATTTGGGGGTATATATTTTTTTTATCTCTTTCATTAGACTGCTTTCATTGTGGTTTCGTATTACTTTACTTATTTCTCTATAGAACTGAATTATCATAAAAAATTGTAACTTTCAAAGAAAAATCAGATTTTAAAAAAGAGTTTCCACTTTCGATCGAAATTGTGAACGAATTTGTATCTTCGCAGACTTGTAGTGCTAAGAAAATAAATCAAGTGGCATCTGAGGGTGTGAACCTTACTAAATAAATACAGAAAATCGTAACAGTACGATGGTAAATCTGGATATTTCGTTGAAATTAAGTGTTAGGTGTTTCTTGTTATAACTTAATGATGGTTAACAGTAATTTCTTGTGAAAACAGAAATATTGTACCCATGAGTCTCACAGAGTTAAATGAATCAAGTGCTTATTTGTTGACTTAACAACAGCTTGTGGATAAATATGACCGCAGCAAATAAAAGAACAAAGTAATAACTTGAGTTTGACATATGTTTACAGGTGACAGCTCGAACGTTAAAAAAAAAAAAGTTTGACAGGTACTGTTAAAATTAATAACAAACGTAGCACCCAATCTCCACCTCATAAACTACACATCACACAAACAAAAAAACACTTATGAAAATTTACATGTTTCGCAGACATATGTCAACATAATCTTTCCTCCTGTAGTTTAAGTGCGTCGGGTCTAACAAATTCGGGTTGAATTCAGGTAGAATACAGGTCCTTTACTCCTCTCATGGTTCACACTGGCTACCTGTTTAAAAACAGGAGCCGGTGGAATGTGCTCCTGGGTGGACCGAGAAGAAACTAAAAATAATTCAATAAAACGAAGAAAAATATCTTCGCGGTACAGTTCTCAAGCTTTTTTTATTTTTTTCTGTCTTTACATCTTCTTAACATTGAGGTCATTAGAAGTGAGAAAGGATTCGGGGCAAGAAACGGAAAGAAATTCTGACACGGCCTTTTACAGAAAACATCTTGACATTCACCTTGAGTGATTTGGGGAAACCATGGAAAACGCAAATCTAGATGTCCAGACGTGTATTCGAACCCGCGTCATCCCAAATGCGAGGCCAGAGCGTTACCGCTCACCCACCACTCTCGGTAGTTCTACAGTTAATGATGCAAACAGCAATTTTTTTTTTTTTTATTTACGATCAAACATTGAATTTTTTCTACCTCTAAAACTTGAAACTTCATCCAAACACTTGCTGCAGTTTTCGGTCAGTTAAATGTATGTATAAGAAAGGACTAGCAAGGCTGTTCATTTTGGAAAACTGCAGGAAAGGAAGATAATTGCTTATCGTGTTACACATGCTACAGCCAGACCTGTAGATTGTGCATAAATGGTTTCCTAAATTCGCTTAGGAGAATGCCGGTATGAGTCCTTCAAAAGACTATGGCTGAATTCCTTCCTGTTCCTTGTCCGCAATCCTACGCCGTCTCTTATCACCTCGATGAGTAGACTGACAAAGCGTGCAGCAATAAGCAAAAATTTATCATCAAATTATGCGATGGGTGTCATGCAAGTATTTCTATAATCTGATATAAGAAAATGTACAACATAATCGATTTTTAGTGAATTTTTGCTGCTGCTATTGGGCATCTTGAAAGATAGTTCCATACAGAGAAAAAAATGCGACAGGGGCTACTGGTGCCTGGCAGATCCTCAACACGCCCCACACTGCAGTTGATTAGGTAGCCGCGCTTCTGGCGCAGTCAGAGACGTGAGGCGAAGCATGCCGTTTAATTAAGCGTTGTGTCTGAACGAACGAAGACAGCCTCAAGGCAAACGAGGTTAGCGGCGTCGAGAGGGGAAGAGGAATTAATAATAGCGGAGGGCGCGGAATATCAAGAGGTAAATCATCGGGCGCGAGTGTAATTGTCCGTGCAGAAGCTCTGTCTGACGGGAACTCCGAACGGGTTGCTGGGCGCAGGGAAGCTGCAGCGGCATTTAAGAAGCACAGAGAAGAGCTGCCCATGTCATTAGGCTCTTTTATCACCTGCAGCCTATGTCTCTACCTGCAGGCTCCATAGACTATGAGCGGCCTGGTGGCTCAGCGGTTAAAGCGTCTGACTGGAGATCATATGGTCCCCAGTTCGAATCCTTGTCTCGGCGGGAATTTTATTAGGCTCTTAACCCTCCCTTCACTTCTCCAAAGCTTGCTTTGTGTATGTGAAGTACGTAAGAACGCTTCCGTGGTTCTAATACCACGTTAAACTGTAGGTCCCATTTACTCTGTAGGATTACCGCGTCAGGTTAGGTAGGGAAGAAAGGAACTGACGACCCTACTTCCGATACTAGGCTGAGTATTCATCCTTCAGGAAGGTGCAACCAACCTTCGAATTGAATACCAAGCTTAACTTTTCCCTAGCATACATATTGCCTTGACTTACTTCCAGCCTAAATATCCAGCAAATAACAAAATATGATTCACCAAAAATGCTAAAAACCCGTGTCTTAGCGCAATTGGATGTCGAGCTTTGATGTTGCTCGTCTAGAGTTAAACTTTCTTTCTTTGTGGTATTCCTGAAGGCCCAGCTTCTATTTGACACGTTTAGTTTTGTTAAGGCCTTTTCGAGTCCAAGCACAAAAGGTTTCTCCTTCTGTAGACAGATTTTTGAAGTGAAAACTTATACAGCCGCGCTACGTTATGTTTGGACGGAGGAAAATCTAAGTTCGCAAGAAGCCGCCTGTAGCGCGTATAATATGTGCGCAGGACGCTTTTCGCAAAATCTTTATACAAACACACAGTTTTTATCCGATTTCGATAGAATTTTGCATACGTAGATATTAAAACAAATAGAAAAAACACTGTTTACGTTTGATTTACAGAACCCTCTCCTCCTTTCTCCCCCTCACCTAAATTTCTGTCACCGTTGTTCATATAAACCCACATTTTTTATCCGATTTTTATAGTAGTTAGCACATATATACTTCAAAACAGGGCAGTATGGTAGCTCAATGGTTAGGACGCTTACTTCCGAAAGTTCTCTTTGCGGGGAGCAGGTTCAAATCCCGCGATGAGTAGAAATTTTTAGGATTGAATTTGATTATACATTTTTAGTTTTTGAAGTGAAAACTTCTTTAGGCGCATTGGGCGATTTTGGATGCGTAAAATCTTATGCTAATGTTAATAGTATATTTGTTGCGGTCTGGTAACTCAGTGGTTTAGGTGTCCCCGGCTCGAATCTTTGTCTTGGCGGGTATTTTCATAGACCATTAAACCAACCTTCACATCTAGCATAGCTTGCTGTCTTATGTGAAGTATGCTAGAACACTTCCGTGGTTCGGATTCCACGCTAAACTGTAGGTTCCTTGTACCTTCTAGCACTACCGGAAGGCACAGGGGTGGAAGCGCAGCCAGTAGCAACCCTGTCACCAGGTCATTACGTCCACACGGAATTATTGCTATTTAGTATATCTGTAACTATAGGAATTACGTGTAGCGCGTATGATATTCATAGTTTCCACATCTGTCGGCAGTTCCAAATGACTGCCAATTTTTTTTTTTTCCTTTGATATCCAGATTTATTGACTTATCCGATGTTTGAAATGTTTCTTTATTTTCTCTCTCAATACGACCATCCAAGGATCACGTGCCAACGGCGCCCAGTTGTAAACAGGCCGTCAATGTGAATAAGGACTTGTGTCCTGCCTGAATTAAAACCAATTTTGTTAGACCCCGCGTACTTAACCTATAGGAGGTCTGTGAAACGTGTAACTTCGTGTGTTCTGCGTCTTTGGTCATCTAACTTAACATATTGTCTAACGCATGCAGCGTAACGTTCTGCACATGCGCACTTAGTGTTGAATCCGCGAAGACCATCATAGCTCCTAGAGTCAAGGACGGAGACGCCTCAAGGCCCGTGAACAAACTAGCGGATCCGAACACTGTACCCTGTTGCATTACCTTATTTCATAAACTCTGATGAAACCAGCTAGGAACAGTTTCTTTTTAACAATAAATTATGCTGGTAAATCCGAGTAGAATGCAATCAAATGTTTAGCTCGTTTGCTGCAATTGATGGCATTTGATAAGATTTCGATCGACTTGCGATTTTTGAATGTTTTCCTACTGGGCAGTGTAGCTGCAATTTGTAATAGCTACTGCAAAGTGTGCTTTTCTACATAATCGTATCGAGTAATTCAGTTAGTAAACTCTGCCTTGGGATCCAAGGATGACTTCAACAACGCCGTGTTTGAGTTTAGAAATGCAAAGTCGTTAATGTAAACTAACCAACTGTCGACACATTAAAAATGTATTTTTACATTTTTGAAGCTTCTAACCACATTATTTAATTAATTATGAATCCTGAGTGTTATATTACATTATATATAACAGTTGTTGGTAACTTGAAAGTTCAAACATGTATAATCTTAAAGTCCATACATTTTATACCTGTTTTTAACCATTTCCATAACACTAAAAAAACCATCAAAATCACAAAAAAACAAAAGCTGACAAAGAAAAGTTGACAGCAGAGACCTGAAGGTAGTGGAGCCAATTTCTGATCCAGTTGGGGTCCCATGGGTGCCAGCACAGATCCCAAAAGTTGTAACTTCCTGGGGGATACAGTATATTTATAGAATCAACACTACGTTCCTTTATATATACAAAATAAAAAACAAGTCAGATAGTTTAATAAAATCCCTCTGCAATATCTGCCGGCTTTACATCAGGTATTTAAGAAGTGGTGGATTTCACGAGCTGTCTATGACATAATACACGTAACTATAAGTTCCTAAATACGACATCGTATGCACGGACGACCGACATCATGTGTCGGTTTATGTACGTAGCGCCTCACTGCGGCGTATAAAAAAACTAATTGTTGTTGAAAGACAAGGAAAATTCATTCATTTTTTGCGTGGAGCTTCACTTTTAGTGGGAACCTAAAAATTCGCCACTCCTGTCGAATTAATGAACACGCAAGAATTGAAGTACCTCTATTCGACACAGAGATTGTCCATAGTAGAAATAGTCTTCTCTCTTAAACTACGAAAGCGAACACGTTTTTTATTTCACCGCAATCACATTAGCATATTTACGTTCAGTACAAAGAAAATGAAACTTACATTAACTAAAAATACTTCCCCATGTTTTGATTCCGTTGACAAAATACGCGCTTCCAACTGGTAAGCACATAATCTACAACAATTATTCACCATCGATAGACGAAACCATCACCGAACATGTGGACCCATTCGGATTGCGAATAAACCTGACAGTTTTGCTGGTTTCATGCATGGGTTTCTGGATCATCTTATATCTTTAAATACAATTTCATGTTAACTATAGGTGGACTTTCCACAATAGTGCTGTTAAGCGTCGACGGAATTGCCATAGTTAATGTAAAAAAAACCAATAGATTCGCCTCTTGTATGTCTAGTCGTGAGTCAACGCCACAGCTGACCATCCAAGATCATCGTCAACTTCGGTAATAGCAGCAGAAGACAATGTGCCTCATCAACATGGAATGGAGTGCCTTTTCAGTCCCCGAATCTCAGTTCCAGTCGAAGAGATGTTATTGGCTACAGCTGCTATCAGTGAGTGCCAGCGAAGTCTATACAAATCGCTTATACTGCTTTGATAGTGTCTTGTGGCATACATGATATGTGAACGAAGAAGTTTAAAAGAACTGTTGCAGAATGAAATTAGAAGCCAGATGCGCCTAATGAAGGCTAGGATAGTGTGCTTCAAGCGTTAAAATAATAGTAGTAACAACGTCACACACACACACACACACACACACACACACACACACACACACACACACACACACTCTCTTTATATCTCTGAATCACTGTGAATATTCATGAAATCGAAGCCTTCAGTGCAGCTTTCTCGGTTGCCCCTGGCATCGGCGCCACCAACGTGACGCTACTGTTTGCCGAGAAGCGGATGCGGCAGGCGCCTCGCTAATACTACAGGTAAGGCGGGCGTTGCGAGGGCGGGAGCAGTTTAATTAAGTGACGCGCTGTCTGCCTGCGGGCAAACGAGGTTAACAGATCCGACAGGCCGCCCGAGAGGAAAGAGGAGAGATTAATAGCAAAACGCCAGACACCGGAGAAGGGAGAAACACAAAATGAGACGCCAGAAAAGCCAGACTGAGGGTATCGTTAAACTGGATGTCAAATTGTCGCTGTAATATAACATTAAAGGATAATCTACAGCATTAAGAAACTGTTGACAGCGAAACATAATAAAATTAAGTCTGTGCCATACGCGGTTACTGTTGAGGATATTAACCATGCATAGTAAATTTAGGAGAAGATGTTACTGCGGTTGTTTGCCATTCCCATGCGCAGTATGAAAATGACGGTAAGTATTTCTGTATGTCTTCAGTGTAATATGAAGTTTGTAAGAGATAACAGGAAGCGCCAAAGTTTTCAGGTCCTTATGCGACGGACGATAAACCTCACTCCAAACGCACTGGGGAGAGATTTAAGGAGCTAGGTACACAATATGGCGATTAGGAACCGACCAACTATCCACTACTGTCCTGCTGTCGAAATCCTGAATGATTCAATGTTTTCCTTAAATGGAACTCGTACCAGATAATCCCGTGTAGATCATAACAGTCTTGACCAGCAAATCATACAAAACAGAAAAAAATGTCTGGTCATTAGGATAGGACGTGTCCATATCTCAGGTAATTGTGCACTGTGACTACTTGTCTTCCGAATACGTGTAATCTAAATAGTGTCTCATATCTTATGTCAGTTGTTAGTGTTTCTTGTTTATGGCTTTACGCCTCGTTGACGTCGAAGCTAGCAGAGGCGGGAGAAGGGAACGAAAAGAACTTCTGTCATACCTTTACCAGGGTTGATTTCGGATATCATGGAAAACCGAAATTTGAATGACCAGACGTGGATTTGAATTTTCGTCCTTCAGAATGCGAGCGTCCTTAGATGTGTTTCGATGTGAAAAATTTTCACCATTCATGAATTTGGCAGCAGGATAAGAGACCTGATCCTGCGTTAAATTGAAATCAAATCCGCAATGCTTACGGAGTGAGGACGTTCTATGCTGTTAAGGATGTCCGTGGAATTGGACCTTGGTGTGTTTCGGAAAAGCAGACCTGAATAGAATGGCAACTGGTTTAACCTTTTGGTCTCCTTCACTTCATATTCACACTAGACTGGACATCATTGAGCTGCACACTCAAAGCCTTAGGGACAGCGAGGAAAGAATCTGGCCTATTACGCTCTCGCCCCTGCCTCAGGGTACATATAATATAAGCTTTTCCCACAAAGTTACACTGCCGGAGGTACTACATTAACATTAAATAAACTCTCCGCGTATAAATGTCACACTTGTGGGACGTTTCGAAGGCACTCATTTTCAACCACAGATGTCACTGACTGTTTGTTTACGCACTGCCGCGGAAACGGTGGAAGACAAAAGACTATCCAGCGCGATGATGTCATCCACTCTTCTGCTCGTTACCGAGGGGAAATTGTTTCAGCATTTTAATAGCCAGGTTCCAGGTCGCACTGAGTTGATAACGAGGGTTGAGGTAGACGCGTTCGATAAGGTATATTTTTACGCGGCTGCAAGCGCGAGAAGAGTTTATTTATTTTATATACAACGCCGTGAAAAACTTCGATTGTACCTTGTAACGATTCGCTAAGCTCCCCGTTACATATCACTTTTTATTGTATATAAAGTAAAGGAATATAATATTTTTCCATTTCTTGGGATGCCCACTGTATGTTCGAAAGATGCGCTTTAAAGGGTGAGAGGCAAGAATTTTACGCTTCAGTGAAGGGCAGTCTGGCTGGCGCCTTTTGGGCAGAATGTTAAGAGGATTAGGGATTTCTGTCGGGCAACCGGTAAACAGAATTCCTTCCTCCCGAAGGAGACATCGGCTCTCGAAGATTGCCGATACTTAACGTGGCGAAGAGAAGCGACAGATTCACATGACGTCAGATGGTCAGCCAATCACAGGGAACATAGTACTAAGATTCGGGGAATTTTATGTTCTATGTCGTCTTCGAGCCACAAGAGGCGGAGTTAGAGTACGAGGACACTTCCTTCCTGGCTTCCCTCCAGTCGCGAGGCCAGCCAGGATCATTCCATTCCGGACCCCAGACAAGTCACTGGTGACTTGGGGTCCATGTGTGCTGGGCTGACTTACCATCTGAGGCGCACTTCTAACTTGCGACTTGCCGCGTACTGCTGGCGTGGCCAGTTACGACGATCGACGGTGGTCATCTCCGCCCAGCGCTACCTGCCGTGGAACGGTAATGTGTTTCTACGAAGCCATTCAGCCTGCAACTCCCTTTTGAAACTGTACCCTTAAGCGCATCTGAGATAAAGATCCTTGCTCTGATCTGATAAAACCACTGAGCTAGACTGTGTAACTGTCGAATGCAGGTTAATCATTCGTGGCGTCCCAACCTATTAAAATTCATTACTGTTTGCTATCATCATAACTGGTAACATACTTTGTATTAGAATAATTGTGAGATTTTTAAAGTACAACTATACTTGTTTGCTTGCATTTAAAGGGCTCATTGTACGTCTGAGCGTTGCTTAGAAAATTGCACAACCTCGTGTTTATTAACGTAATGGTAAATACGCTCAGATTTGTATATGCCATTGTAAAAATCTATATTAAAATGTCTTTTTGTGACAGTTTTCAAATCCCAGAATCATCCAATTCTCATTTGAATAATTTACATTTTGATATTCAATTATAGTATCCTGTATAGCGTAAAATATTAAGAATTAATTAATAATTCTCCCCCCCCCCTGGTGATACGCTACAACCTTAACACTGTCCAGCCGGCAGAAGCGTTAAAAGTTCAGGGGCTTACAGATAACAGAAATATCGTAAATATTATTTATAGGAGATTTTTCGTTTCAAACCCTTTTTCTCCGTTCATAGGTAACCGAAATAGATAAAATAGGTGCCATTTTAAAGATTAAGTTCTCTTCTTCTATTGAATTGCAAATTTGGTACAGCTTATAAATTCAAATTTTGCGCCCAGTTTTCTGGATGATCGCTGTTAATTGAGAAGCACTCCTATAGGAGGCAGCGCTTAACGTCTATGCCTCTGGCTCCATCTCCGCGGCTGATTGATAGTACTAGCTACAACACAGGGCAGCAAGCGATCACAGCTCCACTTGATGAAGTGATCACAAGCTGCTGAAAAGTGAAACTGAACTCATGTTGCTGGTTTTATATGTGGCAGCAATTTTCCCCTGTATTCGTCGATACAACACGGGTGGCAATGTCTTTTCCACAGCAATTCAGTTCCATATTTCAATTAATCACTAACATACTTAAATTACTATATCTTGTTATTAAAGTTTTACGCTTCGTCTTATTTAATTCGCAAGGATTATGCAGAGCCAAAAATGATTTCATACTTGCATTTATATGTATCCTTTGTACGAAGTGCTGAATTTCCACATTCCAACATTTCAAAAATTTATAATTAAACACTAAATTCGCCAGGAGAAACGAGAAGGTTATTCCGTGTATGAAAAACGTGCTTTTGAGTTGGACTTTTTACTGTAGCGACTGCTAAACATGGAATCTAGTTCGTCATTCTGATTATCATGATTATGACTCTGATGCCGTTTTCGGCAAGCAGCTAGCCTTTATTTTGGTTAGAAGAACTCTTAAGGCGCGTTCCCACGATCCCTTGTAACGAAGACGGGACGGGACGAATACTCAACCACACGCTATGGGAACAGGGCCGCCTCTGCTAGCGGAGACGAGACACAGCTATCCACTCTGAGTCGGTAAACATCACAGGCGTGTGTAGCGGTGCGCTGTTGCCATCGGTTTGCAGCAGCGGTGCGCACCCCTTCTGTTGCTGTAAAGTGCTCTATGCCAAACGACACTAGGCAACGTGGTGGGGAGGTGGCGGCCAGGTAAGCGAGGACTAACCTGCGCCCGCGGTCGTCCCTACACTTCGGCTAATGAGGTCCCGTCCAGTCTCGCCTTCGTTACAAGAGATCGTGGGAACGCGCCTTTAGATAGCATAGAAGAAACACCCGACAGCATTTGAAGAAAAGATTTCATTTCAGATAAAAAAAAGTGATTTAAAGGTAATTCCTTACATCTGCTTCTTAGATGTTTTTAGTCATTTTGTGAGGAATTTCTTTTTGAGTAGAAAGCAGCTACACGAGATCTAAGGGAGTCTAAGAGCAAGGTTGGCACTTTGGCAGTACTGCTTTGGAAATGCAACGGTTTTACACCTCGTCGACGTCGATGTCTTCAGAGGCATGAATGAATTGAGAGCAAGGAACGGAAGGGAATTCAGCCAAAATCTTTTGAAGGAACCATACCGGCATTCACCTGGAGTGATTTGGGGTAAAAAAGAGACGAGACCGCTAGCAAGAAAAGAGCGTCAAGAAACATACTGAAAGATTACTGTATCAACACGAATAAGAAAGATATATTGGTTTCTAAATAGAATTCAATTAAAGGAATTGTATGATTCAGTAAGGTAATGTGATGTAATACAGTTGTCTAGTGAAATTCAACTTTGCCTCTCTTCCATTAGTGTAAGTGTTAGAGTGGTGTAAACGCTGTCTAGGTTGGCTCGAAAACTATAAAAATAATTTAAAATTATCGTAAATATCAGAAGTAGATAGGTACAATAAAGAATAAAACTTGGTTTGCAGGGAAATTTCCGTTGAAGCGTGCGCTCTACCGCAATTAAATTAGTTTTTTTTTTTTTTTTAATTTAAAATATTCACAACAACCTTTTATTAGACTAAACAGAATATCTTAATTCAGAGAAATTATTTGGTAGTCTCTGTCTTCACGAAAACCTTTAAAAAGACACTGTATGTGGATAGAATTGAAAATGAAATATTATATATGAAATGATGCAAGCCTTTCCACTCTTGTATCATGTATTTTTATCTTTCTTCCCCTGGACCAGTGGTGCCAAATTGACACTTCTGCGGTGTAGAGTCACTTATCTCCCAGCAGTGGGTGTTAAGTTGGCAGTTCTGGTCTGTCCTGTCCGCCCGCCCAATTAGCTAGAAAGCGTCGGCTGGTGTAGTGGGGGGAGGGCTATCTCTACCCATCACCTCCCCTCCGCCCGAGCTGAATATTCATCGCCCGCTGAGTGCTTCGCCCGCACCACACAGCCGTCGGCTTGGTTGCATAAGAGAAAGGAGCGGCCCACTCCGCTATCCGAAACTGAATTCTTTTCAACTTTTTACAATGTACGTAACTCAGAGAATATAAAATGCTAAAACGATCTGCAGGCTTGACAGAATCCGCCCATTTTTCGACATCTCTTGAAGGATATTTAAGCAAGATTGTCTCATCATCAGCCAGTTCAATCATTAAATGATGTGGCCTGTTCAGGTAGAGCTTGAACAGTCTTCTTCTGGTCCAACGATCTTGGGTGATCCTCTGCCAGTTAACTCCGACAATCCTGCGTATGTCCTCTTCCCATCGGTGTGGTAGTTTTCTTCTCGGTCTGTGGTGATGTCTTGGGCTGCTTTCCAACACTGCTTTTGTCCATCTTTCGTCTTTCCTTCACTGCCACTTCTAGGAGCCTGTCTTCCCCAAGATATGTTTGACCCCCGTGACTGACCTACTGTCGGATGCTCCTCCTATCTTTTTTAGTTAAACCTAGTTCCAATCTTTCCATAGCTCGCTGTGCTGTTCTAAGTTTTCCTTAACACAAATGTCAATGTCCACTTCTCACAACCGTAAGTCAGCACAGAAAGAATGCATTGCTCGTAAACTATTTGTTTTAACATGTTGGGAATAATATATCTGAGTATAATGGAATAATTCATTGACAATTTCCTAAAGATATATTGTTCAGTTATACATACCCCTCTGTTAAGCCCAGTAAGACTGTCTATTATATATATATATATATACTTATGGCTTTACGCCTCGTCGACGTCGAGGTCATTACAGTCCGGATGGGACAGGGTACAAGGAACGGAAAGAAATTCGGCCGTGGCCTTTTGAGGTAAGCATCCCGGCATTCGCCTGGAGTGATTTGGGGAAAAAATGGAAAACCCAAATCTGGCTACCCGAACGGGGATTCGAACCGGCGTCCGCCGGAATGCGAGGCCAGAGCGTTTATTATATAAATAATTGTAAAGAAATTTACTAGTGATAATTACCACACAGTAGTTTTGATATTAAATGCTTCAATAGGGCGCTAATGACCTCGCTGTTGACGCGCCCTGAAACCCCGAAAACAACAAGTGCTTCAAGATTTTTAACTAGAATAATATACAGAGTAATAAAAAGGGAAGAGATGATAAATAAATTTAGTTTTTATGTACAACAAAGGCAATACTAGCGTTAAGATTAACGTAGCAAAGACGAATAAAAAAAATGTGTGTTGGTAGTAGACGGAGCTATTAGTGCTGCGCAGTACTTAATTGCTGCAACACGTGTTTTCAAGGAGGTTTACAGTCCTGGCTGTGGTAACACTGTGTGCCTCTGGGCAGTCTGCATCCATTAACTCCTTCCTCCGCAGCACTGGGTCCCGCGAAGTCGTTGCCCTCCGTGGCTTTCTTTCACTCTGCTTTTTTTCTCAGTCGACAGAGCCGACATCTCCCCACAACAATTCACCGCCATAATTCCGTTTTACTGAGGTTTGCAGCGACGATAACACATGTAACACAGAACCAGAGCCCAATGGAAAGTTGAGTGTGCCATATTGAACTAACAACGCTCCAGTGTTACTACCCTTGGCAAGGTGTAGGGGAGGGGGGAGGGAAAAAACATAGAATTTAATATAACTTAATCTTTGTTAATTCCCTAAAGTTTCAACGTTTCCTAAACTGTCCCTGAAGTTGGTATCGCCACAAAGTCCAAAAATGTAGTAATTAAATCTTACGTATTTAATATATTTACTATCAGTCTTAAAAACTAATAATCAACAAATTAATGCTTTCTACAACCACATTTTTACTTTCTATACATCTCTTGCTCCATCTCACCTGCGAGAACTATGTAGTGCAGATGGCATCAGAGATTCATTACTTGCTGTCGCTCTATAAATGATTGTTTTCTACTATAGATAATGGTCGGTCCGTATGTAGCTCACGTTCTACTTGTCTAAAAAACTAATATCTGAATGGTAGGAGGGTACTAAAAGAAAAATATGTAGCGATTTGGCAAATTTTCGCTGTGTTAAAACCGTAACTTTACCTTTACGTGTAAAACGCACCTATGATTGAAATGAAACTTGTTTTCCATCGATAATTGAAATCGTGAGCAGTAATTCTGTTGTGTCTCAGCAACATAAGATATATTCCTGAAACTTTTATTAGTTTTCAAATAAATAAATAAATAAATAAATAAATTTATCAGTTTTCGGTGACCACTTATGTAGCAGGGTAAACCGTCTAATGCGGGACCATAGATCATGTTTGTCGGCATCATGTACAGAATCTGACAATCTTCTGATTATTCACACGGCGACCACGACAACGCGTAGAAGCAGTGACAAGCCCACATATCAATTTGCCGAACCACGGATCTTCCTGGAGTGCTTTGTATTAACAGAACATGTTTATAGGTGAAGGTGTGTAAAATCGGGTAGTTATCATACTGCACCAGGGAAGCTCAAAACCCCAGTACACAATCCACCTAGTCCGTCATGTTAAATGGACAAGGTATGATGGAACGAAGTGAAATACAAGAGTACGTATGAAGGAATAAGGGGAAAGATGTAACAGCGAGTTGTAACCAAACACCCAGATGCAGGAGAGCGGTATATGAAATGGAGAAGAAGGTTAAAAGGAAAAGGCAAGGAGAAAAAACTAGGGGATAGAAATGGGAGCAGAATGAGAAAAGAAGAAAGGTAGAACAATGAGAATAATAGGAGATGGTAGAGAAAAGGAAGAGGAGAAGGAGAAAAGGATACGAAGAATGTGAAAATTATAAGGAGAAGAATGAGAAAAGGAGAAGAAAGTGGATATGGGGAAGAGAAGAAGAAGGAAAGAGTAATATAGGTATAACTTCGCCAAAACCTACAGAAGCGAACTTATTCCATATAATTCACATAACAAATAATTTCTATTAACCTTGCTTAGCAGTAAAAGATCTTTAACTTGATTTAAAACCATTTTTCGTAAAAGACGTTAGATACAAATAAGGTTGCTTTGCAGGCGTAATGGTTTCTGCTGCATTAATTTCCATTAAGAGGACTCAAGACGACGATTATTTTAAAGTGTATTTTCTACGCTCGGAAAAAATTAGTTCAAAAGTTATTTCAATTTTAGTGATGTGAAACCATGTGCCTATTTAGGATGACAAGGCAAAATTTGAAATTTGGAATTAATGCAAAAAGTTACGTTAGATTTGTATATTACAAGCTGTTGGTAGTATGGATAAGAATGCTTTGAACATAAATTTGACTATTTAAATAAATTATAAATATGCTTTTTAATAACTTAAAAAATCAAAATCTGTAATAAAATACATAAACGGATAAAAATGGATTCAGTACATAGATAAAATCACGTAGAGAAAAATTTAAATATTTCGAGGGGAAAAATAAGATTTTCTAAGTTGTGTAATTAAAATCATTGTCCATCATCGCGCCCAGATGCTTACGTCATGAAATTAAATAAGAATCTTGTAGAATCACTGTTGAAAGATAAGTAAGGTTGTAAAATCAAGAGCAAGTTGTATTAAGAAACATACCCGAGTCACAGTATAAAATATACAGATATTAAATTTTGAAGTTAAGATCTGACGTCACGAGCTACAAAGTTCTTACTTAAGGTGTCAGCGATATTGAATTTTGTCCAGTATTTTACTAGTTTTCGTTGAGATTAGACCGTGGCAGTTGCTTCGTGATGTAGGCTGGAACAGTAGCTCAAGCAGTGCCTACTTATTATACAAATGGGGCTGGGTAGATTCTGCAAATTGTGACTGTGGAGCCACCTTACAGACAATAAATCACATCGTTTCTGATTGTCCTCTTCGGGCCTACAAGGGAACAATGGCGGAAATCCATGATGCGTCGATCAGTGCAGTTGACTGGATTAAAACATTAGATCTCGAGATATGAAATTGTACAAGCTTGTCATATGTATATTTCCTACTGTGTACCTCATAAATAATCATACGATAAACAAATAAGTGCTGTGCTACCAGTGTTAGCTAAGAACTTCCTTCAGTATGCACTCATAATGATGAATCATCCTAGTTAGGGAACATAGGATGAAAGTTTGCCTGCCATGAATGTGTCTAATCTGCAGTCTTCGTTCGGATCTGATTATTCGATGCCTTAGTCAAAATGTATCTGGTACCGGAAAAATGCGTGAGAACTTTTGATTCAATATAATCTTTTAAATCACTGTGTTGATCATTTCAAGTACCTTTAACTCTTGGGGTTATAACAAGAATTTGGCGGCTGTAAAATAGAACTATATTTCGTAGCAGCCACGGTCTGTAACGTAACTTAGTTCAAGCAGTGTTAGCAAGCATAACTCCCATGCAGACATTAGTTTGACAAAAGCACATGAAATTGAGAGGACGTACACACTCTGACAATAAATTTGGCTGCCGCTGAAAAATCCTATCACTCATATTTTGCACAATCTGACATCAATGTCATCCTAAGAAATAGTAACTTAATACTGGCTTGCCAGTATTGCATTATTGTTTCCTGGGATGATATTGTCAGATTGTGCAAAACAAGAGTGATAGAATTTTTCAGTGGCGGCCAAATTTATTGTCAAAGTGTGTACTTGTCCATCACTGCAGGACAAGTTGAGGCGGGATTCATCCGTAGATACGGTATTTTGCCACTAAGCACGCCAGTGACGTCATTCACATCTCCGTTGCACTTTAAAGAGTTGGTGGTTTCAGATCAAGAAGACTACACAATGGCATGGGTGCCTCAGCATACGACGTTGAACCGTCGAACCAGACATGTCCACACCTGTTGCAATTCTTCAACATCGAGCCAGCACTGTGGACGAAGCTGTTCCATCGGTTACGGCCATCTGGGCAAGATGGCGGTCACCCCGCGCTTTGGACACATTATACTGTCCAGTATCCGCTGGTCACTGCGTAGGACCCTCTTCTATATACGCATCACTGTAGTAGCAAAGGGCTCTACACGATTCACAATGTAAAGAAGCGACCAACTCGTTTCACCGAGACCAGTAAAAACGCCACGTTCGAACACAAAAAACGGCGCTGATAGGCCTCCATGGATGACATCTCTGTGCAGTCTTGATCACTCACTATGGGTCATCAGTTCTACAAATTCTGTAATTTTGGAGTGATTCAGACCAGTCGTTCTAAGTTTTACAATTTTCGGAAAGAGTATTAAAGAACTGCGAGTTATCGGAGAAATGAAGTCTGCTTCGAAGTACTAGTTTATACTAAATGAACAGGATCAGCAAGTGTGACAAACTTTATTGCTAGTTCCAAGTGTAGGATCAGCCGGCCCTTGTAGCGCGGTGCTAGCGAGTTGGCCTCACGTTCAAGAGTCGCCGGTTTGAGACCGGCCGAGGGCGTGGGTGGTTTTAAAAGTATCCGTCCTGTATTGTCCACACTGATAAGTAAACGATAATGACGTTGATAAAAGTATTTATACAGTAGGAGAAAAAAAATAACACGGTTGTAGCTGGCTATATGGCCTGAAAAGGCCGAAAACCATTTTTCTTAAGTGTAGGACTTTTTAAGTCAGTTGCTGACCAATTTTCCGCAGTAGCTTCTACATAATTTTTTTTTTTTTTAAATTTAGGATCATCTGATAGCAAGTCTTTTATATCTATGACTTGTACCAAATGCACACTACAGAACTAAATCACAGAACTTCATGCCATCACATCAGTTCCTTTCATAAAACGAGCAACAGTAAACCAAACAGGAAAGTTAACCAACCGGACTGGAGCAGTAAGTGATCTCTTCATGGGCGCTGTCGGCACATATGAACCCAACAGGTGACATTAATACAATGTGCCAATATTGAAGGGCCCTTAAGAACACAAAAGAAGATTTTACAGCAATCACACCTGGAAATTACCGGAACGGTTCCTTTGAAATGCCCACGGCATAATTCTTTCCCGTTCGTTGCCCCTTTAGTCCAGTAACGGGATCCTAGAAGGGGGTCTCACAAAAATTATTTCACGTAAAAATTTTTTTTCTTATCTTGTATATATTGGTAAGAGTATTCAGAAACCAAGTTTGCGACCTCCGACACCCTCGACACAATTATCTGTGACAAAAAAAGTCAAAATTTTGGTACTCCCAGCCAACAATGTCATATGATTGGTGCCGGGCCATTTAGAGCGACAAAGTAGGTGGAAACCCAAATTTTAGGAAAAGAGTGAAATTTTGCTGATTTTCGAAGAACTGCAACTCGAGTTCACAAAAAACTTTGTACTACAAAAATTGTAGGAAATTTTGTCCTCTTTCAAATTGGAAATAAAGTATTTTTTGCTAGGATTCATCAAGGAGTTATTGACTAAAAACTGGGAAAAAGTTTCAAAATATTGACTTTTTTGGCCACATAAAATTGTGCCGAGGGTGTCGGAGGTCGCAAACTTGGTTTATGCATATATACAAGATACGAAAAAAAATCTTCTATGTGATATACGGAAAGGTAAAACTACCCCGTTACTGGACTACTAATCTTCTCACGGCACTATAAAGCCCGAAGGAATACATATATGGCTACAGCAAGGCTGAAAAAAAAGTGTCCCGCCAGCGCATTTGAATTTGCCCGCCAACATCAGCGGTCTAGAATATGACAGCTCAAAAACGTCTGCAAAGGTCTCATTGATGGTTTTTACTTTTTCATTGTAATTAAACTGTGTTATTTATATCTTTTTTACGTTTAAATGTGCGTATGGAGTGAGGGTATACGACGTTGTTGATGGGGACGTTAAGACTGTCTTTCGGAAGAGCAGGCCGGAATGCGCTGGCTCCGAGTTTCAACCTCTCCGTTGTTTCATCTCTCATTTTGTACAACATTAACAACACATACTCTCCCTACACAGCACGTACGACATTGTCACATTGGGCTTTCTTTTACTTATGGTTTTACGCCTCGTCGACGTCGAGGTCATTAGAGGCGTGAAAGGTCTGGGGACAAGGAACTGGAAGGAATTCAGCCATGGCCTTTTGAAGGAAGCATCACGGTACTCACGTGGAGTGATTTGGGGAAACCATGGAAAACTCAAATCTGGATGCCCGGACGGGGATTCGAACCGGCGTCCTCCCGAATGCGAGGCCAGAGCGTTAACCACTCACCCATCACGCACGGTGTCACATTGCGGAGGCAACCGTAAAACACGCCAGTTCGTCTTCCAAGAAAACATCTCATAGTAACCGCTCGTTCATTAGAAAAAGTCAAATGTCAACCAGACTAATTAGAATTACAGTACTCTTCCGTTTTTCTTCAAACGATTAAAAAGAAGTTTCACCTCAAAATTATGACCTGTCGGCTGATTGTTTCAAATTTGAAACATTGTTCCTCGTAATGTTTCTAGTGTGAAAGGATCAGCCGTGAATCTTTACCACCTGGGTATGACAAGGGATGGTTGATATGGAAGTCTCTGAATAGGTTAAGATCAGAGCAGATCCAAAGTCAACCTAACCAGCAAGATGGGTTTATGCTGAGGTCGATGACATTAATTACAACTGTGGAGAAGATCAGGCTGTTGAACACATGTCGACTGTGTCCAACATCCTGCTCGGAAGATGATCTATTTGATGCCTCAGAAAATTCACTCGAAGTGACCGAGTTTTGGTCCAGTACAATTTGATGTTTGTAATTGTGTAACAATATGTTTCTGACACGAAATAAATAAATAAAAACTTCAAAATTTCTTTTCTCGGTAGTTTACTTTCGTTTACCCCAATCCATCTGTTTCTGTCAACTTGAGTGAAGGAATGAGTCTTGTAACAGCAGAATGTAGGTCCTCGTGTTCTCCTTGATGCCAGATGAAGCTTGCACGCCGTGGCCTGTGTTGCTGTCTACACGTTGCAGGTTAAGCGCGGGACAATGAATATGCATGACACGAAGCCCAGCCCGCGTGGCATTCTGCTTGTTATTCGAATACAGAATTAAATGAACTAAAGCGTTTAACATGTGTTGTTACGCTTCCTAATGCCTTGCAGGATAGTAGCTGTGCATACGCTGTCGACCAATGAGATGATCTTCCTTATAGTCAATCTTCACATCCTAATGAGACTGTCCTTTTAAATTCAATCTTTCTTTCTACCAAAAGTTCTTCTACCGAAGGAACAAGAGATTATAAATTTTTCTAGGATCTGAAAATTTATTCTGCCTTGACAAACACCGGCGAATTGTTTTGGATAAGTTTGCCCTAAGGTCGTGGTAATTCTGTTTAGCCTATTTACCTCCGCTGTTCGAATTTGACGTTGAGCTGTAGGCCTCCTTTACCCGGTAGGATTACCGGGTTAAGTTAGGTAATGGGGAAAATAACTGGCTATCCTTAACTTCAATAGCAGGCTCAGTGCATTCCTTTCGGGATAAATACTAAGTATAGCTTAACATCCAATGGCGATGTTCCCGCGTCCTTGCTAATCTTTGCGCCAAGTGACGGGAGGACGATGGCTTCCATAGGTGGGCACAGTTAATCGAAAAGTTAGCTTCGTTAATCCGCTACTTAAAAAGTGAACTTCGATAATCGTTAAAGTTAACCGTTAAAAGTAAACCATCCAAGAGTGGAATTGATGTTTCTATATTGCAACATGTATAACTGCAAGCAATACCAAGGTACTACGTACCATGATGTGAATCAATAATACATCTACAAATTGTCCTTTTGGAAATTGAGTTCTTGCTTGGGTTCAACGTTTTCACCAGCTTCTCAATCCTACCCGATTCTTCAGCATACAGTGGAATCATGTTGGCAACGACAATACATCGGTCCACACCAGCTTGGAATACGATGGTTCCAGTAGCTATGATGCCAAATTTTTTATTGACGTAAGCTTTTATTATCAGATGGCAATGAAAACAAATCAGTTCTGCTCGTATCTACATCAGAAGTAACAACAGCACTTGAAGAAGGCTTTACATTATTTTTCTTTTTTCCTTCGAGTTGACTGTTTTTACTTTTTGTTAAAACTGTTCATATTTGGATGTATGCGTCCCCTTCATATGTTGTTTAAGATTATTAAGGTTAGACATGTCAGCCTTGGCTGTAGAAAGTTTAGGCAAACACAGTTTTAATTCATAAATAAACTGTTCTCCCAGTCTTGATTTAAGTGCAAAATAATCACATAAATGTGGCCAAGGATTTTTAATATTCTTGTTGCTATTGATAGCATTGCTGCTTTCACTAACGGATTGAAGAGCTTCAGTTTTTATGACGTACTCATGTAACGAATGTCAGAATTACTTATTTCACTAACAAACACCGAACCAATACCAAATAAAAAGTGAAATTTTCCTGGCAGTAAAATAAAAAAAAATTATAAAAATATCAAAATCGACCGCCGATCGAATTAGAAACGAGCAGTGAGCGCCGGTTTAAAGTCGTAAAATAGAAACGCTCCAAAATTCTAGCTTTCCTTCTCACACCGACGCCGTGCCTAGCATAACAATGTATACGCATCACACTGGTATTATGTATTAGCTATTATTCGTTCGCCATCCGCCTAGTCGAAAGTACGAGCGTCGCATGGCGCGCAATTCAAACAAACCAAACGACGACAACTACCAATGTAACTGACTAAAGTTAACGTTAGTTCAATTTAACGGAAGTTAAGAACACCGTTAACGGTTTTTCAGGTTAATTTAACAGTTAAATTCTTACAATTTTGTTAACTTCGTTAATTAACGATTAACGGATTAACGACTTTTTACCCGGGTGTGATGGTTTCTTTGTCCCGTAGCGAGTATATAGTTCTGGATGGTGTGGTTGCTTACGTGTGATATATTGGATTGTGGTTCGTTTATTCGAGCCAGCCGTCGATGACCCTGCTCATCCACACGCTGGGGTCCACGAAGATGATCCTAACGGGGGTGGTTCACTGTACAGTACACCCTTGACACAGTGGCTCGTAAAAGTCCTATAGTCCGCACAACCTCCGAGATGGAGTGATCCATTAGTCGGGACAGAACAATTTTCTTGCAATCAAATCCACTTAGATCGCACATGTTAAACATGCTGATACCGCGACCATGACTTCTTTCATTGCAGAACTCTGCTGTCATCAATTCCTTTCCGATTTAGAGCCACATTTGCTCCACGAGATCTATCTCTAATTACTGTTCGGTGTACTAGATCCGTGACTAGATGAATATCATCAGTATAAACCAGTGTTATGAGCGGTCTGGTTGCTCAGTGGTTAAGGCATCTGACTGGAGATGGACAGGGTCCCAATTCCAATCCCTGTCTCGGCGGGAATTTCCAAAGGCACTTAACGCTTCCTTGGTTCGCATTCCACGCCACGTTAAACTGTAGGTCCTCTGTGCCCGTAAGGATTATCTAGTTCAGGCAACTACCACAGAGGCGTATAGCACACACCTTAAAATAAAAAAAACTTGTCACCAGATCATTACGACCACACGAATCTTGCGGCGGTATTATGAAGCGCAAGAACATAGGCATAACCTATTTTCTTAAACACGGAATTAAGTGTTGTGTGTGAATATTGTAACCTCCATAAAATTAAAATTTATCCAATCGAAGACGAGCAAACTCCACTAATTAACTTGCTCGTAACTCTGCTGGTCTTATGACGACGTGGCCCTAAATATGTCGTCTTTTGACCCAAGTAAACAGAGTAGAGGTCACTTCTTTAAATATTATAATACTCAATCCTCATAAAAAGCTCAATCGCTAATTCTACAGAAAAATTACAACGCGCAGTTGTTAGCATGTACTGTCAACTGTTTTAATAACCAAACTAAAACTCGCAGACACTCGAAACAAAAAACACAATTACAATATTTCACTTCTGGAATAATTAATACATTCATATACTGCTACTGCGGCACTCGCAGTCCAAAACCTAAAGCGCGCCTTCACACACACCCACACACACACACACACACACACACACACACACACACATACACACACACACACACATACACACACACACCTTCCTCCATTTCTTTCTCTGTCTCTCTCACATCAGACCAAAGATTTTCTATCTTATCTTTTCAAAGATGTACTTACACTACCCACTGACAATGTGTTTCGTAATCTGTGCATTTCTGGAGCTTCGTAATTACATTATATACATTATTCCAGGGGCGGATCCAGGGGGGGGGGGGGTTAGGGGGCTCAAGCCCTCCCCCCAAAACGTATCTACGTCCACCCCTGACATTGTAGTTTTGAGACTTTTTTTATTTTTAAAAAAATTTTTTTTAGCTCTGCGGATTTGAGGCCCGAGGAGGCTATAAATACTATCTTTTTCCCGACTCAAGGCCCCTCCCCCCAAAACCAAAATACACTGAACGCAAGACCTCTGAACCAAAATTCACTCCAGCCAAGACCCTCCCCCCAAACCAAAGTCCGCTCAACCCCCCCCCCAAAAAAAACAAAATCCTGGATCCACCCCTGCATTATTCCAATTAATATTTACATCATAATTAACTACACTTAACTAAATAATATTTAAAAATTAATTAATTTCGTAATTGGGGTGGTAGCATATGTTACAGTATGTTTTTTCTTCTCTAGGACGTCTCCCGTTGGCTCGCGTTCTTAACACGTATCTTCGGATTAGGCACGAGCGCTCTATGCAGCCTGCTAATCAACTGTTTGGACATATGACGCATCGTTCTGAAATTGTAAAAAAATTTCTTTTCCATTAACATCCGCAGAGTGGAATATTCTTCTGATTGAAACTAGAGATCGATAATGGTTTTGCGAAGATGAGACGACACATCGGTTGTGAATTTCAACTGGGCAAAGGGAATAACTGTGTGGCAGATTATATCATCTATTCGCCGAACTGTTACCTACTTACGCTAGGCAATATTAAAAACTTTGTTTTACTTCTTAAATGTCTGTTGCGTTGTGTACTCCTGTCTTCCTCGGTAGCCAGCTCTTAAATTATGATGAAAAATCACGGATAATGTTCTTGTAATGTGATACTGGATGACCCGTGTGAAAAACAAAATACGATGAATAGCGAATCGGAATACAAGTAAGCTGGACAAACAACAGAATATCTATACCTCTGTGATTTATAGTGCTACTATCAAGCGGAAATGCGATCATACCTCGTGCGAAAATTTCGCAAATAAAATGTCTATCTAGGAATTCTATAGCAAAACACAAATGTTTCTTTAGCATAAAAAATATCGGAAAAGCACCTTACTGGAAAAAAATACTGAAATCTCTGTGATATGTGCTATTACTTGCAGCTAGGCAATCAATTCTAATCGACGGCAGCGCAGCCTAGCGGCTTGGCTCTAAAGTGTCTCATGCACGTGACCTTGATAGTTAATACTTTCGTCCTTTACTGATTGACTTTCGATAAAGTCCTTTCTTATTTTATGTTGTTTACAAAGTGAAGACATTAATGTTTAAAATGGCACCTCATTTAGCGATTTTAGTTTGGTACGAATGGACATAAGTATACCTTCGCAAAAAACACACTTCAGGAAAGGATGATACTTTTGTCCTCTTAGGGGCGAATTCCGAAAAATTACTTTATTAATTTATGATGTTACTAAAGTGGAGATCTTAATCTTTGAAATGATACCTTATTTATCGATTTTGGTTTCATAAGAATTGTTATTAAAGGCTCATTAATAAAAAAACCTTTTTATAAATAATGTATTATAATATACTAGCTAGTACCCGCGACTTCGTAAGCGTAGATTTAGAATTTGATTGCTAGAATTGGATGCACAAAGCTGAAAGTTACCTAAGATACGTCGGCATAATATGACGGGAACGCCATCGATATACCATTCCACCATCGAACCTGTATCATGACTAAAATTGTTTACCATACCTGTAAGAAGTATCCTGTTTCCTTCCTAAATAAACAAAGTATTTCCTGGTCATCGGTGTACGCATATAGTCGTCAAAATGTAACATAAGGACGGAAGCTTACTTTCGCATATTTAACATTATTAGTTTAGATCACACACAAACTGCCTGTGGAACCAGTATACCGTGAATAAAGTAAACGCTTAAAGCACTCTTCTACCGCCTACGATTTGACACGCATTCCAGCCCTGAATTTATGGGACCTACATTTCAACTTGGTAGCCTTACTACAAAATCCTGGGCTTGGCTCAAACTATCAAAAACAATTCATAAAAATTTTTGCTCTCAGCGGGGTTTGAACCCGAAGCCTCACAGGACATTTCCAATGAAGCAAACACCTTATCCACTACGCTACCGAGCCTCTCTATAGTTTGGCGTTACAGAGACGTATAGATATTATGCGTCTGTCTTTCACAGTTCAGATACTTTTCATAATTCAATGACAATATGTATTATCTATACATAAAAAAGTATCCTATGTCCATTCTAATGTCAAATACCATCTCCTTGTCAAATTTCATCACGATCGGATTAGCCGTTTAGCCCAAGAAACGTAACAAACATACAGACAGAGCTACTTTCACATTTATAATATCAGCATAGATTATATGATATCTTGTATAGAAGTAGTATCACTGTTTGAGTAGTTGTTTTGTTGATTGATTTGTTTACAGACCACTGGTAACGGTTAGTGGGTTATTTGTAATTGAGGATACCGTATTACAATTCTAGTACAACATATCGGTAACCGTTATCTTAGACACCGGACAGCCGCTCAGTGTTGACAGCTCTTCTGGCCGCCTCCAGCACGTGTTCTTGTTGTCCGCTGCCACGCGTGGTCTGGCGACACGCTCCCGCACTGTTTGTTTGCTGCTTCAGAAGCGGTGGCCACAAACACCGCGACATATCGCTGATGTCGTCAATTTGAAAATTATTAACACGGAATTGCGTGGCAACAGCACGTTGAATAAACAACCTCTTTCTCTGAGTGCTTCCACCGTAATTTTATTTCCCCCGTTAGACGGACACGTGCTAAGCTGAATGAGAACGTAGAAGAAAATAAAAAAGTTTAGAGATATTAATTTTTCTGTCCAGTAGATCGTCCTTCTGTTAAATTCAAAGATTCGCATGGATTATTAATAGGAAAACAAGCTCTGTTGAATGATAACATTTAGATATCTAATAAACGGCGTAGTGAGGTTATGTGCAACGCCATTTCTATGCAGTGTGCGTTATCGACGCTGGAGGCAGAGTTATATTGGTAACACTTACTGCTGTCTCAGGCTCTTATGTCATTCCTACTTTTCGTAACTTGTCTTCGTGGAATCTGGCATCATCTATCACATTCAAAGACACAATATTCGATCGTTGAAGACAACATCCGATAGTGCCCGTACCATAGAGTCACGTATCTATAGAACGCAACGGAACCTAACGATGGAAAATAACATTAATAAGTAAATTACGCCAAAGCAATTGACTTTTTGTATTTATTGGTCTCCCGTACGCGTTTCACTTCTTTAGCAGACGCATCTTCAGCGGGTTTTTTCTGTTAATTACGTACAAAAGTTGTAAGCAGGTTATGTTGTGTTTGGTGCAGTGGGATGAATTATTATCTAACTTATAATCTACTTAGATTTTGTGGTCTATTGCATTTCTTTCAGCTCCATTCTCAGCATCAGTGCTTTTGCATTTTTCGTGAGAAGTGTCTTACCGAGCATGGTGGTGTAACGGTTAGCTTTCTGGCCTCGCATTCGGGAGGACGGCGCGGTGGTTCGAATCCCCGTCCGGGCATCCAGATTTGGGTTTTCCATGGTTTCCCCAAATCACTCAAGGTGAATGCCGGGATGCTTCCTTCAAAAGGCCATGGCCGAATTCCTTCCCATTCCTTGCCCCCCCCCCCATCCTTTCCCGTCTCTAAAGACCTAGTTGTTATAGGAGACGTTAAGCAGTTATTAAAAAAAAAGTGTCTTCATTATTTCGGATTCGCAACTAAAAACACATACTGCAGTGCAATAGAGTGTAGTGTTGTGAATCGAAATAATGAAGACACGTCTCACCAAAAATACAAAAGCACTGATGCTGAGCATGGAGCTAAAAGAAATATAATAGACCACAAAATAAAAAACCCGCTTCTGCTAATGAAGTGAAACGCGTACGGGAGATCAATAAATACAAAAAATTCAATTGCTTTGGCGTAATTTATTTATTAATATTATCAGCAATTGAGGAAAATGATCCACAACATCCAGATATGTAAAATAACTTTTACTTGAAATCTGTATGGATCGTTGATTCCAAACTATAAGCGTATTAAGGGACAGACATACAGAGGAACGTTGCGTTTAATAAAATACTTGCGCTAAAGTTTGATCAAAGGACTAAGAATATATATTTCCTAATGATTACAGAAAAACCACATGTAACGTAAAAATTTACAGAAATCACCGAGGAATAATATTCAGTACATCCGTTCTCAATTACGAATCTAATTCAGTTGTTTGTTTGTGTTTGGAAGCATTAGTCTTCAAACTGTCCTTATCATCTTGTACGGGGAATTAAAAAAAATTAACTCACATATGAACATACAGGGTGCCACAAAAATACATTTACAATGTTGGTGGCGGGTTGCTCACACGAAAGCAATTTAAAAAAGTCTATATAAACATGTCTACGAAAATCCTTCGTTTTTTATCTATTGGTGAAAATACATTCAACATGTTTCGCGTACTTTCCGACAGTGTAAATGTGTAAGCAACGAGCAATTTTGTTACGCAATGTGAAGTTATCGATACAAGTCTATCTGCTAATCCTTTCAATAGACCTGTCCGTTTTAGTCACAGTGCTCGACATGTTTTAGCGGATATCTACAATGTCAACTGGACAGGTAGGAATAGTTGCATGGATTTCACGTTCCCTTGACCTCAATCCTTTGGATTTTTTTCTGTGGGGCCGCGTAACAAAGGCTTTTCATAGAGTGAGTCATAAAATGGTGCAAAAATAAGGTAAAAAATATTGGAGTGGATGAAAAATTAATTTACTGAGTAGAAGGATTCTTAAAAGACAGAAAGCAAAGGTTAGGGTAGGAAACGCAGTATCAAAGGAAGTGAAACTGAAAATGGGAGTGCCTCAGGGTAGTTTATTGCGACCATTGCTATTCGTCATTCTAATAAATGATTGCATTGGTGGATAACTATCAGAAGTTAGGTTGTTTGCAGATGACATAATGCTAAATAACAAGATCAAAACGGTAGAAGACTTTGAACAGCTGCAGGGTGATTTGGACAGGTTATCTAGCTGGGTAGTTCAATGTGGGTTGAACACAGATAAAAAAAATTAAAGGTTGTTGATGATGATAATAAGGTGAGGAAAGAATAGCTTGTTAAAGACATGAAATGTAAATACCTCTGCATAACATTCGATAAAAAACTAAAAAGGGTAAGACTAGTGTTGCAAATTGAAAAAAAAAATAATTTTCAGCTTTGTGAAAAAAAAAAAACATAAAAAAACCTAGCACCCTTTTTTTCTAAATTTTTTTTCTTTTTCAGAAAACAATATATTTGATAAATTATAGCTTTATTTACAAGTGTGTTTTAAATCTTACTGAATCACATAATGTCTTACATAATGATTCATAAATGTATCTATATAGGTAACATAATTTTATTCATCCTCTATGTCGGTACCACATTCACTAGTATCGGCACTACCAACACTAGTTCAGTCGGTGTCGGAATTTTCTGTTTCTTCTTCTGTCTCGTCTATATCCATAACTTCAGAAGTAGTTACATTTTATTTTACTGGTTGTTCTTGTATAACAAGTATATGAATATAAGGAAAGCACAATAAGTAATAAAAAGAGGCAAAAAACCGTAGATAAATTTTAAATTCCTAATTTTTACGAAAAATTCGTCTG
Organism: Vandiemenella viatica; assembly: GCA_031002005.1. Lineage (NCBI taxonomy): Eukaryota > Metazoa > Arthropoda > Insecta > Orthoptera > Morabidae > Vandiemenella > Vandiemenella viatica. The sequence continues at coordinate 37,577,126 of CM061918.1, read as the reverse complement.
GCTGGCAGCACTGGTTCAAATAGCGAGTATCAATCCGAACAACGGGGAACGGGAAGTCCTTCTCGAGCAACCTAGCGTCTTCGGGAAGTCCCCGTTCATAAAAGAAAATTTCAGTCAATGTTGCCAATATTTTCGTAATTTTTTTTACTGAACCAGAAAAACATATTAGATTTCAAAATTAATCTAAGTACTTAGAATAAACTCTAAAACAGTCATATTAAACAGTAAATGCCTTACAAATGTGAGATTTAGTAGTTATGAAAAAAACCGTGTCCCATTAAAAAAAATATTTTTTTCATGTTTTTTTTTAAAGCCAGAAAAACACTAGGCAGGACACATTGGTCACGTAATAGGAAAGTTTCAAAATCCTGCACTTGTTGGAGAGAGTGATGAGGAGATGTACTAAAGAAGTAAGGGAATTGAGTTATAAAACATTTGATAGACCATTGCTTGAATGTGGTGTAGCATGGGACCCACATTTTTGGTATCAAATACAGGAGTTCAAGGGTGAGCAAAGAAGGGCTGCTAGATTTGTCTTTGGAATTACCGCTGAACACAATCAGAAAGTGATGGGACTGATTAGAAGATAGGAGGAGGGTGAATGGAATCATTGGAGAGTACAAGGCGTCTATTGGTGGCGAGGCGTTGAAAGATATTGGTGCAAGAATTAAGAAAGGTGTATGGAAGGAAAAAGATAACCATGACCACAAATTGTTAATCGATTTCAGGCATAAGGGTGTGGGAAGATTTTCTTTAGTATGTAAGGCGATTAAGGATTGGGAAAAAATACTAAGGGAAATGATGAATAATTTAAAAAGAATTTAAAGTTTAAATTTGTAGAGGGAAAAAATGAGTGGGAAAAGGAAAAGGGAAAAATGGGTTTGTAAGGAAATTGCGACCAGAGCAAGAGGTTCATCGCAATTAATATATATATTTTTTAAAAAAAGTTCGTTAATGCAACATACATGCAGATACGCTGCATCAAACTACTCCTTGACGCCAGAGAAACCATTAGACACCGCGCTGCAGTATTTGAACAGGTAGCACAGTCAATCACCCGACTAGTACATGCGTCTGTAGAAGCAGGCGGAGAACATTTTGAACATTATGGATTCCTCCGTTGTTGACATCTAAACAACCTCCTATTAAGCTGACCACCTAGATACTGTGTTATCGTAAACTGTTCTTTCATCAATAACTCAAAACCAAACCCGCCAGTGTGATTCGGTCAAAGAAGTTTGAATATTATACACTAGAAGGAGCAACAGCGCTAGTGTTCCTTCGCAAATTGAACGATGCGCGCGCCGCCATACTGATGGCAAACTGTTGGTTTGAGTGTGTTGTTCTGTACAGTTGAGACGTGCCGAAGTGATCGAGTGCCCGTATTTTTTTTTTTTTATTAGAAGTGTTTGCTACCATGGTTAAGTCTTGCGCTGCATATAACTGCACCAACCGTGCTACAAAAGGCACAAATTTATCGTTTCACAAGAAAGTATGCATTTAAATAAGTTCCGAATCGTCTATCATAACAGGTGGATATTATGTTCCGACGTGTTGGTCACAGGTTTAATATTTTCGTTCGGTACAGGTTTCCGCTCCGAGATAAGAATAAATTGAGTGAGTGGTTAGCTAAAATACGCCGGGACAGTTTTACTCCCACGGAACATAGTTTTATATGTTCTCAACATTTCGAGAAGGAATGTTTCTGGAAAAATGGGAATATAAAGATTCTGAAACCTTCTGCAGTTCCAACCATTTTCTACTTTCCAGACAATAAATCGAAGGTAAGGATTATAAGCTTTGCAATAATCTTGCCACTGCTGGGACTGAAGAAAACAAGTCCAAAAAGGTAATATAGTCAGTTGAATTTCAGTAATTAGCCTGTGATTTGCCATTTTATCTTCGTTGAGCAAGTAAAGACCCTTAACAGCATAAAAGTTTCAAATTTTGCAGTGATTTGTTATATGACTGTACGAGGGTTTCGAAGTTCCCGCGATCACTAGCCACTAGCATGGCCGTCTTCAATTCGCTAAGAACTCTGGGATCCTTCAACACGCGATAGGAGGGGCCCGGATTCGGTGCACTCAGACACAGCACTCTGAAGCGGGGAGGTACAACGGGACCTGGCACGGACCCTACCCCATCGCGTACTGGCCGTTCTGACTGCAGTTTTTAGACGAACCCCCACAATCACCAAGGCGAATTCTGGGACGGCCCCCAATCTCCGCCTCATAAACTACACATTTCACAAAAGAAAAAATACACTTATCATAGAGAATAAACATAGTTACACGTTTAGCAGATAGGTGGCAACACAAGACTTTCCTCCAGTTGATTAAGTTCGCCGGACGTAATAGGCCCGGTAAGACTGTGTGCACGAACTTAATTCCTACTCTCTCGCATGATTACGTGGTCTTTTGTTGCCAAATTGGATAGAGAAAACAAAGAAAAAAACTAAAAAGCACAAAGGCTTTTGGAATGTATATCAATATGCAATTTTTTCTTTATTTTGGTGAGCAAGCCACTCCGAAAGTTGCCAAAGTATTTTTTAGACACCCTGTATATTGAAGAAAATTATTGCATATTTGAAATGAATACTTCTCTGTTTTTTGCCGGATAATTTCTTTATTTAACTCTTTATTTAACATCCTTTCGGCAACTACCTCCGTTCCCTTCATCAGGTTAGCTGTCATATTAAAGTTACAAGACTGTGAATGCCTCACGGGCGAGTCCTGGCTCCTATAAGTAGCCAGCTGCCGGAGAGGCAGAATAAAGAGTTAAATAAAGAAATTATCCGGCAGAAAACCCGAGAAGTATTCATTTCATCCATACGCCGGAAAATACTCAGTTCGCATATTGCATATTTGTTCTATTGTCTATCTCAGTTTATTACTAAATCTGATTTTACGTCGCTTTTACACGGAACACCGAGACCAAAAAATGCGTCTATATATTTAAACTTTCAGCGCTTACCTCCACCTCCATTGTCACCCATTCACCCGTCTCCCAGTGTCTGTGCTTCCCTCTATCGCAAGTGGTGTTAACGAAGCAAGCCACCAGGCGCCTGCTAGGTATGCCGCTAACTCGACTACTCTGTCAGTGTGGCTGCCTCCCTCCCAGGAGCGGCGTAAGAAGCGCAGCCCTTCGGTTCGTTAGCGAGCACCGGGCAGGACACATGAATATTCACGAATCAGACTGCTGACCGCGTAGAGAAGCGGACTGGTTCTCGAGGGAAATCGGCGAGGCTCGAGTAAGGCTCGTATAGTGTGTCGGGGCTCGGGGGCTACGACGCTTTCATCAGCACTCACATTAATTGTACCGACGCACAGAGTAGGGACTCCATTTTGTGTGCTGCGACCAGCGTAAAAGTTTTCAAAGTCAACAGGAGACGAGGCTAATTTAATAATATTAATGGAAAATGCGACAAACCGTAGAGAAGGCATGTAACAAGCACCACTGCCCGGGACAAAATCTTCTTCCACAGTTTCAATACATGGAAGTGACAGAGAATAAGATTTTGCGGTAAATCTACACTATTATAAATCTGCGATGGTCCTGTTACGGCTCCACGCAAAATACCGGAAAGATAAGGATCCGACTTATAATGTGAGGTATGTTTTATTGAGCTATGTTACTTGATGCCTAAGCAAAAAACTAAAACAGAACGTGGTGGATGAGCGGTAACGCTCTGGCCTCTCATTAGGGAAGACGCAAGTTCTAATCCCCGTCCGGGCATCCAGATTTCGGTTTTCCCGAAATCACTGAATACCGGTATGGCTCCTCCAAATGGCTATCGCTGAATTCCTATCTGTTCCTAACACCTACTCCTTTCACGCCTTGAAGAACCTGGAAGTAGATGAGACGAAAATACAAACAACAAACAAACAACAAACAAACAACAAACAAACAACAAACAAACAACAAACAAACAAACAACAAACAAACAAACAAACAAAAAGTACAAAAAAAAACAAACAAAACAAAAAGTACAAAAAAACCAAACAAAACAAAAAGTACAAAAAAAACAAAAAATACAAAAAAAAAAACAAACAAACAAACAAAAACAAAAAACGAGAAAAAACACAAAAAACTAAAATCTGTTCTGCACACGAAATTCTTTTACCTACAATGAAGCGAGTCTTGAATACTGTCGCACAGATTTTGGTGACATTTAAACAATTTGAAACAGTATATTTTGACATAAAATCAGAAGTAAGCATCATGGCTGTGTGTCTCTTGACGACGAAACAGGAAATTAAAATATGATCGGATCATCAAATTATTTTATCTGCAATAACTTAAAAATTCAACCAGCTTCTGGGTTTTATCTAATGCAGAACTAACATTAAAATCATTTAAAATCAAAGGTATTTTATCATCTTTATGCAGTAAGGCAGCACCTTGTACTGTATACAGTAATAATGAATGATGTAGATAACCGACAATGTCACCTTTTGATTAGGAGAAATGTACACTACTACCGTCTTAATGTTTTGCTTATTTTCAATCTGATGCTGAGCCATACACGAGTTGCCAACCGTTGATGCCATTAAATCATACACACTGGTATCGCTAAGAGCGCATGCGTAGAAGCTTAACCGTGTACTGCTGCGCTAACCAATTTATCCGTACCTCGGCCAGAGAATTTTGACTTTAAAAAGTTAAGATGTAGCGTCGAATTTCAGGAGCATATCGTCGAAAATGGCGACAGATCACAACATTTATGTGTGATAAAAACAGTAGCAAGAATAGATGGCACTACTCTCTAAGCCTGGCAGATGGTAATAGAGCAGCGAAGGGCACGAATGAGACTGATAAAGAGTTTCTAAGAATATGAGTCGAGAACAAGTTTGCAGCTGGACACAGAATTTGTGCGTGTGTGAAAACTGCGGAATCGATTTAGCCCGAGTTATCACAGTATCAAACATTGATGCGTCTCATTATCCTGCCTGATCTGTCGCTGGGGGCTAAACATTTTATTATTATATTACTTTATCTGGCTCTGGAGCACAAAATTAAAATATATTCAGTACGTGTACTGTTAAATATCAGGCATTCAGAATTGTAGATAATTGAGGACGTGGGTTGTAAGGGATATGTAGATATGAAGAGGTTAGCACAAGATAAGAAGGGATGGAGGATTGCACCAAACCAGTCGAGAGACTGATGACACAAATATAATAATAAAAAATATCAAGTATTCCGAACTAGGCGAGATATATATATAAAAAAATATTCTTTACTTTACAGTTTCATTTTTTTAAAACTGCTTAACGTCTCTTAACAGCGGGTCTTTACAGACGGGTTTACTGTTTCAGGAATTACAAACTGCTGCGCAATTTTATTGTGAACAGAACGGCAAAGACGATAGCCAGAGACATTCTTGCTGTGCTGCCAGAGCTTGTGATCAAAGAAAATCTCGGTCGTAATGAATGCGAGGAACTAATAAGGAAAAAACAACAATCTATGGCATTTAAAAACTGAATATCTCGAATTAAACGAAAGAATATTTCAAATTTTGTTTAGTTTGTAAAATAGTTATTATTTTAAAATGATTTTATTGCTTTCATTAAAGGCTACGGTCAGAGATATTCTAATTGTTTGTTTATTGCGGAATGCAATATCTGGTCGTTGCATCTTTGGTATTTGTCACCATACGTTGAGAATTTCATTTAATGTTCCGGCATTATGTAACGTTGACACATAAGATATACCAAAGAACTCAATTGAGATTCTAAACTACAAAACGGCGAAACCCCCATCGAAATCTGCTCAGTACTTCCTGAGTTTTTTCTAGTTTAAATTTATCCCGTTTTCATTTTATTTTTCTTTGATTATTAATGCGTGTTTATAAATGACTATAGTGATGTACGTAATTTGATTTGTAGTGTCGTGGAATTCCACAATCCGTAGAGTGAGTAGTAAGTTAGTATGGATGAGCAGTATTAAGATCTTTGGTTGTTGTGATTGTACGCAGCAGTGTGTCTGGTGTGGATAGTCGTAACGCAGGTATGTACTCGAATGTCTGGCGCTCCTTATTATTAAGATAGTATAAAAACTTTGCAATGTTTGTCTGTAATCAACTCAAGCAGTGATGTCACCCATGTTGAAATCTCTATTTTGCTAATCGTGCAGTTGCAGAATATCAAGTGTTTTCGGAACTGTGATTATAATTCCTTCATGACAACAGTTCCTTTTATTTTTGGCCGATGAAGTAATTAAGTGTTGCAACATCAGAATTAAACGAGCAGAAACTTAAATGAGTTCGAGGCGAGACGGGCCTCCTCTCCCATAATGTCCTGTAGAGTGGAAATGCTAACATGCAGTCGATTCTTCGTGGGCTAATCTGGTTGTTGAAGTGGCCTGTTAACCACTCATAAAAGGAAAGCTAAAAAATTATATGCAAGTAATAATAAAAAAATCAACCGTGTCGTCAACACCGAGGACGGAAATTTGTATCGCGTTGATCTTCCGGAGTCAGTTGCTGATGTTTGCTGTTCAACGAAGATTATTCTTAATATTACAGCGTCACCAATAGTTGGGAGTCGCGAGAAACTTATATCACAGAAGTTTTCTGGAGAATGAATCTTCTCAAATTAATATATAGTAGCCTACATAAATTTGAATAAACCCAAAATATAAATATGCTGCTACAAAAATAAAAATTCTTATTTTAGATTTGACTGGTTCATTATAGATCTAGTTCATGCGGTCAAATTCTAAAGATCAGTAATCTTGGAAAAAGCATATTACAAGATGATTACGACCTCCATTTTTTTTTTTTTATTATTTTTTTTTTTTTTTTTTTTTGTAAATAGAATCACATGCACGTTTTTCAGCCAAAAGGGGAGGGGAGTTGCAAATAAGGAATGAGAAAGAATTTGGCAATGACTTTTTAGAGGAACCATCCCGAAATTCTAGCGAAACCATAGAAAACCCAAATCTGGATACACGTGTCCTCCAGAATGCGAAACCATAACGTTGCCGCTCAGCCACTACACTCGGTATAGTCAAAACGATTGTAACAAAGTCCAAAGAGTGAAGCATATACGTGCGACGTAGTATGATGTGTGTCGCCTATCTCTTCTAGCTACAAACAGATTATCATTTCTTGCTCCGTCCCCCGTTTACGTACAGCGATATGATTTGCTCTTTATATAAATGACATTTCTACACCAACTAACAGTAGAATTATAACATATGTAGATGACACTACATCAGTACGTTAGGATAGTGATGATTCATCATTAGAAGAAACTACTGCTAATGTCACTAATGAATTAACAAATTATTTTGACAAAAATGAGCTAATTTGAAATAAAAGTAAAACCAATTTAATAAAATTTGAATTAAGAAATCATAATACAGATAATAAGTTTAAGCTGATTACAGATGAAGGAAACATTTATGAAATAAATGAGCATAAGTTCCTTCGAATGTATGTGGATAAGTTTCTAAATTGGAAAGCTCATGTTGATTTTGTTTGTAAAAAAGTAAGTAAGGGAATCTTTCTAATGAATCAGTTGTCTAAGTTTGTGAGAAGAAGTGTTTTAAAAATTGCATACTATGGAATAATCTTCCCACATATCCTGTATGGAATTAAAGTTTGGGGATCTCGTTGCCATTTCTACATAAATATATTGTTAGTGCACCAGAAAAGATGCATCAGGATAATATACAAGTTGGATAGGAATACACCCTGTAAAGAAATATTTAGACAAGATAATATTCTTACTATATTTTCATTATATATATATATATATATATATATATGTGTAGGGTTTTGTTTCTGATTAGATGCAATCCAAAATTTAATAACACTAAGAGTGAAATTCATAAATATGACACTCGAATCAAAACTAATTTACATATCAATAGATATAAGTCCAAGGCAGCAGATAAAAGTGCATTTGAAATGGGAGGAAGACAATATAATAAGCTACCAACACATTTAAAGTCACTGACAGGAAATGAATTTAAAACTGAAATAAAACATTATCTATGTAATAAGGCTTTATATACTCTTAATGATGTATGTAATAGCATTTCTGTATTGAAATAATGTAAGTTAATGTTAATTTACTTACTGTCTTTGCTATGGAATTCATATATATTGGAATTCATGATACTATAAGGTATTCTTGTTGTGTAAGATGTATTGGTCCTTGCTAGAAACTTGTGTGCACAAGTATATGGGCAACAAACATTAAACACAAATGGACAGTGGAAGTCAATTTCGTAGTGTGGCACTAGATCTTTCAAACGCCTTTGACAGAGTGGGCCATAAAATGGTGCTAAATAAGGTAAAAACTACTGGAGTTGATAAAAAGGGAGATTTGCCGGGTAGAAGAATTCCTAAAAGGTAGAAAGCAAAAAGTAAAAATTAAAAGTTAAAAAATGCTGAAGTGTCTAAGCTAGACCATAAACTTTCAAACTCCCCCCCTTATCCCCAGATATTTTACGTAATATTACGGTAACATACGGGCAGATGGACTCAACCCGTAACTTGAAGGGAAAAAAAAAAATTCCCGATTTAAAAATGATGCATAAAGAGGATATGACAGCACCGAGAAAGCAACCCGCACACAGGGATGCCTCTGCCGAGCATTGAGCTGTCAGCCGGAGTTTCACGTTTTTCCACAGCCCGCAGTGAAAGTGGTGCACGCTAGCTGCGACAAACAGCGGCGTTAATTAGAGAAGAGGGTGGCGCGAATTAATTAAAACACTGTGGCACGCTCCTGTCTGCCCTCCGACACACACGGTGCTGTCCGCCATTTACTACACGCAAAAAAATACAGCTGTCCGCGATAAAGTGGCCGTCCGGAATTAGTGTTCATAATTTCGGCCCGCTTGTAACAGCACACACGGCTTCTCGGGTGATGCAGACTTTAATTTCGCACAGAGCTCCACACGGCCGTGCAATGGCGCACCAAGTCGAGTCTCCACTGCTGTGTTACTCGACACAAAGCTCGTAAACCTCTGTGGTGTTCAAACTATATGCGACGAACTTTCGTCCGACCGCGAACACGTGTCTGGGCTTTTTAACACTGTACGCCATACTGTTCAAAAAGCACACACAGGACTCTCCAGCAATGCGATCATCATTGAAGTTTCGATAACAGAATCAACCGTCGTCCTCACGTGTAGAATGTCCTAGGCCAAGACTGCAGCCGGCACACAGTGGTTCAGGACAAAAATATAGTGGACATTCCAACTTAAGTCATAGTATCAATAGTATTGATAAAAAAAAAGCTTTTTAGTTTGCCTTCTCTATGCTGACCAATAATTGTTATGTTCAATTTTTCATAAAAATGAATCCCTAACACTTAAAAAAATACATTGAAAAAAATATATGCGAGAAAATCTATTCTTTTTTCACGGTCCTATCATGGAGGTAGGAAAAGAGAGGAGACTAGGTGTCGCTTAAACTGCGAAGCAGCCTGTAAACTCCGGAGCCGACTGCGCATGCGCGGCCGCCATCTTCGTGAGTTCAAAACATTGGTCTGTTTTCATTACTTTTCTGCTGTGAACATTTGATGTTCGGATATATCAACGTGTTTTATCATGGCAAAATTTGTTGCCTATGGTTGCACAAACAGAACAAGCAAAAAACAACCTGGAATAACATTCCATAGGTAAGTCACGTTGAAATTATTGTTATTGAAGTATTTGTAGTGCGGTGTCTGCAAGACATAATAGATGTCATTATAGATTTACAGTGCCTGTTAAAAAAGTTTATTCACAGCTCTCAATAGGACGATGGTGTTATTAAATATTTGTTGATGCAGAGAACCATTTTATCTTACTATTTTTCACGTGTGGATCAAGTTTACATCGCAATGAAGCGAATAAATTATTCTATGTGCTTTAGTCCAGTTGTACCTAATTCATACTGAAAGTGTATGATGAAATTAACTGTGATAATTTGTGATATGCGATCTAGGAATCGTAATGAAGTCCCTTTTGTTGTTATCTGAAATGTAATTCGCAATACGTTTAAAGTGTTTGGTTGCATTTGCGTCGTTTGACTTTTTAGCGGCAACATTAAGTCAAATTGTGATTAGGTTGAAATGCAGATTGTTGCAGAATATTCTTTTTATAGCATAAGGAACAAATTATTTATTTGTTATTAGTAATTTATTGAGCACCTTGTTAGTGACACAAGCTTGCGGCTTTTGATGTATGGAAGCAATGTAATTGCACTGGCCAGTTCTATCATTACCGTGGCGCCATAATCTGATGATTAATTCTTATGTAACTTAACGAAACTAATTGAAAGTAAAGAACAAATTTTTTTGATATCTCGCCTAGTTTTCTTTTCTTTTGGTCCAGGCTGCATTTCGATCTAACCACCTCACTTTTGAGACATTATATCTCGAGAACTAAGCGAAATATCAATATATATTTTCTATTTGTCTCATCGAGTTTCTTAAGAATTCATCATCAGATTGTGGCACCACGGTAATGATAGAATCCCCGTGCACTGATGCTGCTGGCGAATTTAAATAGGTATACCCACTACTAGTGCAATATCTTCTGAGTAAGCCATGAATTCTTTTGAAGATTTCAATTGTTTTAAAGTCCTAACCATTCTGTTAGGCGGAAAAGGACAGCTGGGAAGAAATTCAGCCATGGTCGTTTGACAGAACCATCCAGCACTTCACCTGGAGTGATTTGGGGAAAACTTTTTTCCCTATGGCTTTACATCTCGTCGACGTTGAGGTCATTAGAGGCGGAAAAAGGCAGGTATCAAGGAACGGGAAGGAATTCGACCATGATCTTTTGACAGAACCATCCAGGCATTCACCTGGAGTGATTAGGGACAACCGTCAAAAACCCAGATCTAGGTGGCCGCACGGTGATTCGAACCCACATCCCCCCGATTGCGAGGCCAGAACGTAAACCGTTCACCCACAACGCTGATTCGCACCAAGTAAGTTCCCATAAGAAGATACATTTAGAATTAAATTTATAGAACTTGAAATTTTTTTATCAGTCCTTAAGAGTACTAGGAATTTATTCAATGATTTCAAAATAGCAATATGCAATATGACCCTCCAGTCTTTTTTGCGTTTGTGGGAAGAAAAAAAAGTTATATTTCTGCATACAAAATTCCTATAAAAATTATTTGGCAGCTTGTTTTTCTTTAATTTTAATGTTTGTAGGTTATATCAATTAGGATATTTATAAATGTGACCCCATAAGACTTCATTTTTAGTAATGCGAAGTTTAAAAACGAAGAAATTCTTCCGTTCCATATACATTCCCTGTGTTTCTTGACCCAACCAATATGGCGACCTCCCCACCCCACCGCTCTCCTCTCCGCTTCACTTCGTTGTATGGAGAAGGTCCCTTACGTGGTCTCCTCTCTTTTCTTTGCTCCATGGGTCCTATATGGAAGAGTCAAAGTAAAACCTATTCAGTGTCAAATAAAAGGTAGAGACGGCCTCCTAAAGCGGACTTGATTCTGTTCTAGATGGTATCGATAACTATAGACAATACCATTCTTTGAGGCAAGTTACGAAGTAAAATTACCAAAATAAAACTACACGAAATATTATAAGGATAGGTCCAATATTTAGTTTAGAATGACTAATGAATTTATAGGACATAGCTAAATAGGATTGTTATTAAAAACGTCTTATAATAATGTATTGTTGTACGTATTTGGGTTCCAGCTGATTCCATTGCAGAATCTTCTTCATAATCAACGGTTAGATTCAAACAAAATACATACATTTCTTTAAGGATGGTTTCAAATTTTAATTTAACAGAAAAAAATATTAAACCACTACAAAAACGTAAACGCAAAACCTAAATTTTTTTGCTACGATACATCACAATATATATAACGAAAACCTATACATCGATCTAACACAAATTAACAAAAACGCATACTATTAATTAATATGTGAAATTAAACAAAATGCATGCTTTTATTTATGATTAGTTTACAATTCGAAACATATTGAACTATTACAGGAACGTAAATATACAAACAATATTCCTTCTTTGCTTGTCAGAACGGCACCATATATCGATACAGAGTTTAAAAATCTCTGGCCGCTGTAAGTCGGCCAACGAAGGTCGCGAGCGTGACGTCACATCATGACACGATGACCAAGCTAGCGTTTTATTAGTGCTGTTGATAAGAGACAGCAGTAACTACAATATCGCTGTGAATTTAAAACCCAAGGGGAAGTAATACGGAACCGGATTAAGTAACTTTACTTTCTCCTAACTTTGGTCTTCGGAAGAGTGTAATATTATGTCTCAGTCATCGTTTATTTTCGTTTGATTTATTGACCATTTTTAAGAACTTGGAGACTAGCTTCTCTGACGTCAGCGTAGAATTCCTAGCAGGCGCCGAGGAGGCGGCGTAGCTGACAATAGAGTGGTCGTTGCTTTGTTTGCATTGGGTTGGTAGTACCGGTCGGTTGGGTTTCCATTTATACCTCGGCGAGCAGGTCGCCTCGGAAATCTATGACGGAGCGACGAAAACTGGCGACACACATTGCAACATTCAATGCAGGAGTCGATGCCAAGTTTTAACGTAATTTTTCGTTGGTCTTGTTCTGGTTAAAAGAAAAAAAAACCACTGCCATTTACTTTCTTGTCTGACCTGGGACATCAAATTTTTACGAGTGTCGAAGCAACCCTAGTCTTCATTACCAGTGGCTACAAAAACTGACATGTCACAAACTTACCAGCCCTCTTCACCCAGTTGGGTCTTGATATTGTAATTATTGGACTGAAAGACAATAAAGTCCCGTATTTACTATAGCCGGGAATGTTTTTAAGTATAGATTGAATTTTGTTTGAAGACAACATTCTTTTTTGAAGTGAAAATTTCTATAGGCACGTTACGTGATGTTTGGACGGGTGGGTAAATCTAAAGAGTTCGAGACATCGCCGACATCACCGACGTCACGGACATGCTAATATTAACAGTATATCTGTTGCTTTAAGTATGACGTGTTGTGCGTATGACATTCATAGTTTTAAGTTTTCACTTCTCTCGATAGTTCCCAAAAAAATAAAACAAAGGATAGCTATAATGTGATATCAGAAGGAAAAGCAATCGATGAAAGCAGTTTCACAAAATTCCTGGGTTTATATATAGATAACAAATTGAACTGGAAACAGCATATTCAACATCTTCTTAAAAAACTGAATTCTGCAACATTTTCACTGAGGGTAATATCTAGAATAGCTAATACAGAAACCAGAAAATTAGTATATTATGCATATTTTCACTACCTGCTCACTTATGGCATCTCATTCTGGGGAAACTCGTCACAAGCACAGAGGTTATTTAAATTGCAAAAGCGTGCTGTAAGAACTATTTGTGCAGCAAGCCCACGGACGTCGTGCAGAAATCTGTTTAAAAAACCTAGGTGTACTAACAATGCCAGCACAGTATGTATACTCTGTACTATCATTTGTAGTGGAAAAACCTGAACACTTCAATCTTAATGCTGACATACATAGCCATAATACTAGGAATAAATATAATATTCTCAAGGATTACAAATCACTGTCAATTGTACAGAAAGGGATAACATTTACTGGAGCTTCCTTATTCAATGTCTTACCAACAGAAATTAAATGTTATCTACGAAAATCCAACTACTTTAAGTCCAAACTGAAAGAGTTTCTGCGATTTTTTTTACGATTATATTCTGGGAGTATTTGGCTAGGATGTTTTAAATTACATTATTTGACTTTAAACGACGGAAATTTTTATTGCAATGAACACGTTTCTAAGTAAAGTATAATTTCAAAAGCGAATAATTATTTATTTGATTGATATATTTCGTGATTTCCTACGGTTCGTGTTAACTTTCTCTGAGCTTTAACAATCTTTCCAGTTTCTTCTATCAAAATGATTATTTTGTAACTTGGTTCTACTAACTGCTACAGTAGATCTTCTCTTTACATCAGTTTATACATCTACTAGTTGTAAATAAGCAAAAAGCAACATGTAAATTTAAACGAACGTCGCACTGCAATCTTTTTAATCTCTGCCATGCAATATAATTTTTTATCTCTGTCCGTATTTTTGTATAGTTACTTCCGCAACAGACAATTGTCTTTTAGCTATCATCGTAGTTGCAATTCCTTTCAACACTGTAAGCGAAAATCAAATCGAATTTGGTGGAATTCGATTTTATTTGATTTGAAATTTACACTTCCTTTTAACAGCATAAGCGCAAATAATGTCAATGCAGTTGTTCATTTGAAACTTCCTAAACAGGATGGTGGACGAAGTATTTCACTGCAATCGCAAATGAAAGAAGAATTTCGCATATTCGCCAGCAACAAAACCGACGTCGTCTGTCTGTCAGGCAATCCCAGCTTCAATATATGTATAAATTCTGTGACGCTTCCATAAGGGCTATAGAAAAGAATGAAATTATATACCAAAGAATTGTTCATTTCTTACGAGACTTAGAGGTACCTTCGTGATGGTCAGAAAATATTTCGAATTCGTCGCAATTTTCACATATTGTTTGAGTACAAAACAATGCAACTGATGCTGTTATTAAAATTTGCTACAGGGAGCAGAATATTAAGCAACGCAAGTTTTTTGTGGGACGTTGATAAAGCAGTACTTACCCGTGTTCGCGTTTTTAAGTGGAAAATGCCTGTCCTATAATCTGGTCGACTTACCTGTAACAGAAAAAATGTTTTTGTAAATGTAATTATAATTTTAAAGAAAATATCAAACAAATAACATTTTACACTCAGATTTCAGAATATAATGTAGTAATCTTGATCGGGGCAGAATATTAGTAGCCTGAAATGGAAGAAATATACACACATTTTCACCCCCCTCTCCCCCGAAATTCGGCCGGTCAGAAATCAACAACGGAGTTTAGATTTCCTAAGATTTCTACCTGTAAAAAGACTTTTTTTTTTTTTTTACTAATGGCTTTACGTCTCGTTGATGTCGAGGTCATTAGAGGAGGGATGGGACTGGGGCCAATGAACGGAAGGAATTCGGCCATGTCCTTTTGAAGGAAGCATTCCTGCATTCGCCTGGACTGATTTGGGGAAACCATGGAAAACCCAAATGTGGATACTCGGACGGAGATTCGAACCGCCGTCCTCCCGAATGCCTGCTAAAAGAATGACACAAGTTTTGTAGAGAAAAATTGAAGTTTACTGTAGAAAAATGGATTAAATCATACACATATAGATACTGTACAATCATGAAATCTTAATCACAGTAACGGTAGGATAGTTCTTGTCGCTTCCTATGAGACAGCATGTATCTTTACAACAGGAAATTTGTTTTGACTGGCGCACCTAGGTAATTAATAGAAGAGATGTTCTATACAACAGTAGAATTTTCTTCTTGGGTTACGTGGGGAAAACTAAGTAGACTTGACCCAACTGGAATTATCAGTCCAACTTTCAAGAAAGGATTCGTGCATCCACTATCTCTTCAGTTTGCTTTACCTCGAAGGATATCAACTAAAGAGATCGCTCTTCCTGTAGGCTGACACTGCATCTTTCACTCCCGCAGAGCGCAAATCAAAGTTTCGCATGACTCTGTTGACTGCTCACCAAGCTAGAAAATCAGCTGTAAGCGACCCGAATTGAGTCACCGTAAGCGCTATTCAGTTTCCGAACAGGCCTTCCTGAAATACTCGTAACAATAGTGGCATGTAATGTGAGAAGTAAGTGCAGTAAGGACGATTGAAGGATTTCAAGCTACCAAGTCAGAAATTATTATATTTCACGGCAAAAATACGACAGTAGGAGAGCGCGGTGCACATGCGTATCCCACATCTGACACCAGTCAGCATGGCTGTTTCTTTGTCAGCTAGCAGCGTTGCGAGAGGGACGGTGGAGGGAGGAACAAATTAAAACTCGCCTGCCTCTCTCTCCGCCCCTAGGGAAGTGCTAACTCCGGCATCACCCCTTAATTTTTTTATTTTAATTTCTTGAAATATTAACAATGGGAGTTAAGTGGGTGGAAAATGCTCGGCTATACGGAGGTGAAAGAACCCTCTGTCTCCATCATAAAACTCTAGCAGAAGAGTTGAGAAGGGCTGTTCGTGCAAAGTGGGACGTAATTCTGACGTAAAGCAGAGGTACTTTGGTGCCTACATATGTCTTCACTGCAGGGTCGAGTCTTAATTCCCGTCTAGCTTGCCTTTTGAGAGCTGTCGGCATGAAAAGTTGGAAGAATGGCTGCTTGTATTTTTAATTACTGCAATCCCAGAAGCTCTAAAGCTTCCAGTGAAGAGTTAGCCCAGAATATTACGGAACGGAGGATTTTTGAAACCAGAAATCGCCGGTTATTTCAGCAGAATTCTGAATTGTTGTTCATTCCATGTCCTATAGAGTCGTGTATGACTCTAATTACATATCTATTATTGCTGAAGATAATTCTTAATGATTGTTTTTCACTTAGCTCTAAACATTATTTATATTTTTGGAAAAAACTTTGACTATCGGCCCCTGCACTGGCTTTCTGTTGGAAGGGTCTCCGGTTCAAGTCCGGACTCCGGAACGGTTTTGTTAGTCTTGTGATGTCGTGTCTGTATAGGGATGATACCAGATAAACTTTGTCTGGTCCAGCTAACTCCTGCGTCTGCCTTTGTCCCATCGATCTGTTGTTCATCAGCTTTAACTCCAACACACTTTCTGTTTTTCATCTTTAATCAATCCACTGAGTAACATGGCCATAATATTACCATTTATAGTTACACTCTCCTATAAGATGTCATTAAGCCTTATCTGTGTTAGCTGTTACCAGCGACTTCGTAGTGTTGGACTTATAATTTTATAGATGAAAATGTATATAGAAAGCTGCAAGTTACGGAAGAAGTGTACCAAACAGCGCTGAGTCATCATAATACATTTTGTCTGTACATGAAATTTATCAACAGGTCATACACAAACTGACTGCGAGAAAAACAAAGCCTGAGTGACCGATATAACATTACAGAGACTTAAACACGCTATCCGTCTGTCAGTCACCGTTCGGTTAATTTTCAAAATTTCGTAACAAAAAATGTTATTTATCCCGAAGAAAGTATCATATATCCTTCATAATAACACATAGTATTTCCTTGTCAACTATCATCGAGATCTGTTTAGCCATTTAGTTGTGTAAAGGTAACAAACGGACAGAGTTTCTATAACATTTGTAACTTTAGTGTAAATCAGTTTCTATCTTTTGGTATTTCGTAATAAAGCCCACTACCAGATCTTTCTTTGAAGCAATTATGACCAAAATTTGAGGGAAACGTTTAACGCGACTAGTACATTCTTTGCTTACCTGCGGGTAAGAGACCTGCAAGCAAATTGATCCTAAAGTCATAAAAAATCGCGTGACCTGTTTTTGGATGACACAGAGTTTTAAGGTATAGATTGTTTAAACAAAAATTATTAAGGGCGTGAAAATTTTTCACAAAGGGGACGCGGTAAGAAAAAGATGGGGAATATCTGGCATAGATGCCTGGAAGCCAGGGTCACTGCAATTAACGCACGTAACGTAGTTCAGAGATCGAAGAATGCAGTGAAATGTCTTCTGTTGCAGTGGCGAGCTCAATACACGTGACACAGTGCCGACGCGTATTCGCCCCTGACGACTGCGGCGAGACACTTTGAGTCGAATGATGTCGCCCGCAGTTGATCCAATAAGAGGCGAACAGCTCGTAAAACAAACTGGGGTCGCGTTTTACGACGCGCAGCTACCTGCACACCTGCGTCTCCGCGACAGACAATCGCCCCAGACGCCACATCTCGTCAGCTCTGTATCCCCAACCACATACACTCAAGTGCCAAAGGTCATGGGATAGGAAGATGAAAATATCAAGATGGCGGTAGCACTGTGAAAGAAATGTATAAATGTGTCGTGCAGAGTCGGGGCTTTTATTTGCGCTCTCGCGAGTCATGTGGTAGGTTTATGACGTCATTGAGGTCGCAAGACGTAAAATAACTGACATTAAAGGCAGAATGATAGTTCGCGCTATGGAATTGGGACATTTCATTTTGGAAACTGTTCGAAAGGTTAACATTCCTCGAAACACTGCGTTGAGAGTGTGCATTGAAAACGTAATTTATTGGCGTTACTCCCGCCACGGACCACAGTGGCCAACCACGTCTGATTAATGACCGGGACCAGCGACGTGTGCGTCGAGGTGTCAGTTTTGACAGACAGGCAGTACTGCGTCAAACAACAGCAACACTCAATGTGGGAAGAACGACAGACGTGTCCGTGAGGACAGTGCGGCGAAATTTGGTGTTGATGGGATATGACAGCAGAAAACCGACGCGAGTGTGTCTTCTAAAAAAACGCCATCAGCTGCAGTTCCTCTCCTGGGCTCATGAACATAGCGATTGTACCTAGAAAATTGTAAAAAGGTTGCGTGGTCAGAAGAGTGACGATTCGAGTTAGTTAGAGCCGAGGGTAGGGTTCCATTTTGGCGCAGACCCTACGGGACTATTGACCCAGGTTGTCAGGAAGGCATTCTGCAAGCTGGTGCTAGCTCCATCCTGGCAAGGGACATGTTTACATGGACTGGGGTGAACCGACCATTGACTGGAAAGGTTTATGTTCAACTCTTTGGAGACCATTTGCAGTCATTCATGGCCTTCAAACAACGACGTACTACTTCAGTACGAGAATGCGCCATGTCACAGGATCAAATTCCTTCATGATTGGTTTGAAAACACATCCTGGATAATTCCAGCGAATGTTTTGGACACCTAGATCACCACACATGAATTCAGTCGAACATATCTGCGATACGATCGAAAGGTCAGTTCGTAAAACAATGTCCTGTTCTGGCAACTCTTTCGCAGTAATGAACGGCTGTAGAGGAAGCATGACTGAATATTTCTTCAGGAGACTTCCTATGACACATTGAGTCAATACTACGTCGGGTTGCTGCAGTTCGTCTGGCAAAAAGGATCCCACACGATATTAGAGGTTCTCCTTGACTTCTGAAACTTCTGTATGTATGTATATATCTACATATATAAAACGCAATATTTGTTTGTGTGTCCACTATAGGATAAAAAACTACAGGACTGGACCGATTTCGTGCGATTTTTTTAAATATTTTTTGCGAAATGGTCCGTCATGTCAGAAGAAGGTTTAAAGCTCTTGAAATCCTCGATCCGACCTGAGGAAGGAAACCTATACTCACTCATAAAAAAATCAGTTGTATGCGTAAACCTGGTGGCACAGGAAAAACCTTTCTTATTTCAATGGCAACCATATATGCAAAACATAATATCGCATTGGCAATCACACCATCTCGAATTGCACCGACTCTTTTGGACCGATCGTGGTGGGTGCGCGGTAACGCTCTGGCCTCGCATTCGGGAGGACGCGGGTTCGAATCCCCGTTGGGGCATCCAGATTTGGGTTTTCCATGGTTTCCCCAAATCTCTCCAGTTGAATGCCGAGATGCTTCCTTCAAAAAGGCCATGGCCGAATTCCTTCCCGTTCCTTGACCTCGGTCTCATCCCGCCTCTAATGATCTTAGTCGTCGACGAGGCGTAGAGCAATAAGAAAAGAAAAAAAAGATAGCATATTTTATTAACTGAATCGTCAGTAAGTGAGAGCATCCCACATTCATGGGTTTTTAAAATAAGACCACACCACAAATGTTAAGGTACTCCGCAAAAATGGAAAATAGTATGGAAATATTGACCACCGTAAAAACACGGGAGCTGCATTACCTTGGCCAAATTATAAAGAGTAATAGCCGTTACGAACTCCTGCAGTTGGTTCTCCAGGGGAAAATTCCAGGAAAGAGAAGTGCTGGTAGAAGAAGAACTTCCTGGCTAAAAATCTGGGAACCTGGATCTCCAAGAAAACAACGAAGCTAATCCGAGCGTCAACTAGCAGAGACCACCTAGCCAAGATGGATGTCGACATCATGGCGTTTCATATGGAGGTAATTGAAGGGCGTGCTAAAAATGATTCCAGTTTAAATATAGTTACAGGAGACTGTTTCAACTGATACAAGTTTAAGACTGGAGTGCGGTCTGGTAGGTCACTGCTTAATTTTTAAGAGACCAGCTTCAACGTACGAGCCACGCCAAAACGTTCCGTGTTTCGGATTTGACGATAAACTCTAGGTCCAGCCACGACAGAGGTGGAATGCGCGGCAAATTGAAACTCTGTCAGCAGTTCCCAAGACCACACGAACAACAAAAGAGTAAATGAAATATAGCCGTAAATTACAAGACAACGCCCAGGAATTTCTACAGACTTTGCTTTGTTGACTTGAACTGAACCGTGGTTCGGATTCCGCATTCCTTCAACTGGTCGTCATACCTCAGGCACACAGGTTGGCTTAATACACCTTCTTCGGGAGGATTCAACCAACCTTCCGGTTGAGGACTAAGATAAATTTTGAAGTGATGGAGAATACAGTTTACAAACCCCAAGCGCTAATAATAATGATAGAATCGAGAGAAAAAATACGTTAAACCGAAGATAGATTTTTTTTTGATTATGGTTTTACACTTCGTCGACATCGATGTCATTAGAGACGGGAAAGGACTGGGGCGCTAGCATCGGGAAGGAATTCAGCCATAACCTTTTTAAAGAAACCATCTCGACATTTGCCTGGCCTGATATCTGGCAACTATGGAAAACCGAAATCTGGCTGGCAGGACAGGAATTCGAACCCGCATGCTCTCGAATGAGTGGCCAGAGCGCAACCGCTCAACAACCACTCTCCGTGGCAAAGAAATTGTTTGAAACAATGATTGCAGGAATAATATTCACAACATCCGAGAATACAGACTGCAGCAAAGCTTAACCATTATATTGTGAAGAACTCAAAAAAGAAGGTCCATTTTCTATGCGCGTGTAATGTCATTTGATTTTAATTTTCTTTTTATTTTGTGAAAGGGAATTTTACAACTCAAAAGTTACAGTAATCTTTGGCGAGAACACTAATACTTTTTCATGCTGCAAGGTTGTCACAGTTTGTTTGATGCAAACGTAAATACATCACACGTCGAAGTATTCTAACTGTTAATTACAACTGCACATCATGTTCCGGATCGCAACAGCGGCAACGCTGTTAAAAGTTGAAACACTGTCGGTCCGTTCAGTTCAATTTATAACACCGGCGCTGTTAAAACACGAAACTGAGTAAATAATAAAAATCGCCATACAAAATTAGCAAAATTCTCATCGCTCTGCCTGTGTGTCGTTAATTAATGTGACAGACGTCATTTCGTGGATCATCCGTTATAACAACTGCCGATCGGAGAGCGCTGATGGCAGGCGATTAACGGAATGTTGGCACCACTGACGCGTCTAAACAGAAATTAATGACGAATTTGTCAGATGGATTCACGTATATGAGCATCAAAGCTAATGAAAAGGAGAACGTATAATTACGAAATACACCATATTAGGTTTATAATGTAAACCTCATTCTACATTCGAGTGGAGAATCATTAAAAAAGGGGTCAAATGCTTATTTTATGGAATCATCGATTCGAAATACTGTCTCACAAAGCACACATGGTCTTCTGAGTGTTTTCATGTTATTAATAACTGAAACTTATATTGGTTTTTGTCATAGCCCTCTTCCGTCATGGCAATGTCGTTTGTCTAGAATTTAACTAGAAAGGTTACGAAAGGTTAATACCACTGCCCCAGTAGCATTGTGGGCTCAAAAGTGGAACAAGGTGTCAAGATCTCTCTGTAGGTCTATACGAGTAAATTGCCCTAGAATACAATCAACGACAGACTTGTGGCCCCGTGCCAAAATTCCACAATCCGCAGATATGATGTGCGTAAATGCAAATCACATGAAATGATTTTTGATTCTGTGTTATCCTTGCGAATAATAAACGATTAAGCATTAAAATTTAGTAGTGGATTCTAGTTGCATGTTAGATGCACCATAAGACATTTATTTGTAAAAAACATGTTAACAGAAATTGTTGCATGTTTATAAATTTGTTGAACGTTTTTAATAAAGTAATTTAAATACGTATGGTGTTCTTCATCATCAATTTGCGCTAAAATTGGGGGTCGGCTGCCTTTGTTGAGCTTTACTCATAATTGGCATAGTCAAATTTGGAGATGTGACTGGGGAGCGTGCACAAACTACGTGGCTCGGATCAGGGAAAAAGGGGGGTTGGCTGGAAGACTACGCTGTGCTATGTGGGGGGAGGGGGGGATTTCCGAGCCAGGCCACGTAGCTTTCCTTTCATAACATTTTCCACAGTTAAAATGAGAAACAGAACACACAACAGCACGTGAATGTTTATTTCATTCATTTAATTATATCCGGATGTAATTTACAATAGTCTGTCAAGAGAAAACAGTACAAAATGTCTTCTGGAATCAAAGGGGGAAAAAGCTACATGCTACGTGGGGAGGGGGGTAGAAGCAAAAGCCACGTGGGGCTACGTGAGGGGGGAGGGAGGGGGGTTCACAGGAGGCCAAAATGGAGCTACGTGGTTTATGGACGCTTCCTTGCTCACACCAAGCATTTGATACTTACTGCCAGGTCGTACTAAGTACTAAAGGAGGAAGTGAAGTATTGCCATCTGTCAGCGGAATGTGTAACTATATTGTGTATGGGATAAGTGTAATTTTTGTTTGTGTAATAATTAGTTTATGAGGCGGATAATCATACACCTTGATTACGACTGAAAACCGCATAAAACCGCAGTATGGGCGACTGGTACACGAGAGGCTTGGTTTGTGCACGGTCCCGTTTAACCTCCCCGATCCATTGTGCGGCGCATCAGCGCACTTAGCTGCACTGGAAGGTCTTATATACGAATGTTTCTGATATTAAATGTGTTTCGTGTCAACTTAAGAAAGGTGTGACATGAACTTTAGTTTCTGGTAGTACTAAGCAGAGGTTTTTTTTATTTTATTTTTTTAATTATGACCTGTATGGTGTTACATATTGGGGTAGTTGTAGGTTCATATTATTTGAAAATATAAAACATATAAAAATAGGGTCGGATGCGATAGTAGGAAGTTAGTGAAGTTTGCGACTTAAAAAGTAAAATTACAACCGATGGCCGAAGCAGGAAAGATGTTGAAAGCAGAATAGCACTAGCGGAAAGAACCTTCATGAAAGAGAGAATTCTTTTAGTTTCAAATATTGGTCTAGGAAGCAGAGAGAACTTTTTAAAACTCTATCTGTGGAGCACAGCACTTTATGGTAGCGAAAAATGGACTTTAGGAATATCAGAAAGAAGGAAAATTGAAGCATTTCAAATGTGCTATAGAAGGATGTTGGAAATTAAGTGGACGGAGAAAGTACGAAACGAATGAGTTTTGGAAATGATGGGCGAGGAATGAAGTTTGTGAAAGTGTGTTACAGAAAGAAGAGTCATGCAAGATTTGTTAAGTTGTTAGTGGAGGGAACAGTCGAAGGTAAGAACAGCATAGGAAGACAGAGATAAGAATGTATGAAGCAGATAATTGAGGACGTGGGTTGTAAGGGGTTTGTAGAGATAAAGAGGTTAGCCCAAGATAGGAAGGGATGTAGGATTGCATCAAACCAGTCGAGAGACTGATGAAAGCAAATATATATATATAAATAAATAATATATATATATATAAATATTTGAAGTTCCCGCCACAAGGTGCTGAGGGAATGGTGACAGAAGAGCACATGGTATGTTGCTTCCCTGGGTTTTTCCGTGACGTCAGAGGGCGGAGCAAGTGGTGATAGGTTTATGTAAACAAACTGAGCTCGCTCCCCCAAGTTGAACTACTGGGACCATTACTTGCGCTTAGTATTCGATCGATGGAGATACAGTTCCGTACTCCCTTTCACGACCTCGACCTAGAGACGAGGTAGTGTGATCAACGCCACGATACTAGCGGTTTAGGTTAGAAGATTTCCCGTTCAGGTACTTATTTGAATGAGCTTATTTGAATTCAGCTTCGAGAAAGACGAGCTTGATAAGATTTGGAATCTAGGTCGTAGTTAATCCGCGTAGAATCAGACAAACATCCCATCGCCGGCAGCGTAATGTCTGGCTCGCTGGTTTGACGTCCTGCTGGTTATTGGTTCAGGTACAGCCTCGGTCATGGGTAGTTTTAATGTAGTATTCCTTCAGTTTTTGTGCTTCATTCATAATCCTCGAGGTGATGCATAGTAGAATGTGTAACCAGACCTCATATGCTATAAGGCTCCATAAAATCGCAAATCAGTAATTTCTTTAAATGGTCAATTAAAAAAAATAAGTTTGGATATTACTATGAAGCCCCGATGATTCCAACCGTATGTTCTGTAGCGAATGTGCTTGATGTTGGCTTTCGCCGGGCAACATGATGCAATTTGCTAACCCAGTGATCGTTAACATCCGATCACATCCCATCACCGATAATTGACGCGGACGCTGCTCATAACGCGAAAATTACAGCAAATAACAACGCGCAAAAAAACCGGACACCAGAGCCTACGTCGCAAACTAGATTTTCAATTACCGGCGGGGGCATCGTTTACGGAGAGTAACCGATGTCGAAATTAATTTCATGGAAAAAAAATGCGTCATTGGTTTGAGGGGGAT
This sequence comes from Vandiemenella viatica, assembly GCA_031002005.1. NCBI lineage: Eukaryota > Metazoa > Arthropoda > Insecta > Orthoptera > Morabidae > Vandiemenella > Vandiemenella viatica. The sequence goes on along the minus strand of CM061918.1, from coordinate 37,552,583 downwards.
GAGAGGGTGCCCTGACGGATATACGCGACTGGGCAATGCACCGCAAATGATTCGCCATTAACGCCGCCATCACGGCGATAAATTGGCGACCGCCGCGCCTCTGGCGGCGATCCGCCGCAGCTGACGCATACGCGCGTTCGCCCAATCGGCGACGGGGTGCACCCCCGCGTGATTAGCTGACCGCAATCAGGCCGGAATGGCGGTCAGCGCGGCCGATTGCAAGATAATGGCGTGGGCGGGGGGCTGATGACGTGGCGCAACGCGATTTGTCGGTCTGGGAAACGGCGGGAACCGCAGACCGCGGCGCCCAGTCACAGGAAATGGGACGGACAATGCTAACAATCAGAATGCTAGATGCAGAAAAGGAATCCTCTAGGCTGTTTGAAGTAGTAGTGATGAATAATTGTAACATAAAGATTTCATCTCGTCTCAAACACCTGATGAGAGAGAATCTCACTGGCTGGAAAATGCAACTGTATCGTAGCCTCATAGCCTAAGGAGCCATCCATAAATTACATCACACCTAAAAGGGGAAGGAGTAGGTCAACAAAGTGTGACATCGTGTGAAAAGGGAAAAAAGGGGGGGGGGGGACGAATCATAAGCTACGTGACGTCACAAGAATAATTTGTATCACTTTTTGGCACGAGGCGGCCGCGTGAGTTTTCGCTCGCTGTACCTACGGTGTCGCATGTCGGCCGCCTTGACATACGACGAAAGGCCAATACTGTTTTTGAGACTTTGGCAAAATATCTCACCCGAGTACCTATTTAAACGATTGTGTGGGATCTATGATCTGTAGCTTCAATCATACAAAGCCATTAACCAATACAAGCAATCACATAAGAGTCAACACAAGGTTTTGCGCATCACGAAGATTCGTCGTTAAAAGAATTGCAGCTAGACGTAACAGGGAAGTTCTTTGTTTGATAAACGGTGACGTTGGTATATGGTTCGATTAAGATGATGTCGACATATCGAATGTTCCTAACATTATCCAAATCGATAACAAAGTGACTGCCAGTCATAAACAACATAAAAGAGTGGGTTCAAACCCATGGACACAAGATGATTAAATTTTCTAACATTTATTGTTGATTTTATAAAAAAATATTTTAATTGGAAATATATAAATAATTTTGGAAGTGCTGATTTAATTTAATAATTCTAACTTTAAAATTGTAAAATATGTTACGTCATACCAGGGGAGGCCCGGGGGTGAGAAGGAGGGGGAGTAGGGCTCCAAAAATCAAGAAATTAGTGTGACGTAATTTTGGGATGGGCCATAAGCTCATAATCATAGCAGGAAAAGGCGACCTACAGTTTAATGTGGATTTTTATTTATTTATTTTTGCTTATGGTTTTACATCTCATCGACGTTAACGTCATTAGAGGCGAGAAAGGAGTGAGGGCAAAGGAAGGGAAGATTTGGCGATGAACTTTTGATGGAACCATCCCGGCGTTCATATGGATCTCCGGAAACAATGGAAAACTGAAATTTGGATGCCCGAACGGTGATTCGAACCCGCGTCCTCCCGAATGCGAGACAACAGCGTTAGCGTTTAGGGTGGAATGCAAAATGTGGAACATCATAGCAACTCCACATAAACAGCCGGAGGTGTGACTCAGTTTCAAAGCCCATAAAAATTTCAGCGGAGACTGGGTTTCGAACCAAGGGTGTTCCTTGTTCCAGTCGCAAGACTTCAGCCGCCAGACTGTTCAATTATAGTATTACGACTAGAGTTCATTTACAACAGTCGTGGCCTGACAAGAAAAATGAAAACTTGCGAAAACTGTATAATATCCTCTGGGCTTTGTCCAAAATTACAGCTTGGAACCAACCACAAATCTGCTACAAATGGAAGAGTTTTACATTTAACCTGAAACGTGTTATACGATTAAAGATCATCATAAGAAAGTAATAAGAGATATCATCAGACTACATTCATGAGTCATGAGAGTATGGTAATCACATTAAGGGCGGATGCTCCTGCATACTGCACAGTTGAAAAAGACACAGAAAAAGCAACATAAGAAACAGGGAACTTGCAGGGGCATGTGGGAGAACCCCCACGGGTTTATTTCTTTTGATTAGACTTTTCGCCTTATCGACGTAGAATTCATAAGAGGAGGGAGAAGATTGGGAACAAGAAATGGGCAAGAATTAGGTCATGACATTTCAAGCAACATCCTTGGCTGTCGCCTGGAATGATTCTGAAAAAAAAACCAAATCTGGGATTCAAACCCGCGTCTTTCCGAATGTAAAGCCAGAGTGTAGCCGCTCACCCACCATACAAGTCACTAGTCCGTCCTTACTTAGAATATTGTTGCTCTGTATGGGATCCCCATCAAAAGGGGTTAATGGAGGCATTGGGGAAGGTCCAAAGAAGAGCTGCCACATTCGTGACAGGTAAATACAGTTGGAGGGAAAGCGTAAGTGCGATGTTGAAGGAGTTAGGTTGGAAAGATCTGGAACACCGAGGGCGTTGTTCTCGACAGAAGCTAATTGAAAAATTCAAGACTGACTTATTTCGGAATGACAGTAAACAGATATTACTATCAGAAACATTCATATCTAAGAATGAACGAGGCTATAAGATAAAAGAAATCAGGGCCAGAACGGATTCTGTAGTGGTATTTCCACGGGCGACTAGGGAAGGGGATAGGAAGCATTAACTGGGATAGAAATCCGACAGGAGTAGCTGTCAAAGCACTCCGGCCATGCTGATCTGGGTGTTACATGGTTTTCCCAGGTCACTACAGGCGAATGGCGGGATGTTTTCTCAAAGTACCCCATGGGCGCCTCTTGCCATATCCCGTATATCTCTTCCATACCACATTCTGATAGGTGCATGCGCCCTCCGCCACCCAGTTTTAGTGAATCGCGGAGTAATAATAATGATGATAATGTGTAAAGGCAGCCGACCCCAAAATACTGGCAAAAGGTGTTGAGGAAGAATTAAAAGGTTTAAGGATGTTGACAGCTTGATGGGATCTCTGCTGAAGTACATCTTGACTTGTGTGTAGTTTGAAGGTCGTTAGCATGTGTTAACTGACTGCTGTAGTGGTCTATCAGTTCTACCAGTAGAGACCCTGTCTGTTTGATCGCTGAGAGAGCACACACTGTGAGCCTCGACAGGCCGAGTTTGATGGTTAGGGGCACTCGGGAGGGGGGCTTTATGAATGGCGCCTACCTGCGCCAGGTAGTAATTAGCAGGTAACGAGCGACTCTAATAGCCTCCATTACCGTCTTCAGAGCCGCAAATCACAGTCTGTGCCGCACAAGAGCCGACCGCTCAAACAGCACTTGTTGCTTTGGAGCACGGAGTACCTTCTGTGCATCCCATCCCGCGAATCCAATACCCCTACCACTTCTACACAACTAATCACCATCTTGAATTGCCTCTGCATGAACAATTACTCGGGTGGTTGGTAGTGCTCCCCAGATTTAGTAAGTTTTATTTTACCTACGCTCTCTTCATTCCGAATCAAACTCCACGCACATTGCTCACAGTAATTTTAATTTAACGGTGTTTCCACGCTTCACCAGTGTGGCTCAGTGCGCTGAGGCGCCGCACTCTGAATCAGGGAGGCTCAACGGGACCGGGCACGAGCCCAAGTCCCACCATACCTGCCGTCCTGTATGCGGTTTTTAGGTGATTTCTTTCCCGTAGCCATCAAAGTATATTCCGGGACGTTCACCAACATCCGCCTCATAAACTACACATTTCACAAACAAAACATACATTTCACAGACAGATTGCAATACTTAAGTTCCTCCATTAGCACTTACTATCACCAGGCAGTAGGTATAAAATGCTTAGCGTCAGTAAGGGCATTTGGCCGAAAAATATAGCTCCAAATTCGACCACTCAAAACGCAACCGATCCCAAATGTTGGGATAAGATAGTGAAGAAGACGAAAAGTAAAAGGTCTTGGAACGCCACAGACATGAAACTCATTTCAGTCACAGATCCTTAAAACGGGAATCAACTGGCTTATTTACAGTAAAATATCGCAATGAAAAAATAATTGCATATTAACGCGGTGGAAAAATCGCCAAGCGCCGGTATGGAACAAAGATTTGTTGCGATCAGTTCGTAATGAGACCATCCCGTTGTCTCTGTTGGTTCCGGCACCGTGATGGTGTCCGGCGCTGACACGGGGTTAGCTGGTTCCAGTCCTGGTGGTCGAGGAAATTTTTATCATCAGGACTTGGCCGGAAGGGTAGGAAAGGCTGTGATGCAAAATTCCAAATCACCAGATTGTGCGCTAAAGTCGTGGGTTAAATCCCAAACTTAATCGCAGTGCGCATGGAGAGAAAGCATACGTCACTGTTGATCTCTCCGTCGGAGGGCGACGTTAAGCCTGCCTGCTCCTGGAGTCTTTCGGAAGAGTAGGCCTGCATGAGCAGGCATCGGTTTCATCCCGACCTTTCTTTCATCTGTCACCCGCAAAAAAAAAAAAAAAAAAAAAAAAAAAAAAAAAAAAAAAATACCCACACTATACTGAACACCCACTTAGAACACTACCACCTCAGTTCATCTCCCCAGACGTTATCATGGAGGAGTAACATTCCCCGTGATAACTGTCGCATTTCTCTCTCCTGGTAGCGCACACTAATGCTCGCGGATGGTGGGATTTAGCACATTTTATTGAAAATGTTTGAGGCAACAAATTCTGCTGACGCGGTCACCAGTGATTGAGCTTATTAAATCACCTTACCGTATCAAGAAGAATCACACAAAGAAAAATAACAAAATTAACATTTGTATTAACACTGCAAGTTTAATAAAGTTCAAAATCTTCACCCACACCAGTCGTGATCATGAAGTTCATCAGACTTATAAATATACACCCAAAGGTTGCAGAATTCTTAGTTGAAACGGTTCACATTAACAATTCTTTACAAATCTCACTCGCATTTACACAATTATAACCGAAAACAGTTCAACATTAAAAGGGCGGTTCAAGAAAAACTCGCACATGGGTGACGTGCCCGATGATCACGGCCGCTCCTGGAAGACTCGTGTGTGCCACATGTCGGGTTCGCGGGCGTTCTTAGGGGGCATCCACAATTACGTGAGGTGTTTTATCCGGATTTATGGACTCCCCCCCCTCCCCCTGGTGAGATTTCGTGAGATCTGGCCGGACCCCCCCCCCCCCTCTGGTGAGATCTGGTCCGTGAGAACCCCCCTACAAATCGCCATGAAAGCTTTTGTAGAATTTTTTTTTTTTTTTTTTTTTTGGTCACACCCTAACTTCTTGGACGAAATACCATCCTAAAATCGACTTTGGCGCAAATTGTAGACCTTTTTTTTGGCTCTACTGTCCCCAAATGTTTCGCAAAATCTCACGTGAGATTTCCGTATACCCGCCCCCCCTCCCCCCTGGTGAGATCTGGTGAGATTTCGCCGGACCCCCCCTCCCTCCCCTATTTCACCTCACGTAATTAATGGATGTACCCTTAACCGACTTCCGGTAGCCGGCATGCGCTCCGGGGTCTTGCACGGTACTCCCACGGACCGGCGGGAAATTTAACATCCACGCGGTGGTATTACAAATAGCACAGCCGGTCCACCGGTTTTGGAAACAGCCCCTATCATACGGCTATGCTACATAACTATCTCACCCGGACACTGAGAAGGCATTCATAGAACAAGAATATTTCATAAAGGCACATTCGGAGATTAATGATTAGCAGCGTAATGAACGAAAAGCGTTGCAAATCCTATGTTGAGCCCTTGTCCGAGTTATAGTTCTGGCTCTACGCCGAGATCATTAGAGGCAGGAAGGGAGTGGGGGGCAAGGAACGGGAAGTAATTTGGCCATGACTTTTTGAAGGAAGCATCCCGGCATTCTCCTGGAGTGATTTGGGAAAACCATGAAAAACCCAAATACGGATGTCCGGACGGGGATTCGAACCCGCCTCCTCCCGAATGCGAGGCCAGAGCGTTACCACTCAGCCAACACGCATCAGTGATAACGTTCAAAACTTATTACCGCAAGGTCGGATTCATTCACAACTATGTTACACTCATTATGCTATCAACCTTGATTCTGCCTTTGATAGCGAACGTTATAGACAATAAAGCAACTCTCTTATTACTAGGCCCCGGATTCTTAGGTTGGAACCTATTTTGTTCCCAACATAATATTATCGAAATTTTAACTTTCTCTTTCGTCTTTTGTATAAACTAATAATATTCGTAAATTTAATAGGACCTAAAATAACCTAATTTTTATGTTATGACCTAAAATGACCTAATTCGGTTTTTAGTACCTAAAAGGACCTAATTCGATGTACTGATGCAATCCAACTGTAATTTTGTTAATTAAATTTAAAAAAAATTACCGACCGAATTAGCTCTGGAGTAAGGCCGTGGGCGAGTAATCTGGACTCGGGAGACGCCATGGGTTCGAACCCCACCGTCGGCTGTTCTGGAATGGTATTCCGTGGTTTTGCTTTTCCGCTCCAGGCAAATACCAGAACAGTCCCTTATTGAAGGCTATGGCTGCTTCCTTTTACCCCTTCCTTCTCAAAAATTTCGTTTTATTTTTCTACATCGATCCAAGTTAATGTCACATGGGCTATGCGACCAGTCACCATCCCCAGCTGTAAACGATCCCACGTACTACAGTATCAGAATTCAGCATCTCATTTGGCAAATGTTAACAGGAGAAATTCTTCCTAACAGAAGTAGAGTTTCATTAAAAGTTCAAAGCTGGGTGCAGAAGATTCATTTAATCTGTGTCTGTGTGAAGCTCTCACTGCTGCTAATATACCAGTTTCAACACTCCAGAATTCAGTCCTGAAAACCTTTTTGAAAAAAATTTTGTAACAGAAAAATATCAGATGAATTCACTTTAAGAAATAATTACTCGCCACAGATGTATGAGAAAATGGGTAGACATTGCTGACCACTTGATCTGGTTAATTGTAGATGAGACGACAGATGCCTGTGGCAGATACATAGCCAGCGTTGTTATGGGCAAGCTCGCATGTGAGGAACCTAGTATACCCCATGTCATTATGTGCAGAGAACTTCCCACGACAAACCACTCTAATGTGGCAATTGCATTAAGGGATGAATTAAAAGTGTTGGGGCCAGATCTAAAACACTAGGATAAGTTGGGGTTGTTGGTGACAGTACAGCTTATATAATAAAAGCAGTGTTTGAAGGCATTCCATCCCCGATGGCGCATGTCACCTGACATGGGACTCCAACGGGTAGCTGAAAAAATTCGGGAACAGCGCCTTGTAGTTAACAAAATAAGTTCTTCAGGGAAGAAAATATTCCTGAAAGCGGCAAATCGAGTGATTACTTTCAGGGAAAAGCTTCCATCAATACCCCTCCCTCCCGAGGCAGTAGTGACACGATGGGGGACCTGGCTCTCATCCGCAATATATTATGCAGAAAACTATGAGAGTATCACGAAGATCATCGAATCATTAGATGAAAGCGAAGCTATTGCTATATTAAATGAAAATAAAGTGTCGCACTCCGTACCAGCTATACAGGAGTTGACATATATAAAGGCAAATTTTTACACCTAGAATTTTCAATCAAGAAGTTTTAAGGAGGCACTCTACCGTTGACGGAAGCACTTCAAATTATCCAAGAAGTGAGGACCAAAGTGGCTCTGGACCAGTTGGGTTGTCTATAGCTAAGAAGCG
>CM061918.1:37266946-37543907 GCA_031002005.1 Vandiemenella viatica | reverse complement strand
TCATGAATAACAGAATTAACTTATTTCTCCTATTGTTTCCGATCATAGTTTTTATATTTAATCTACTACTATTCCTATCATTTCTGCTACATTTCATCTTATTTATCTTTCTTTGGTTTATAATTAGTCCAAAATCTTACTTCAGTATTTTGTTCATGCCGTTCAGTAACTTCTCAATATCCTCATTCTGTTCTGCTTACAGGACAATGTTATCAGAAAATCGTAGCATACAGTTATGCCACATGGAAATTTTTCTTTTACTTCCTTTATTGCTTCCTCTACATACAAGTTGAATATTAACGGGGATAGACTACAACCTTATCTCACATCTATTTTAACTGATGCATGTCTCTCATGATTCTCTACTTTTATTATAGCCACTTGATTCTTGTATTTTTCTATCTCGATATTTTAGAAGTTGTTTCTTTAAAATTTTGATCCTCTTGTCCCACCTAAACATTATCAAAAAGCTTTATCTAAATCAACAAACGCCATTTGGATCCGCCATTCAAGTCACTGGTATGATAAAGTCGGGGGACTCATCTAATCGTGCTAAATTAGTCCAGTTGCGTGCAGAAGTGCGTAAGGCAATGCGCGATGCGTTTAAAAGAATTCCAAGCCAGGAATTTATCCGAAGATCTCATTACTAATCCAAAAAAAGTTCTGGTCGTATATCAAAGTAATAAGAGGCTCTCGTAAGGTTATGCCGTCGCTGATTAAAGAAAATGGTGAATTATCAGAAACAAGCGTAGAGAAAGCAGAAATTTTGAATGATATATTTAAAAAGGCTTTTACGATAGAAAACTCAGAGGAGATACCGATATTTAACAATCGTACCGACAAAATTATGAATGATCTCGCTCTTGATGTTGAGGGGAATAACTAAACTGCTTATGAATGTAAAAACCAATAAGGCTCCCGGACCAGACGGTATTCCTACAAGATTCTACTCAAGATACGCAAAGGAAATTGCACCGTATTTGATGAAATTGTATACCGTCTCTCTGGATCAAGGAAAAATACCAGCCGAATGGAAGACCGCTATCGTAACTCCAGTGTTTAAAAATGGGAATGTTAATGATCCTCAGAATTATAGGCCGATCTCGTTAACATTCAATATTTTGCAGGATTTTAGAACATATCATCTATTCAAATGTCATGCGGTTCTTGGATGAAGGTGAGCTTTTAAATCCAAATCAACATGGATTCAGAAAAGGCCGATGCTGCGAAACACAACTTGCACTTCTAATACACGACTTGTGCCGAATTATAGATGAGCCAATCCCAGGTTGATTTGGTTCTATTAGACTTTAAAAAAGCTTTCGATACTGTGCCTCACACTAGGTTACTTATGAAACTTCGCGGTTACGGCATATCTAGACAAATATGCGACTGGGTTGCAGACTTCCTGAAGGGCAGAACACAGTGTGTAGTTCTCGACGGTGAGCGTTCATCACTTACTGAAGTGGGGTCTGGAGTTCCCCAGGGAAGCGTGTTAGGGCCACTGTTGTTTCTCATATACATCAATGATCTATGCGACATAATAGGGGGGATGAAAAAGATTATTTGCCGATGATGCTATAATTTATCTCGAAATCAAAACCCAGGATGACTGGCGCTTTGTTACAAGACGATATTATGAAAATAATTGCGTGGTGTAAAGATTGGCAGTTGAGTTAAACGCTAAAAAGTGCCAAATCATGCGTGTAAGTAAAAAGGTGACACCATTTAACTATGAATATACGATTAATGGCACTGTCCTTAGAACGGTAAATTCCGCTAAATACCTAGGGCTAACAATTCGTAATAATTTGTCGTGGAATGAGCATATCGAGAATGTAATGGGAAAAGCAAATCGTATGCTCCGATTTCTAGGTCGTAATTTAAATCAATGCACTCAGGAAGTTAAATCGATTGTATACAAGTCACTAGTACGTCCTCACTTAGAGTATTGTTGTTCTGTATGGGGTCCCCATCAAAAGGGGTTAATGGAGGCTTTAGAGAAGGTCCAAAGAAGAGCCGCCCAATTCGTGACAGGTATATATAGTTGGAGGGAAAGCGTAAGTGCGATGTTGAAGGAGTTAGGTTGGGAAGACCTGGAACACCGAAGGCGTTGCTCTCGACGGAAGCTAATTGAAAAATTCAAGACAGATGTATTTCGGAATGACAGTCAGCAAATATTGCTACCAGCAACATTCATATCTCGAAATGACCATGAAACAAGATAAGAGAAATCAGGGCCAGAACCGATTCATTTCTGTACTCATTTTTCCCACGAGCGATTAGGGAATGGAATAGAAAGGATTTACCGGGCGAGTAAACTTAAAATCCGACAGGAGTAGCTTTCGATAAAGCACTCCAGCCATCCTGATCTGGGTTTCCATGGTTTTCCCAGATCACTCCACGCGAATGCGGGGATGGTTCCTCAGAATAGCCCATGGGCGCCTCCTGCCATATCCCTTATAACCCTTCCAAACCATAACCCTTTTCGATAGGTGCAATGCACCCTCCGCCACACACTTTTAGTGAATCGCGGAGTAATAATAATAAAAAAAAAAAAAAAAAAAAGGGAACGAGTTGGAAATCCCTGGGATAGAAGAGGAGGCTGAAGATAGTGCAAGCGATGTATGATGCACACACAGACCGATGAGGATGAATATTCGATAAAGAATTAGGAGTACTCTTATTGTTGTAGGAGAAGATGATTGTTACACAAAAAAACCTATACTTCACTTGACTTCACGTGTAAGGGAGCGTCCATAAACCACGTAGCTCCATTTTGCCATTCTGTTAATCCCATCCCTCACGTAGCTTGACTTGGCTGTTGCCTCTACCTTCCTCCCCCCCCCCTCCCCGTACGTAGCACGCCGCGTTTCCCATATTGATTCCAGAAGACATTTTGTACTGTTTTCTCTTGTCAGACTATCGTAAATTACCTACGGAGATAATTAAATGAAGGAAATAAATATTCACATGCTGCTGTGTGTTCTGTACCTCATTTTAACTGTGACAAATAATATGAAAAAGTACATGACCTTCCCCCCCCTCCCTCACACACACACCCACATAGCCCAGCGTAGCTTTCCAGCCAACCCCCCCCCCCCCCCTAGAAACGAGTTTGTGGACGCTCCCTAAGGGAGTAGCACATTTTAACTATAGATAAAGGACTGAAATTAATGATTGACGAGTGAAATTGATGAAGGAATTTAGATTATGTGCATGAGGAAGTTACGACATTATCCCATCAAAATCGATAATAATAAAAAATAATTATTTAGAGTATGTTACGAGACGAAATATTTGTCTGTCTGACTGCTTGTTCCTTCCTGACTACTGCTAGGTGCTCCGCAACCCCGCGTGTCCCCTGAGTGAACACGACCTCCCACTTAGCAAGGGGTCAAAGGTCACTACCTCACACCCACCGTGTAAAGACTGCTGTGCAGTACGTCTCTTTCGTTATACCACAAACCAGCTTAGTGGTGTGTCTGCAACAGGTAGGTTGCAGCTGAACATCATTAATTACCAGAGCGTCAGGCTGTGACACAAAACTGGCGAACGGAGATCCCGGGGTAGGGAGAGCTAACTATAAGTAGGATGGGTCTCCGAGTCCACAAGAAATTCTCAACGAAGAAAGAAGAGCCACTGAAAAACTGTATCGTCATGTTGAAAGGGCAGGTACGACAGCCCAAACGTTAAATTCCAACTAACTAGAAGCGCATTCTGCGAGACACAACGGAAGTAAGAGGTGTGTCGTCAAAAAGAAGGAATGTATCAGACTTAACAAACAGGTCAAAACTTACTGCCCGAATGTACCATCTCGCATGTTTCTCTTTTCGACCACGGCTAAACCTGGCCTACAGAAAATAGCTTTATTTTCTTTTCACCCAATTTTTCTTCGATCGTCCACTGATTTGTTTTCCTCTTTCTTCTGTCCAGACTGACTGTCGTTGGTTTTGTACTTTTTTCTGTAAAATTCTTATTCTCCGTGATCTTTTTTCGACACGCGATATTGTTCAATATATAATCTTTTCCAAGATTCATTTCTGTTAGGTCCATTTACTTCAGTAAACCAAATTTTCGTTTCGGGAATATTATCAAAGTAGTCAACCTTTCTTCTTCGTTTTGCGTTAAGTTCTTCTAAGGTTCAAGAGGGAGTTTGAATGCTTCGTCGTGCCTTCACGTTCTTCGAGTACTCCTTCAACTTTTCACTATGTATCCTTTTCATTGATCTTGTTTTCTTTCCCTTCCTGTCTTGGAATTCTTCCACTTTTTTGCTTAAAAATTTATCTGTTGCTTCTTCCTCAGTTAAATTGCTTCTAATAATATTTTGTCCATGATGGATTGGTGGAATTCAGCGACTGTGATATCAAATTTGGGTTGATATTGAAGACAGCAACCAGTCACAATTTGTTATTATGTTTATTCAACCATTATCGGTTTCAAGAAAACAATGCTCATCATCAGATGGTTTGCATTTATTATGTCTTTAGATATGCAGATGCAAATTGCGAGCGTGTTTGTGCGTCGTTAGATATCTGAATATTTCTAAAAACAAACTCTTGTCAATGGCGAGAAGATATGATGCCTTTCTGTGAAGGTTCATTTTTAAAAAACACTGCACTAACACTGATGATATCGTTACTATTATGTAAAATCTGAATAGAACTTAAGAATACGCTGTAAATTTGCTTCTGCATTTGGAAATGTGCAACTTCTAATTCAGTACAGACACTCAGGCTTGACTACTGTGATGTAGTGCTATATTACAGGATTTTTCGATAAACACTTTTTGCTGTAAATTTTCCTAACTGTGCGATATGTTCTTTCCATCTAGTACATCCTTTCTTATTCACAATTTTTTAAACGACTTTTCCGAATTATTTCCGGCAAATATTTCAACTTCTTTACCCTCCTCATTTGGCAATATCTGTTACTAGGATTTCTGGAGCATTTTTTATAGGTCATAATTATTTTTTTTTGCAGACATTCTTAAACGAGATTTGTTGGCTATCTTCTCCAGGAGGTTGACTTGTATTGCTGCATTTGTGGAGTTTTCAGGAAGTACGGTAAAAGTATCTGCAAATGCTATACTGTTTATTGCAGCACACATGCGTTCTTTTACCCCCAGTGTTAATGGTGACAGCTTGTGTTAGTTTAATTTTACATTCCAAATTCTTAGTATTTTTTCTAAGACGAAATGAGGAGTGGAGACGAACTATCACCTTTCAGTTATTCCTGTATTTATTTTAAATGGTTTATATAAATCGTCCTGAAATTTTACTTTCGATATGGTGCTTGTAAGGATTTCACGAACTAGATTTGTCAATTTAGATTTAACTGAAATGTTTATTAGATGTAGTATTTCTGACAGGACCTCCGCGTGTGGTTTGACCTAGTCAAACAGTTTGACATTGCCACGAATCCGACCCCTGTCAAGGTTGGGCCCACATCTCAGCGTGGGATCCAAAACGCTGAGTACTCGAAGCGTAACTCACACACAGAGCAGCCTTTGATGGGCGTAGGTCAGACAGAGGTCGCGCACTAATTTTGTCGTCACCACGAGTGAGACGATGCCGTCTGCTTAAACTCTAACCCAGGGCAGTATATAAGTTTTTCTACGGTTCGTTTGTATGCCGTCACTCGTTCTCGCCGTAAGCAGAATACAGCCACGCAGTCTAGTCAGCACTCGAGTCGGGACATCTGGAGCCCTAACAGAGCAGGAGTGGGCTAGTAAAATGTTTTGTTAATTTTTTTACAGTGAGAATGGCAGTTACTCTCGACGTCGTCCAATTGGAAGTGTGTTCCAGCATAAAATAACAGTAGCAACAGTTTTAGTCTGCACATTTGTCGTTTTTTTTTTTAAAAGCATATGACTCAGTTGATTGTGAGTCACTATTCCCAATATCGAAGTAACAGAGCTTAGACCACAAAACTCTTGCTTCAGTAAAATAAACACTAACGGATACAAAGGCCAAAATAAAATTCTTGGGGGAACTGTCAGAAAGAACCCTTCATTATTAAAATAGGAGAAACACAACCGCGTTCTGGATTAAGTAATACAGGAATGGTGGGAAACAAAAATTAATCCTTAAAATTAACCTACCAATCATATTAGGCAGAGGAAATTAAAGAAAGATTCCCAGCAGTTGCAGACAACCTAATGATCTTAACCTGTGACATCACAATAGCCTAACCACAGAACGAACTTTTGAGGAAAATATTGGAGAAAGTTAGGCAACAGGTTTCATTTAAGGAAACAGAATTTAAGACCTGCAAAAAAAAAAAAAAAAAAAAAAAAAAAAAAAAAAAAAAAAAAAAAAAAAAAAAAAAAAAACAAAAAACAAAAAACAAAAAAAAAACAAAAAAAAAAATATAATAATAATAAATAAATAAATAAATCCAAGATACATGGAAACAAAATATGGAAAAATCAAACGAGTTCTGTACTTCAAGTATCTCGGCGAAAAAATCTAAGAGAATGGAACCGAAACCAAAGACAATGAAATTAGATGCCAAAAGATGGAAACAGCTCATCGCTTAATACAAAAATCTACAACAATAAAAGCATCTCCAACACACACAACTGACATATTACAATACCGTTATCAAACCAGAAAGTCTCTATGGATCGGCAACACTCGTTTTTAATAGGAAAAGTTTTTAGAGAAAACGTTGAGAAAAAAGAACGCAAAGATATAAGGAAAATATTGGGCCCAAAACTCACAGGAGACAAATATAGACTTGGAAGTAATCAGGAAATCATACAATATGCAGACATATACAGTGAAATTTGGTAAATGCAGGCTAAATTTTAGGGGCAAATCAAAAAAATGAACCCTGAAAGACTCGCAAGACAAATAGTTGAATTCTATGCATACCGAAGTAAAGCAGTATCAGATACAATCAAATGGATTGGAGAAAGCAAGAAAGACCAGAAATTAGCAAGAATCACCCCAAAAGACGTCGAAAATAGAGAGAGATTTAGATAAAATGTTCACAAGTGGCAAGTTGAACGGGAGGACATAACGATGAAAAGAAATGAAACAACATGGCCTGATGAGAGAAAAGAAGCCCACAGCAAGTGTATGAAGGAAGTATGGGCACAAAGGGAATGGAGCGTCCATAAACTACGTGGATCGGTCTAGGAGGGGGGGGGGGGGCTTGGGGTTGGCTGGAAAGCTGCGTTGGGCTACGTGGGGGGAGGTTCCGAGCCAGGCCACGTAGCTTTCCATTCATATTATTTGTCACAGTTAAAATGAAGTACAGAACACATAACAGCATGTAAATGTTTATTTACGTCATTTAATTATCTCCGTATGTGATTTACGATAGTCTGATAAGCGAAAACAGCACAAAATGTATTATGGAATCAATAGAGAAAAAACTTACGTGATATGTGGGGGTGGGGGGGGGGATAGAGGCAAAAGTCACGTCGGGCTACGTGGGGGGGGGGGGGGGGAGGAGGGTTCACAGGAGGTCAAAATGGAGCTATGTGGTTTATGGGCGCTCCAAACGGAAATAAACGCTTCTAAATACTTGTATAGTCATAATGGGCTTAATTGAAAATAACATTAATAGTAATAAATATTGCACCTTAATAAAAATGTATTTACGTTCTATAACCGAAAAAAAAGAATTATTTATCCTCTAAACTAGTAAAATGATTTGCTGTTTGGATTAGTTTTACTTTGACGATACAGTATATTGATTCGATCAATTATTTCTGCTATAAAACAGAAATTTGCGTGGATTAAAACTAATCTTACGCGGTATCACGTAAGTTCGTTAGGAATTATTTTTAATTGCCTTCGCTTTCACTGACTTCAATTACTAATCTAATTAATTCAGCCGCATGTAACGTATCAATTATCGACCGAGATACAGTGAATGTAGTAACGCGCGTGTAAATTAAGATTTTCTTACGGCACTAGTATTAGCAGAGGTTGTGGTTAGGTGAAATGCAGCCTGGACCAGAATGGCAACTGACAGTTTTTGTTAAAG
This sequence comes from Vandiemenella viatica, assembly GCA_031002005.1. NCBI lineage: Eukaryota > Metazoa > Arthropoda > Insecta > Orthoptera > Morabidae > Vandiemenella > Vandiemenella viatica. Next base: position 37,535,906 of record CM061918.1, on the reverse strand, counting down.
CATAAGGGACGATGGATTTAAATTTAAAAATTACGCGGTGTAGCATAAAGTGTTAGGATTTGTACTTAATTTTTAATTTAATTGGTTCCCTAGTGCTGTCGTTATTAACGGAACAGAATGTAAAAAGTTCCATCTTTATGGCGATATAACCTAGAACCGAAAATGTACATTACTCAATCACGATTATGAGGGTTATTTAGCTAAGCAACTGAGCAGAAATAAATTGCCGGAGCACTGGATTGAACCCGCCATTTCTGACGGACTCCGAAGCTAGGTGATATATAATTACAATTTTACTCTTTTTCAACTTCTCATAATTTTCAACTCGTGTATTGAGAAGAAAATTACGGCGAGAAACTCTGCGACAGAAGACCTCTACTTGAGAACTCACCGAATCCAAGTAAATACGACTTTAAAAAAATTAAATTTAAGAACAGATTTGTATTTCATAAATCATTACTCTTAGTTTATCAAGTGCATTAATTTAAGCGATTTTAAACGGAACACATCAAGAGCAATGTGCCCGATTACTGTGAAAAGCAATGAGTAAATGGTATAGTACCGTCTACGAGGTGTTGGTGTCGGTAAAATCAGAAATGATAATGAAAATTCCCAAACGAACTATTTGCTTTAAGATTCTGATTCCGTTTGATTCACGCATTCCGTTTATTTTAATGTACAAAACTCAAGAACTAAATAAGAGAAGTCAAAAAATTAAACAGAGTACTAGGGTAATCTTTTGTCAGCATTTCTTAAAAGGAGTGATCATCTCAAATACAGCATGATCTGTGACGAATATTTGTTCCATCACGAAATGATTTTAATTTCTTCTCCGTTCCTCGGTACATATATGCCACAAGCTATTTTTTCAGATTTTGATCCTGGTCATTAGCTCTGAAAATTTTAAAACACTATCCAAATTGCTGATATAGTTTTTTTCGTGATGCCATCTCAAACTCTGACACACGCATCTCCCTTACCGATTTATAACGGTATAGATTTAACAGACATTTTAGTTTAAATTAAACTACCCAGTTTTTCAATTAACTACGTGAATTGAGTGAGTCGTAGAAAGATCGAGAATTTATTTCATAGTAGCTTACAAGTAGGTCAGTTTTGAACGAAGCATCCTATGCAGCTACACAGAACCCATACCGTTTTAATATAGGAACAAGCAAGTTGTTTAAATGGCGAAATGATTATTTATTTAAAGCTGTCGAACCCTCTCTTACATCATAACAGGTGTTTATAATACATAATATACGCTTTACATAAATTTCAGTTTCTCTCAAATTTTTACTTGAGTTAATAACTAAAATACTAATTAAAAATCTTAATGATGTGTATCTGGTGCATCAACAAGTAAGTGGATAGTGAGGGCTGAAGAAGAATGTGAGGATGGATTAAGGTAAGTACAGCAGAATTCCAGTTATCCGAATCAATTAGGACCGGACCCCATTCGGCTAGTAAAAAATTCGGATAATTGGATTTTTTCCGAAAAAGGGTCTATTTTAATCACTTGCTGTATGTATGTTGAAAATGGGAGAAAAAACTATTTTTAAATATGATCTTTTAATTAATTAAATGGAAAGGCAACACTTTTTCATGTTAAGTGTACTTACAAGTGCTGTATTTAGTAGAGTATGTCTATACCGTACTGTAAATAAAAGTAATTGCTTGCTGAACATCTCTGTCAGAGTAAGCTGTTTGACTGTATTCATCCGCTTGACAGTGAGAAGTTGCATGTGGTCACACTCGGGATGACGCTCCATCCACTTAATTAAAAAAGTTATTCGGGCATTCAGCTATTCGGATAGTTGGAGTTCTACTGTATTCAATTTATTTTTTATAAAGCATTTGTAAATTGTTTTGGACATTAACGGGTTTTTTAAGACACATGTAATTTAAGAGGACAGTTTTAACAATCTATTTTCTGTTTTTTGTTTTTGTTTTGCGATTTTTTTGCTTATGGCTTTACGCCTCGTGGAGATCATTTAGAGGCAGAAAAGGACTGGCCGCAAGCAGGGCCGGCGCTAGGAATTTCGGGCCCGGGGTAAAAAAGTGGGCGACTTTTTTTTATCTCTACAAACTTGCCGGGCGACAATGGGCGGATTCTTGGTTCCGAGGCCTGGGGGCCCCTGCAGCCGGTGATCGGGGCCCCCCATCAGCCGGCGGGCCAGGGTACATTTGACCCGCTTATCCCCCCCCCCTAACGCCGGCCCTGGCCGCAAGAGACGGGAAGGAATTCTCCCATGCTCGTTTGAAGGAACCATCCCAACATTTGCTTGGATTGATTTAGGGAAAGCTTGGAACCCTCTATCTGGATGCCTGGGTGGGGATTCGAACCTGCGTCCACCCAAATCGAGCCCAGAGCGTTGCTGCTCGCTCACCACGTTCGGTTTAACAAACTCGCGTTTACTGAGCATAAGAGCCAATTAGTTTCAAATGACTTTTTAGTAACTAATTTCTTGAAGTGCCACTGCTGTTATATAGCTAAACGTAGGAATCATTTTTGCGAGTAGCCATTGAGTAGCGTTGAGAATCGGAATTATTTTATGTACATTCCTGCTGTGTATATTATAAATATCGTACTACTAATAAATGAACCGTGTGCAGTTAGATTAATTACCATCGTGTCGCGCCTAATATAGGGGCCTCTATCCGATTCCCGTGAGCGCTAAGTCAGCCAACAGTTCCTGCATTAACTATTTTTTTTATCGAGTGTAGAAGGTGGCATTCGGCAGGACGTGTGTTCGCATTCCCGTACGGCCATCCAGATTTAGGTATTCTATGGTTTCCCGAAATCACGATAGCCGAATGTCTGGGTGGTTCCTTCAAAAGGCCATGGCGAAATTCCTTCCAAATTCTTGTCACCAATCCTTATCCGCCTCTAATAATAATAATAATGACACCTCCATTATTACGGAGCTTTCGTTCCAGTGGCAATTTTCCTACAAAACAAATTTTCTCCTTTCCTCTCCCCAATTACTTTTTTCCACTACTATTCTGTCAGTGTTTTTGGTGAATTATTCATCATTTCTCTTCGTAAGTTATTCCAATCCTTGACACCCTTTCCTACGAAAGAAAATTTTTCCACGCCCTTATTCCTGAAGTCTACTGCCAGCTGTGGTCATGGTCATATTTACCCTTTCACGCACCTTTCTTAATTCTACCACCATTATCTTTCCACGCCTCATCACCAATATATGCCTTGTACACTCACTTGAATCTCCTCACCCTCCTTCTGTCTTCCAATAAATCCCATTCCAGGTCCTTTATCATATTTGTTACTGATTGTGTTCTGCGATAATTTCCAAAGACAAATCTAGCAACCTCTTCTCTGCACCGCTTCCAACTCCTGTATTTTAATACCAAAAATGTGGGTCCCATATTCAAGCTATGTACTAATAAAAGTTTTTTTTAAGTCGATTCCTATACTTCTCTGGCACATCCTCTTATCACTCTTCCGAACAGGTGAATTATTTTGTACCCTTTTCATACTTCTTGTCCAATGTATCCTGCCCAGTTGAGTTTGTTATCTAATGTAATGCTAAGGTATTTAAATTTCGAATCTTCAATAAGCTGTTCCTTTCCTACTGTAATTATAATCAACCGTTGTTTATTTTTTATCCTGTGTACCTAATAAGCTGACTCTTCTTTGCGTTTAGCTTCATGACCTCGTCGAAGCGAAAATTTAGAAGAACAATTTCTATTAGGTCAGGGGCTAAGAGTTCTTCAGTGTGAACAGCATCCGCCTGAAAGACTACGTGTGGTGGCGGGTGAGATGCTGTGCGCCATATTCGGCGCTGCAGGTAGTTCCGCCTACAGCACGAGCTCCGTGGGCGAATCTGTGTGGGCAGCGACTCGCCGGGCGTATTCCCAACAGCCTACACCACAAATCACACATGGGAACCTCTACGTGGTTTCCGCTGCCTTCCCCAGAGTTACAGTGTTTGGTGTCTGTGACAGTGTATTTAGTCTAGACTCTAGAGTGTTGTTTCTGTTGTGGATCAGAGATGGAAGTTGAGAGAAGATGAGATCCGGTGTCGTCCCGTTCAGGCCTACTCTTCCGATACACACGGGATGAAGATAAATGCGAAGAAGAGTCAGCTTATTAGATACACAAATAAAAAACAAAAGGTTGATTATTATTATAAGGTGGGGAAAGAATTGCTTGTTGAAGCACATTACAGTTGATAACTAGCTTAACTGGGCACGACACATTGGACAGGCAGTAGGAAAAGATTTTCAAAATTCTGCACTTGTTGCAGAGAGTGATGAGGGGATGTACGAGAGAAGTAAAGGAATTGGGTTACGAAACTTTGGTCAGACCATTGCTTGAATATGGTAGTGTATTTTGAGTATCAAATACAAGATTTGGAGAGGCTGCAAAAAAGGGCTGCTAGATTTGTTTCTGGAAATTATCGTAGAACGCAATCAGTGACAGATATGATAAAGGAGCTGGAATGGGACAGGAGGAGGGTGAAGACGGTCATGGGAGTGTACAAGGCGTATATTGGTGATGAGGCATGGAAAGATATTGATGTAAGAATGAAAAGTAATGCACGGAAGGGAAAAGATGACCATGACCACAAGCTGGCACTCGATTTCAGGCACTAGGGTGTAGGATGATTCTGTTTTAGGCAAGGGTGTCAGAGATTGGAATAGGTTATCAATAAACCAAAAGCGTTGAAAGAATTCAAACTTAAAATGTGTAGAGCGCAAATGTAGGTGGGTGTAGGAAAGGTGAATGATGGGCGTGTAGGGAAATCGCCACCAGAGCATGCGCTCCATCGTAAATAGTCAGTTAAACACCAACAGGCCACCAGGGTTAGTATCCCTATCGGAAGGACGAATCCCCGTCGACACTTGTCGTATGCCGTCACTCCATACGCACTGCGGAGAGGTTTGGGATTTAACCCAGGACTTTAAGCACACAATTTCTTGGGAATTGTGCACCACCACCTTTCGGCCAATTCCTGATGCTGAAAATTTCTTCCACCACCAGGACTGGAAGCAGCTAACCCCGTGTCAGCGCCGGACACATCACGGTGCCGCAACCAACTCAGCAAACGGGACGGATTTACATCACCAATACCCAGCTGATAAAAGAGTATCGTGGTGGGATGCACGCCAGAAAAGAGGACTTTGGCGCATATAGTCTATTTGGCAGGAAAGTAGCTTATTGCAAGTTCTCTATCACAGACAGACACAATTATACTAACACGAAGATTTTTTAATATAGAACTTGATGTGCTCTTCAATTCACTGTATTATTTATTTATTTCTTCGAAAAACTATGTTCATGTCTAATTGTCTTCAGTCTTCTTTATGCCCACACTTCTTTCATCATTTGCGAGTGCATTTCCATTTCTTCGTGTATCCACTTTCTTCAACTGGTAGATTTTGTCCTTCTTTACTGAAAACCTGCTTTTTGAGTTTCCTCTCTAAAAAATGTTCTGTCATTTAGTCAATCTGTGTTGATTCCAGCATTTTGTATATCCTTTTTCCTGGGTTTTGTTGTAGTTTTTTGTCAAGTCTGTTTCGTTACTCATTCTCTGTATGTGCCCATAGAATTGCAATCATCTTTTCCTCATTAGATCTGTTAGTTTTTGAATTTTAAAATATATTTTTTTTATTTGATCTTAACTTCTATTATCATTTATTTTTCATTTTAGGCCCCAGTATTTTTCTCAAAGTTCTTCTTCCGATTTTTTCCTAGTGTTTCAATATCTCCAATCCTGCTTAGTTTAAATGTTTTTGCTGCAAGAACTACTTCTGGTATAACTACTGTCTGATATTGACTTAGTTTTGTATTCGGTGATTTTTAATTGTATATGTCTCTTATTAAGTGAAATGCTTTCTCCATTTTTAAGTCTATTTTTATTGCTACCTTTTCTGTCGTGTTGTTCGATATACAGTCTCCAAGATATTTACAGCAATTTGTTATAGATAATTGTTGTTATTTATTTTAAGATTTTGTGGTGCATCGGTGATATTTGTCATAATTTTTTTCTTTTCGAAAGATATTTGGAATTCTATTTTAGTTGCTTGGTCCTGTAATTCTTTGATTTGCTCTAGCGCATTCTTAAGTGTGTCTGTGATTAATGTTGTCTGCAAAAGCTAGACAATCTACAGTGATCTTACTTGCGTTTCTTCCTAGTTATATTCCGTTAGTAGTTATGGCTTTTATCCACTCTGAATCTACTTTCTTCAAAGTACGGTTGAAAAGTAGGGGTGAGAAACCTTATTTATGATTTTATAGCTTTAAGGATTTGGTATAAAACGCTCAGATGCTCAACGTTTCGAAGAATTGATTCATTATATTCTTTACTTCTTCTGACCTCGCATTCGGGAGGACGCCGGTTCGAATCCCCGTCCGGGCATCCAGATTTTGGTTTTCCATGGTTTCCCCAAATCACTCCAGGCGAATGCCGGGATGCTTCATTCAAAAGGCCATGGCCGAATTCCTTTCCGTTCCTTGTCTCCAGTCCCATCCCGCCTCTAATGACCTCGATGTCGACGAGGCGTATATCTATATATAAATTGTTACTACTCAGCTCCCATAGCCAATAGGCCAATGTTTTATATTTACACACCTTGTAAGAGAACGACACTACATAACAGTCAAATTCACATCACATTTTATCGAGTGTTTCTCGAGATAAGGACTGCGTGTCGTGTCGCATCGCTCTGTCGTCACGCAGCGAGAACACTGACCAGACCAGCGGACCCCGCCATTGGTCAGGTCTACGCTCGCAAACACATGGATTTGTCTTCTCTCTCTGTCTCCTGCACGTATGCCGCAGTTTGTGTGTTACCTACGCATTCGACACTGGTTACTCAATACGTGAGGATACACTCGGCGATTTATAGCTAGGCACACACACATACACTTGTGCGCCAGCATTTCCGTGGCGATCCATATACACGATAAAATGTGTATCTTAATTGTCTAATGACGAGCCGCATCACAAGCCAATAACAATCGTTACAGATTTGAACGTGGCGAGCAAGCGCGACGGAAGCCATACACGCAGATATCTCGCTTAACAATTTACTCGCAGCGACTAAGACTCGCCGAGTGTCTGACAAGTTAAGTAAGATGAGCAGAGAATTCGGAACTGATTTCATTGTGGCATATCAGCAACATAGTTCATTGTGGAAGGTAAAACCAAAAGAGTACGCGAACAGATTTAAAAAAAAAAATACATTGATAGAGGTTTGTGGGAAGTATAATATAAAAGTTGATAACGCATTAATAAAAAGAAAATTCACTATTTGAGGAGTGCTTTCTGCAAGAAATATATAAAAAAATTGAAAACCCAAAAAGAAGTGGTATTGGCGAAGATGAAATCTTCAAAACTAAACGGTTTTACGACTTACTACTAGGGATTGCAATCCAGCAAAGCGGGATCCCGCAATCCCGCGGGATCCCGCATCATTAGACAGTCTGGCGGATCCCGCACAAAATTAAGCGGATCCGCAATCCGCAAAATCCGGCGGAAACGCGTGTCAGTCTGCGTGACTCGCTGCCCCACTCGGTCTCTGTCGGATATTTTGCTCTGTTTGCCTGTGCCCTTCCAGTCGGCATTTGACTCATGTGAACAAGCGTTTGTTTTTGTCAACCTTCGTCAATCGTAAGTAAATAAATACACTTTTGCGTATTCATCAAAACTTACGTTTGTTTCGAGTACACATTCCTGTAATTTGAGTTATGGTGCGTATTTAGTACGATTTTTAACTATATAATTATTTTTTAAGTGTCGCACACGTTATCTGAACTACACGGTTACAGCTTTTTATTCACGGTTTCATTATTCCCATTTTCTGTATTTACGGATAAAGTAATTGTGACAATTTCCTAATTTGCGGCTGAAAATTTGATTATTCGTTGATATGAAACTAATGTTATCTTAATTTTAACGATCGTGGACCTGTTTATTTAACAGCTATCAAAAGGAAATTGTATATCCTTTGACTTATTGTTGTTTTGGCCGCTGCCTCAATGCGTTTCTTTGACGAAAGCCACCTGCTTACATGTGCCACTCAGGCTTTCGATTAATCCCACTTCTCCTTGTTATTATTTCGACTAAAGGTAAAAAAGTTATAATTAAATTTTCACGGGTGTATCGACAAATTGTGTTGTGGGAACACCATACTTCGACGGCTGCCTCCGCCGTCTTCCTCACGTGTGTAATTTCGTATGTTTGCAATGAAATCCGGAGATACAACCTATGAGGACTTCACTGCAATCATTCGCCGAGAAAGTCTCCTTTCTTACCAAAAAATAATAATTTCCACTCTAAAAACGTCGTTACGCCACATAAGTAAATCTGAAATACTTGACAGTTTACATGTTGGTGAGTAGTTTCTTTTAATAACATTGAATCAACTGTAATATCAATCAAGGAATCAGGAGATATAATAATGAATCACGCAAAAAAAGGGCAGTGACAAAAAGTTGAGATCTTGTTCTGAGCCAAGTCTACACTTTACAGAGTATATTCACTTCACTTTGTGAAATGGAATGCTTTTCTCGGTGTTACGGAACATTTATTTATTTAAAAATTGGTTTAGATTAAAAAACAAAAATGTAAAACCTCGAAATACACTTAAGACACGCTAAAAGGTTTTAATGTCATTTTGCCAATCAAAATATTGTTAGCTGTTAATTTTTATCATTTAACATTAAAAATTATTTATTAATTTAATTATTATTTAATTTATTAACGTTTTAAGTAACTATGTTTTAAATATATGCGTTAAAAAACTGTTTGTACCAATCCCGCACGGATCCCGCGGGATTGGCGCAAATCCCGCGCGGATCCCGCGGGATTGAAAACACTGCGGGATTGCAATCCTTACTTACTACTGTTTATGAGAGATCACCGCAAACCAATGGACAGTATCAGTCAGCAATATAGGAAGTCCAAGAAGAAGAATGTGAAGGAAATGCATAGGATGATGTATCTGTGCATTTTTGTAATACTGAAGAAATCGAAGAAAATACTTCTCAAATACAAGTAGCAGTATATGATCGTGTTTATAATTTTGCTTCAACCACTTTTTTTGTCCGTTGATTTTTATTTTTTACAGCTCTAATATAAGCTGCTGCACAAATAAATACTTTTTTTTGTGTAGGACTTAAAAACATGGTTTAGTTCAATATTGTCACCTCGCGTCTAACACAACCGCACTACACTTGGCTAGCGATGTTTTGGAATTCCCAGTGAGTCGCGAGCCAGGAAATCACGACGGATAAATCCGTAGACCACTACAATAAACACAACAATTTGAGCGCGGCGAGCCAGCTGAACGACAAATGTGTGAACCTGATGTTCCTGTGTATGGGATCCCACAAGTACAGGCTCATCACGAGAATATCCGCGCGCAAATCTTCAGCGAGCTTACTCGCGCACAAATGTGTTTGTGTATGGGCGGCTTATACTATCGCTTTCTGGCCACAAGACACGACATTCCGAAAACCCTACCTAGTTCTTTACGATTAAGTGACATTTCAATATTTATTGCCCTCCTCAGTCTCAGTTTAATAGCAGGCTACCGACTGTCACTTGTCTGGTTCAGGGAAACCAAGATGGAAGCGTTTCTCAGGGTGCGGTAAATGGTCTTTTTGATTGTCCCAACTTTAGGTGTATCGTTCGTTGTCATTACTAAAATTTACTCTTCCAATGACTTATGTTGTGAAAAGTTTTCGTGAAATCATCCGCTAGACGTGTTCACTATAAACGAGTTACAGCCCATTACTGCCTTGTCTCCTGCTAACGTGAAAGCAAGGAGACACTCTCACTAACAAGAGACGTCCATTAAAAGCAGTTTTTAGCGCACTGCATGCTGAATAGTAAAATGCAGAAAATTGTCTCTTGGTGTTAAATAGAAAGGAGAAAAATTAAGAAAGGCGCAATTCAGGTCCGGGCCGTAGATTTTTCGTGAAAACGTCGCGGTAAAATCATAAAAGAGTTAGTTGGAAATAATTGGAGAATAGAAGGAAGGTCAGGAGTGTTGTTGACATGTACTTGGCGATGGCGTATACTAATGATTAGTCATTGATTAATATACAGGGAAGCTTTAGAAACAGCATGTGGAGGGGAAGGGAGGACCACGATAATAAATTAGCATTTGTTTTTAAGTATAAGGCGTTTGTACATGTAACAAGTTACGTAAGGACCTCAGACTGTAAAGGATTTTAAAGTAAAAATGTGTCTGAATTGTAAGGACATATGTTATGAAATTGCCACAGTGGCATCAGAGCGATAATAATAATTATTAATAATAATAATAGGAACGCAAACAAGCTTTCTCGGAAAGAATGAAAGCCTACTGGAACAAGAAGAAGAATTCAAAGAAAACTTGATTGGGTCATGTGCTTAACGTCTTCCATTTATTGGGAGAATTCGCCAATAATAATAATAATAATAATAATAATAATAATAATAATAATAATAATAATAATAATAATAATAATAATAGAAAGTATTAAATTTAAAAAAAAAATCACGTGATTCATAAGATGGAATGTACGGCATAAGTCGAATGGGTAGAGCATGTCTTTAGAGATCGGCGCGCAGCGTTTGTTTTGGCCATGACGTCAGCGTACTAGTGTGAGTGTATGAAGGAATTTTCTTTTAGTCGCTGTCGTTGCTCTCGCGTTTGTTCGACCCTGGACGTTTTGGATTTCTTGGGTTCCTTTTGAAGCGAACTTCTTCTAATTTGCGTTTTCTATAATTCCGAGCATATTTACGACTCATATAAGACGAAATCTATTTTGTAATTTTCAATTTAATATAGACCTTTGCTTATATTCCAAGGAATATTTTTTTTATTATATCACTTTGGCTTCAGTAGTGATTCGCGAGCACTTTACAATTACACTTGAATCAATCAGTTAAGAATTAAAGTTATACATTATTGTCACTCTCTAAACGTAATGTTCCGCCCGCCTTTTAATCTCGACAATGTAGCAGAAGCATGCCTGTGTCGATCCTCGTCAATTAGTTTCTCAACGAAATATCCTCAGTCATTGTTAAATCTGCAGAGGATCAGTGAGTACACCTACCGCCATGCCGAAACTAAAATTTTCTGAAAGTGCGAAGTTACGTAACAGAATTTAGAGGGGAGTATTTTAGTAGAGATGAAAGAGTTCCATTCTGTCAATTATCTAAAATTAACAAGCTTCAAAAAAATAAATAATAATAATAATAATTTCCCAATGGCGCAGCGAGTGCACGGAAGCAAATTATTCTGTCTACATGAAAGCGACATTACTAGATAAAATACATGATGTATAACATGTTTTGAAATACATGATGTACAACATGTTTTGTTGTATAGTAAATTTAAATGTTTGGTCATATTTTGTCATTTTTAGGTCATATATACCCATTTTTAAGGTCATATTTGCCAGCATATTTCTCTACTTTTTTTGGTAATAAAGATCGCCACCACATATTTTTTTGTATTAGTCTACGTGCAGTGAACTTATGAGTGAATACAGAGATAGAGAGACTGTATTATCAGCTCTACATGTTTTCGTAGAGAGAGCACAATATCTCGTGCAGTAAGATTATGAGTCTACTCGTAGCGAATCAGGAGCTATAAAGAGAGCGTCAAATATGAATGAGTAAGAGCCAATCCGGATACATTATGTTAATTTCTGGATGGTGTGTTCTGTTTGCGGAAAGAAACGCCGACGCCTTTGTGAGAAACTTTCTGTGTCGGCCTGTGCAGTGTGTTGCAAGCGACGAGCAGTGCTGGGAAGTTTCTGCTAACACGGTTTTATTTATTTGTGATGCTATACATGCTCCAGTTATGAAGATAAAGATACACGCATCCAGCTGCTGTATCTGCGGAACGGGCGACATGGTAAAGTACAACTCTACATAATGATCTCCCATAGTGAATCCTACCCGAATTCGTCCCTGAGGCAATTGAGATTTGCAAAAGTGTGGATCTCAGAAATTAAATTTCAACGCTCCAGTGAGCTAGACGAGTGGTGAATAGTTGTTTGAAAATTGCTTTTCTGATATTCAACTGCGTTACATAACTCCATATTTGTATAAATGCAATCTTCATGTCTTTATATTTTTATTATTTCCTTTATTTGTATATATAAAAATTGATGTTGGTGTATCTGTTTGAGATTAATAGATCCAGACAGCGTTTGACAGATCAACATAAAAGTTGGCACATATACGTATTTTTTCATGGAGAAGGTTTTTATATATAGAAATAAAGGCAACAATAATAATATAAAGACATGAAGATTGCATTTAAGAAGATTGCATTTATACAAATATGGAGGACAGTGTTAATGAACAAAGTTTTTTACGGCGTGGTTTATACTCTTCTCGGGCTTCTAGCCGCGTAAAAAAGTCACAGTTGTTGGACGTTTCTTTGAGAATATTTATTCCCAGTCCGCATTTCGCTAACACCAAAGAGTATACTACTTCATAGGCGGTGCTGCCACGTTTACTGTTTCTTATACACTGCTTTTCAGAAATCAAAGTAAGAAAGTTATGGCGTATTCAATGGTGTGTTCAGCTTAGAAGTGCGGAAAAGGATGCACTTGAAAACTAATAGTCCCGGAGCAGGAAATATAAATCAGTTCATAAGCTTAAAATTTTTAAAGACGTATGTACAAATGACCATAACGCAATCTGTTATTACTATTAATAATATTCTCAATGGCGCCGTTGATATACAGGGTGTTACAAGAAGGTACGGCCAAACTTTCAGCAAACATTCCTCACACACAAACAAAGAAAATATGTTATGTGGACATGCGTCCGGAAACGCTTACTTTCCATGTTAGAGCTCATATTAGTTTCGTTTCCACCTACGCTCAATGGAGCACGTTATCATTATTTCATTCGGGATACTCTACCTGTGCTGCTAGAAGATGTGCCTTTACAAGTACGACACAACATGTACCAAATGTAGAGACTCTTCGTGCTCGTATTGTGGACGGCTGTGATACAATACACCATTCTCCAGGGCTGCATCAGCGCATCAGGGATTCCATGCGACGGAGGGTGGATGCATGTATCCTCGCTAACGGAGGACATTTTGAACATTTCCTGTAACAAAGTGTTTGAAGTCACGCTGGTACGTTCTGTTGCTGTGTGTTTCCATTCCATGTTTAATGTGATTTGAAGAGAAGTAATAAAATGAGCTCTAACATGGAAAGTAAGCGTTTCCGGACACATGTCCACATAACATATTTTCTTTGTTTGTGTGTGAGGAATGTTTCCTGAAAGTTTGGCCGTACCTTTTTGTAACACCCTGTATATTCTCCTTGATAAAATACATAGGTATCCGATAAAGGAGAATATTTTCTATCTTCTTTTGTTTATGGTCGAATGACATTCCATTCTTCTTTTGTTCATATGTGGTTTATTTTGTTCAACACAACTAAATTATTATTGGACGCCTCATCTGTGTTCAAACATTAAGTACCGGAAATTATTTGAAATGCTAACCAAAAAATCAACTATTGGAAGATCAACCAGACATGCGCGGTAACCATCAGCCAGTAGAGCTGCTGAAACAACTGAAGAACAAGATGCGCGACGGGAAACTGTACGAAACAAAAAGTTTATGCTTCAAGAGAGTATAGATTATCATATAAACAGATATTATTATATATACAGAGACATACACAGGCAGGACAACTTCTGCCGGGTTTTGCGGGTTATTTATAAAAGTTTAATTTTATTTGATTTTTTAGTGACTCTAATATCTCATCTCGCATTAATCTTTCTTATATAAATGCCGGTTCATTTAATTAATAAAATTCGTATAAAACTGTCATCCCCTACCTCGGTTATTAATTATTATCTCACACAAGAGTGAAAATGTCAGTGCTTGCGTGAATTAATGTTTCGAATAAGAAGCATAGTGACCTCACTAGTTTGCAGTGTTGGCAGCGCTTCGGCTGGATGCCTGGCCACGGTACCGTTACTCTCTCGTCGCACGGTCCCAAATACACAAAGGGGACGCAGACACGGGTGTCTGGAAGGGTGTCGGGCTTTTTAGACGTGAAAACGTCTTCTGCTGTCGTACTGCGTAGCATCTCAGAATTCTGAGCTACAAAAAAGCTGTCCATATTGAAACTGTTAGTACTAAAAAACGAGTGACGAAGCTCTACGGGTGAACGGTGAGAAGGCGTGAAAAGAGCAAGTGTATTGGCCAATATTTCTCCAGCCCCCCGAACGACGAGGAAAATGGACACATGTGGTCAGGCGAATAAATGCACGCCAAGTGTCCTTAGGGAGCGGACCCCCTTGTTTGTTACATGACTTGAGCTAAAATAATATTTTTTTCGTATGAAAACCAGAACTACGGATAGTTTGAGACCGTTTGCATCCCGATAAAAGTAAATTTCGAAAAATTGTTACGCTGAAAGTGAAAAAACTTAAGTAAAAGTAGAAAAATAGAAGCAGGACGTATGTAGAATTGAAGGAAATCGCATCCTGAGAGGTGGCGTCTTCAGCGGCTGAGAAAGAGAGACGAGTGAGACAAAGCCATGCGTAGCCACGATGTCGGTGGGACCCGGCGGTGCGGGGGAAGGAGTGAACATGGACTTTACAGAGGAGCACAGTGACACCGCAGTCGACCACCCTGCGCTAGATTACTTCTGTGAATCACCTCTGAAACACGTGTTGTAGCAGTTAAATACTGAGCACAAGTTACGCTTGTGTACCTAAATGAAATGTTGATTTATAAACATTATTTGCTGTTTCAATAGCTATTTCTCTATAGACGTATTCATATTAATACTTGCGGTACTAGCTTCAACTACTACCTACACCCACTTTATTTTTTAAATTGATTCTTTAATGGGCTTAGCTCACGATAACCGAGTGTTAAGTTAGCGTGGAGACACGTGAAAGCATAATACTCTCTGAATATCCGCGATAACCCCAACGTTGAGGTACAGTAAAATATCCTACATAACCAAGTATCAGGCTCCATAAAGAAACCATCCGTACACACCATACTGAGCTTGGTGGTTAGGCGCTAAAGTCTGTACTCGATTCAGGGAGACACGAGTTCATCCGGCCATCCAGATTTCGGATGTCCATGGTTTCCCGAAATTTATCAAGGCGAATTCAGCAATGATTCCTTTAAAAGATCACGGACGAATTCCTTCCCGTTCCCTGAACCCCAGTTCTTTTCGATGTGGCATAAAGTCTTAAAAAAATTGTAAATACTTGCAAGTTAAAATGAATTCAAAAAGTTCACTTTCCTTCATTAACTACCACCACCAACTTTTTTATTTAGTTGTTCCTATGTTGAAAACGTTTATCTGCGTATTTCTGTTTAACGTCTTAATAATGTATGTACAAGACGTTTGTTAGCTCCAACTAGGATCACGTTAATGTTCGTTTGGCTTGAATTTGCTTTGGATGTTGATAGGTATCTCGGGTTTTTACCCACCACGCTCAGTAAGGCGTATAAACTTTTAGATTTAACTTTGTTTGTTTCTAGAAGACATCAGACTCCAAAGATACTAGTTACACAGATAAACACAAGCTCCAACGATTACACTTAATACTGCCATCAAAGACAATAATGCTTTACACTGTCACAGAACTAAACTACAAGACTCCTTGTATACGTAAAAATTGTTCCCCCCAAACTTGTCTCTGACGATCGCTTATATAAGTTCCATAGAAAATTCCAGAATATTACAAAGGCTTCTGATTCTAACAATACTTAAACAATTAAAAACATATTAGAAACAATCACAATCAATTACAATTATTACGAAATGCACAAAAATGACAAATTAGAGACATTTACACACAAAATTAACCACATAAGTCAGTTTAAACTGTCGCAAATTGTCCTCTAAACATCTTAACTCACCTCAATACTTGGAATTACAAAAATTTAATCAATTTTTATTGCATAGTTCTGTCCTTAAACATATTAAGTAATTCCTTTCCTTAAAACAAAGTCCATATAAAGCAATCTATATATAAAAAGATGAATGTATGTTTGTTTGTTTGATAGTTTGTTTGTTCTTCATACAAGTCCACAGCTTTCATCCGATCTCGATGAAACTTTGCACACTTATTCTTTGAAACAAGGAGAAAAGTACTCTCTACATTTGGTTGAAAAATTATCTGTATAAATAATACATGTTGTCTCATAATTTCGAAATACTACTGAACGGCGACAGACAGACAGACGGGTTGGATATGGAGATCTCTTTACTGTTTTTCCGTCTAGCGGTCATGTAGCTCAGTGGCTAAAGCGGTGGCATACTAATGTTTGGGTCGTGGTCTCCGATTCAAATCTCCGTGGAGGCTAAGATTTTTAAAAATTGTTTTTGATCGTAAGAGTCACGCCTGGGCCGTCGGTTATTCGGATTGAATGTTAAACTGTAGATATTACAAAGTTAGGGGTGCAATGCGAGGCAAATGGCTATATCGATGTTGATGGAATTTTACAAGAAAATCTGTATGAAGGGCACAGGACATTTTCTCCTGTATGTTTAATAGTTGTAGTCACGAAATTTTGAGACCTTATGCAATGGTGACAGAAATATGTTAACTGATTCTCTTCAAGAGTCTGTTTCGACGGTAGAATGATATAGTGATAGCTTTCCTGTCATATTATCCCGACTCGGTGTTGTTTAGGAGCAATCTTTCGTTACCAACAACTTTCTATATTCAATTCTGACAAAAAAATCTTAATCCACGCGTTTGAAGTCGCGGGTACAAGCTAGTTCATAATAAATTGCAAGGAAAACATACAAAAATCATATCTACTCAACCCCTAGCTTGCTACAAATGATTCATAAAATACAATTTCATCTAATTATAATATTGAGGACTGTTATAATGTGTACACATCCGAGTTACAACTACAGCTGCTGGTCTTAGAGGGGACCTACAGTTTAAAAATCCGAACCACGGAAGCGTTTTGACGTATTTCACAGAGGCGCCAGAGGTGGTAGACCTTATGAAAATCCCTGCCAAGACAAGGATTCGAACCGGAGACCTTCCGAACACCAGTCAGATGCCTTAAGCACTGAGCCACCGGGCCGCTCTTAACGTGTTATGTTTAACAATTCTGATTAAATATAGATAATTAAAATCAAATTTAATGGTAACCATACTATACTGTATTAACTTGTTTTCGCCAGCTGAAATATACATAATGAAACTGAAAGTAATTTCGAACCCCAACATAACACCTATCTCATTTTAGTGTAGATCTTGATACTGTTTTATATACGTAAAGCCCATTAAAATTTAATAGTAGAAGTACAAAATAGTATTACTATTTAGCTATGAAATTAATCAGCTTCATTCTATAACTATTGCTTGTTTCAGATTAGTGAAGTGCTATTGCGACGTACGACGAGGACTGGCCTATGTTGTACCAAGTATGAATGGTTTAAATGTTTAAGTATACTGCTCCAGCTGTGGACCTACAACCACTCGTGTTGTTGTATATTGTTATTAAGTCACCGATGTTATATTTTATTACCTCCTTTTTGTTTTATATGTAATATGGATTGATATATCGTCAGGAGTACAGAATCATTTTTAAGTTCTTGTGGCGAATAATAATAATAATAATAAATGTCATTCTTATTACTCACTTGACATTTATTTCGCCTTATTTCATTATAAACAAACCGAAGAATTACCAAGGTATCATCATTTGAGGAAACAAGTTAAGGAGAAACCCATACAGGATAGGACTGAAAGAGCAAGAATCCAGTGGTATAGTTGGGAGGGAAGAAGAGTTGAGGAAGACCACATAACAGATGGCTGAAGGGAATAAAACAGCGTGTGGAAGATAGGGGAGTGAACAGGATACCAGTGGAAGAGGACCGCTGACAGTAACTTTTATTTCAACACATCGCCAAATGCGAACTAACTTTGTCTTGTCGCTCCCCAGGAAACCTCTCTCTTTTTTTCTGGTCTCTATAACAACCGATTTTTTCCTAAGAGTAAATATTCTCTGAATAGTCTGTTATACTATAGAACGTTATCGGACACTATCAGCTGATTTGGGGTAGTTTATTTTTCTCTCTCTTTCATTAGAATGCTTTCATTGTGGTTTCGTATTTTACTTATTTCTCTGTAGAACTGCATTATAGTAAAAAAATGTAACTTTAAAAAAAAAATAAAAAAAAAAAATAAAAAAAAAAATAGTTTTTAAAAAAGAATTTCCCTTTCGATCGAAATTGTGAACGAATTTGTATCTTCGCAGACTTATAGTGCTAAGAAAATTCTGAAGTGGCATCTGAGGGTGTGAACCTTACTAAATAAATACAGAAAATCGTATCAGTACGTTGGTAAATCTGGATATTTCGTTGAAATTAGGTGTTAGGTGTTACTTCTTATAACTTAATGATGGTTAACAGTAATTTCTTGTGAAAACAGAAATCTTGTACCCATGAGTCTCACACACCTAAATGAATCAAGTGCTTATTTGTTGACTTAACAATAGATTGTGGATAAACATGACCGCAGTAAAATAAAAGAACATAGTAATAACAACTTGAGCTCGACATATGTTTACAGGTGACAGCTCGATTTTTTAGTTTTTTTTTTTAAAGGTTGACAGGTATTCTTAAAATCAATAACAAACCTAGCACCCAATCTCCACCTCATAAACTACACATCACACAAACAAAAATACACTTATGAAAATTTACATGTTTCGCAGACATATGTCAACACAATCTTTCCTCCTATAGTTTAGTGCGTCGGGTCTAACAAATTCGGGTTGAATTCAGGCAGAATACAGGTCCTTTACTCCTCTCATGGTTCACACTGGCTACCTGTTTAAAACAGGAGCCGGTGGAATGTGCTCCTGGGCGGAACGAGAAAAAACTAAAAATTATTCAATAAAACGAAGAAAAATATCGTCGCAGTACAGTTCTCAAGCTCTTTTTCTTTTTCTTTTGGTTCTGTCTTTACATATTCTTAACATTGAGGTCATTACAAGTGAGAAAGGATTGGGGGCAAGAAACGGAAAGGAATTCTGACATGGACTTTTACAGATAACATCTTGACATTCGCCTTGAGTGATTTGGGGAAACCATGGAAAACGCAAATCTAGATGTCCAGACATGGATTCGATCCCGCGTCGTCCTAAATGCGAGGCCAGAGCATTACCGCTCACCCACCACTCTCGGTAGTTCTACTGTTAATGATGCAAACAGCAATTTAAAAAAAAAGAAGAAAAAAAAAAAAAAAGGGAAAACACTTTGAGATTGAGTTACGATCAAACATTGAATTTCTGCAACCTCTAAAACTTGAAACCTCATCCTAACACTTGCTGCAGTTTCCGGTCAGTTAAATGTATTTATAAGTAGGAATAGCAAGGCTGTTCATATTGGAAAACTGCAGGAAAGGAAGATAATTGCTCATCGTGTTACACATGCTACAGCCAGACCTGTAGTTTGTGTATAAATGGTTTCCTAAATTCGCTTAGGCAAATGCCTGTATGATTCCTTCAAAAGACTATGGCTGAATTCCTTCCTGTTCCTTGTCCGCAATCCTACGCCGTCTCTTATCACCTCGATGACTAGACTGACAAAGCCTGCAGCCATGAGCAAAAATTCCTCATAAAATTATGCGATGGGTGTCATATAAGTATTCCTGTAATACAGTATAAGATAATGTACAACATAATCGATTTTTAGTGAATTTTTTGCTACCGTTAGAACTGTATACATTTACTATTGGGCACCTTGAAAAATAGTTCCACACAGAGTCAAAAATGCGAGAGGGGCTATCGGTGCCTGGCAGATCCTCAACACGCACCACACCGCAGTTGTTTTGGTAGCCGCGCTTCTGGCGCAGAGAGACGTGAGGCGAGGCGTGCCGTTTGTCTTGTGTCTGAACGAACGAAGACAGCCTCAAGGCAAACGAGGTTAGCGGCGTCGAGAGGGGAAGAGGAATTAATAATAGCGGAGGGCGCGGAATATCAAGAGGTAAATCATCGGGCGCGAGTGTAATTGTCCGTGCAGAAGCTCTGTCTGACGGGAACTCCGAACGGGTTGCTGGGCGCAGGGAAGCTCCAGCGGCATTTAAGAAGCACAAAGAAGTGCTGCCCATGTCATTAGGCTCTCTTATCACCTGCAGCCAATATGTCTCTACCTGCAGGGTCCATAGCGGTCTGGTGGCTCAGTGGTTAAGGCGTCTGACTGGAGATCGAATGGTCCCCAGTTCGAATCCTTGTCTCGGCGGGAATTTTATACCTGCCCTTCACCTCTCGCAAAGCTGGCTTTGTGTATGTGAAGTACGTAAGAATGCTTCCGTGGTTCTAATACCACGTTAAACTGTGGGTCCCATTTACCCGGTAGGATTACCGCGTAATTAGGTAGGGAAGAAAGGTACCGACGACCCTACTTCCGATACTAGGCTGAGTATTCATCCTTCAGGAGGGTGCAACTAACCTTTGAATTGAATACCAAGCTTAACTTTTCCCTACCATACATATTGCCTTGACTTACTTTCAGCCTAAATATCCAGCAAATAACAAAATATCATTCACCAAAAATGCTAAAAACCCGTGTCTTAGCGCAACTGGATGTCGAGCTTTGATGTTGCTCGTCTAGAGTTTCACTGTCTTTCTTTGTGGTGTTCCTGAAGGCCCAGCTTATATTTGACACGTTTAGTTTTGTTAAGGCCTTTGCGAGTCCAAGCACAAAAGGTTTGTCCTTCTGTGGACCGATTTTTGAAGTGAAAACTTCTACAGCCGCGCTACGTTATGTTTGGACGAGGGCAAAGTGTGCTTTTCTAAATAATCGTATCGAGTAATTCAGTTAGTAAACTCTGCCTTGGAATCCAAGGATGAGTCCAACAACGCTGTGTTCGAGTTCATAGATGCAAAGTCGTTAATGTAAACTGCCGACACGTTAAAAATGTATTTTAAATTTTTGAAGGCTCTGACCACATTATTTAATTAATTATGAATTATAAAGAAATTTATGAAACCTGAGTATTCTATTACATTATATATAACAGTTGTAGGTAACTTGAAAGTGCAAACACGTGTAACTTAAAAAAATTCCACAATAGTCGACATCCTAAAGTCGATACATTTTACACCCGTTTTTAACCATTTCCATAACCCTAAAAAACGATCAAAATAACAAAAGAACAAGAACCAAGGTGACCAAGAAAAGTTGACAGAAGAGACCTGACGAAAGTGGAACCAATTTCAGATCCATTTGGGGTCGGTCCCATACGTGCCAGCTCATGTCCCACAAGTTGTAACTTCCTGGGGGATACAGTATAATTACAGAATCAGCTTAACAGTTCCTTTATACATCCAAAATAAAAACAAGTCAGATAGTTTAATAAAATCCTTCTGCAATATCTGCCGGCTTTACACGAGGTATCTAACAAGTGATGCATTTCACGAGCTGCTTATGAGATAATATACGTAAGTTCCTAAATACTGCATCGTATGCAAGGACGGCTGACATGTGTCGGTTTATCTACCTAGAGCCTCGCTGAATCGTATAAAAAAGCTAATTGTTCCTGAAAGACACGCAAAATTCATTCATTTTTTGCGTGGAGCTTCACTTTTAGTGGGAACCTAAAAATTCGCCACTCCTGTCGAATTAATAAACACGCAAGAATTTAAGTACCTCTATTCGACACAGAGATTATCCATAGAAGAAATGTTCTTCTGACTTAAACTACGAAAGCATGCGCTTTTTTATTTCACTGCAATCACATTAAAATCTTTAGGTTCAGTACAAATAAAAGTAAACTTACATTAACTAAAAATACTTCCAGATGTTTCGATTCAGTTGACAAAATACGCGCTTCCAATTGGTAAGCACATGATCTGCAACAAATGTTCATCATCGATATACGAAACCATCGCCGTACATGTGGACCCATTCGGATTGACGAATAATCCTGAGTGTTGCTGGTTTCATTCACGGTTTTCTGGATTATCTTATTTCTTTAAATACAATTTCATGTCAACTATAGGCGGACTTTTCATAATAGTACTATTAAGCGTCGACGGAATTGCCATAGTTAATCAATAATGATGCTAAGACATAAGCGAAAATAGAACTTATCTGTGTAAAAAACCAATAGATTCGCCTCTTGTATGTCTAGTCGTGAGTCAACGCCACACCTGACCAACCAAGATCATCGTCAACTTCGGTAATAGCAGCAGAAGACAATGTGCCTCATCAATATGGAATGGAGTGCCTTTTCAGTCCCCAGATATCAGTTCCAGTCGAAGAGGTGGCTAGAGCTGCTTTCAGTGAGAGTCACCGAAGTCTATACAAATCGCTTATACTGCTTTGATAGTATTTTGCGGCATACATTCTATGTGAACGAAGAAGTTTAAAAGAACTGTTGCAGAATGAAAGTAGAAGTCAGATGCGCCTAATGAAGGCTAGGATAGTGTGCTACAAGCGTTAAAATAATAGTAGTAACAACGTTACGCACACACACTTTATATCTCTGAATGACTGTGAATATTCACGAAATCGCAGCCTTCAGTGCAGCTTTCTCGGTTGCCCCTGGCATCGGCGCCACCACCGTGACGCTACTGTTTGCCGAGAAGCGGATGCGGCAGGCGCCTCGCTAATACTACAGGTAAGGCGGGCGCTGCGAGGGCGGGAGCAGTTTAATTAAGTGACGCGCTGTCTGCCTGCGGGCAAACGAGGTTAACAGATCCGACAGGCCGCCCGAGAGGAAAGGGGAGAGATTAATAGCAAAACGCCAGACACCGGAGAAGGGAGAAACACAAAATGAGGCGCCAGAAAAGCCAGACTGGGGTATCGTTAAACTGGATGTCAAATTGTCGCTGTAATATAACACTAAAGGATAATCTACAGCATTACGAAACTGTTAGCAGCGAAACATAATAAGAATTAAGTCTGTGCTATACGAGGTTACTGTTCAGGACATTAACAATGCATAGTAAATTCAGGAGGAGATGTTACTGCGGTTGTTTCCCATTCCCATGCGCAGTATGAAAATGGCGATAAGTATTTCTGTATGTGTTCAGTGTAATGTGAAGTTTGTAAGAGATAAGAGGAAGCGCCAAAGTTTTCAGATCCGTTTGCGACGGACGATAAACCTCACTCCAAACGCACTGGGTAGAGATTTAAGGAGCTACGTACACACTTTGGCGATTAGAAACCGTTAACCAACCATCCCTACTGTCCTGCTGTCGAAATCCTGAATGATTCAATGTTTTGTTTAAAGGGAACTCGTACCAGATAACCCCGTGTGGATCATAACATTGTCTTGACCAGCGAAACACACAAAATAGAAAAATGTCTGGTCATTACGATAGGACGTGTCCATATCTCAGGTAATTGTACACTGTGACTGCTGAAGTGAAGATAGAGATGACATTCACTACTTGTCCTCCGATACGTGAAATCTCTAATACTGCCTCATATGTTATGTCAGTTGTTAGTTTTTTTGTTACGCCTAGTTCACTTCGAAGCCATCAGAAGCGGAAGAAGATTTGGGGGCAAGGAACGAGAAGGAATTCTGCCAAGCCTTTAGAAGGAACCACTCAGGAAATCGCCTGGATTGATTTTCGGATATCGTGGAAAACCGAAAAGTGAATGACCAGACGTGGATTTGAATTCGCGTCCTTCAGAATGCGGGCCCCGAGCGTCCTTAGATCGTTGATGGCCTATGCTGGTGTCTACGGTTAGCCGGTTCCAGCCCAGTTGTGAGAGAAATTTCACCATTCAGGAATTTTCCAGCAGGATAAGATACCTGATCAACAGATAGTCCTGCGTTAAAATGAATTCTAATCCGCAGTGCTGATGGAGCGAGGATGTTCTACGGTGTCAAGGATGTCCATCGAATGAGACCTTGGTGTGTTTCGGAATAGCAGACCTGAATAGAATGGCAACTGGTTTAACTCTTTGCACTCCTTCACTTCATATACCGACTAGACTGGACATCATTGTACTTCACACTCAAAGCCTTAGGGACAGCGAGGAAAGAAACTGGCTTATTAGGCTCTCGCACCTAACTCAGAAGACAAAATATACAAAATATACGCCCGACAGATGTATAAGTTAAGCCAATCACCTGAACCCTCACTGGTACGAATGCATTGAACTGAAGATTGAGGAAACTAGATTAAGCAATTGTTGTTAATGACTTCAACGAGTCTGGGACCACACCAGCGGTAGCTGGCTTCAAACCCAATCGATTCCCACCTGTTTCTGGTGTTCAGCTTCCGATGGTTGCAGGAGTCGGCTGCACTATGCTTCACTTTGCTCAGGCCCTAAGGAAAGTCATCAAATTCCCTACAAGCTCTGTTTGCCACTTTTGGAGAGAATCCTTTCCAGCAATGATCATCGTCATTAACCTTTAAGCGTTTTCACTTTCGCAGATGATCCTGCACATCCTCTTGCTGAGGCTGTGTTAGACTGAAAACAAGGTTCCGTCTAATATTATATCGGCTTACTAGGCTTGCCATTGTGGAACGCATCTGTCAGTGAAACGTGCAATTTGTGTTCTGTGCGGTAAGTGTATTTCTGCAATGAAGGGTGTACCGCCGGACTGTGTTGTGAAAACACGATATATCGACGGCTCGCTCCGCCGTCTTCATCAGGTGTTGAGACATCTGCACTGGTCGGCTGACCCACAGATACTAAGATAGCTCAGATGCCGCACTTCCTTATATATTAACATGTCCGCGTCCGGCTGCTGGCTGACAGTGGGCGTGACCAACACATTCAATAGAGACAGTGGTCTATGTCTTAATGAGGCATGAAAACCAGCTTTGGCAAGAATCCACAGGGAACATTTTACCTCTGTCCAGCTGCTGCCATAGAGGGCACCATATTAGTTTGGGCCGCAACGAGAGCTACAGTCACGCCCACTGGCAGCCAGCCACCGGACGCGGACATATTGGTACATAAGGAAGTGCGGCACTAGAGCTATCTTAGTATCTATGGGTTAGCTGACCAGTGCAGATGTCTCCACACCTGATGAAGACGCCGAAACCAGTAGTCGAAATATCGTATTTTCACAACACAATCCGGCGGTACACCCGTGAAGACTTCATTGCAGTCGTACGCCGGGAAAGTCTTCGTTCTTACAAGTGTATTTCGGTTTGTGATATGTGTAGTTTATGATGCATTTACCTTGATTCAGAAAACCGCCTATAAACCGCAATCAAGAAGTCGGTACGACGAGTCCAGTACTCGAACTTGGTCCTGTTGTACTTCCCCGTGCATTGTTTGTAATGTTTATGTCGAGTCAATCGCTTGGCATTAAGAGGTGGCTGTTTAGGTTCTGAGTAGCTTTTCCGTTGTCTTTTGGCAACACTGATAATGATTAGGAACAATCGGTCGTTCTTTTGGGGTGTACATCTAATGTAAGCGTTTCCCACAAAGTTATACTGCCGGAGGTACGACATCAACATCTTCTCGGGCTTTCATTTTTTTCGAAGGCGTCTATCTCAGCCCTCATTTTCAACCACAGATGTCACTGATTAACTATTTGTTTACGTACTGCCGCGGAGACGGTGGAAGACAAAAGCCTATCCGGCGTGGTGACGTCATCCACTCTTCTGCTCGTGACCGAGGCGAAATAGTATCAGCATTTTAATAGCCAGGTTCCAGGCCGCACTGAGTTGATGACGAGGGCTGAGGTAGACGCCTTCGAAAAGTTACATTTTTACGCGGCTGGAAGCGCGAGAAGTGTTTATTTATATACAACGCCGTGAAAAACTTCGATTGTACATTAACACTGTCCAGCCGGCAGTAGCGTTAAAAGTTCAGGGGCTTACAGATAACAGAAATATCGTAAATATTATTTATAGAAGGAGATTTTTCGTTTCAAAACCTTTTTCTCCGTTCATAGGTAACCGAAATAGATTAACTAGTTGCCATTTTAAAGATTAAGTTCTCTGCTTCTAATGAATTGCAAATTTGGTACAGCTTATAAATTCAAAATTTGTGCCCAGTTTTCTGGATGATCGCTGTTCATTGAGAGGCACTTCTATAGGAGGCAGCTCTTAACGGCTATGCCTCTGGCTCCATCTCCGCGGCTATGATTGTTAGTACTGGCTACAACACAGGGCAGCAAGCGATCACAGCTCCACTTGATCACAAGCTGCTAAAAAGTGAAACTGAACTCATGTTGTTGGTTTTATATATGGCAGCAATTTTCCCCTGTATTCGTCGATACAACACGGGTGGCAATGTCTTTTCCACAGCAATTCAGTTCCATATTTCAATTAATCACTAACATACTTAAATTATTATATCATGTTATTAAAGTTTTACGCTTCGTCGTATTTAATTCGCAAGGATTATGCATAGCCAAAAATTATTTCATATTTGCATTTCTTTGCATCCTTTGTACGAAGTGCTGACTTTCCACATTCCAACATTTCAAAAAACGCTTTATGATTAAACGCTAAATTCGCCAGGAGAAACGAGAAGGTTATTCCGTGTATGAAACACGTGCTTTTGAGTTGGCCTTTTGACTGCAGCGACTGCTAAACATGGAATCTAGTTCGTCATTCTGATTATCATGACTATGACTCTGATGCCGCTTTCGGCAAGCAGCTAGCCTTTCTTTTAGTTAGAAGAACTCTTAAGGCGCGTTCCCACGATCCCTTGTAACGAAGGCGAGACGGGACGGGATGAATGCTCAACCACACGCCATGGGAACAGGGCCGCCTCTGTAGCGGAGACGAGACGCAGCTACCCACTCTGAGTCGGTAAACATTACAGGCGTGTGTAGCGGTGCGCTGTTGCCATCGGTTTGCAGCAGCGGTGCGCACCCCTTCTGTTGCTGTAAAGTGCTCTGTGACAAACGTCACTAGACAACGTGGTGGGGAGGTGGCGGCGAGGTAAGCTAAGACTAACCTGCGACCCGCGGTCATCCCTACACTTCGGCTAATGAGGTCCCGTCCCGTCTCGCCTTCGTTACAAGGGATCGTGGGAACGCGCCTTTAGACAGCATAGAAGAAACACCCGACAGCATTTGAATAAAAGATTTTATTTCAGATAAAAAAAAGTGATTTAAAGGTAATTCCTTACATCTGCTTCTTAGATGTTTTTAGTCATTTTATGAGGAATTTCTTTTTGAGTAGAAAGCAGCTACACGAGATCTAAGGGAATCTAAGAGAAAGGTTGGCAGTACTGCTTTGGAAATGCAACAAAAAAGAACAGGAGAAATATTTGTTCTTTAAACGGTTTTACACGTCGTCGAAGTCGAGGTCTTTAGAGGCATGAATGAATTGGGAGCAAGGAACGGAAGGGAATTCAGCCAAAATTTTTTGAAGGAACCATACCGGCATTCACCTGGAGTGATTTGGGGGAAAAAAAGACGAGAGCGCTAGCAAGACAAGAGCGTCAAGAAACATACTGAAAGACTACTGTATCAACACAAATAAGAAAGATATATTGGTTTCTAAATACAATTCAATTAAAGGAATTGTATGATTCAGTAAGGTAATGTGATGTAATACAGCTGTCTAGTGAAATTCAACTTTGCCTCTTTTCCATTAGTTAGAATGGTGCAAACGCTATCTAAGTTGGCTCGAAAACTATAAAAATAATTTAAAATTATCGTAAATATCAAAAGTAGGTTGGTACAAGAAAGGATAATTTCCATCGAAGCGTGCGCTCTATCGCAATTAAATTAGTGTTTTTTTTTAATTTAAAATATTCACAACAACCTTTTATAAGTCTAAAACAGAATATCTTAATTCAGAGAAATTATTTGGTAGTTTCTGTCTTCACGAAAACCTATAAAAAGACACTGTATTTGGACAGAATTGAAAAAGAAATTCTATATATGAAATGATGCAAGCCTTTCCACTCTTGTATCACGTATTTTTCTCTTTCTTCCCCTGGACCAGTGGTGCCAAATTGACACTTCTGCGGTGTAGAGTCACTTATCTCCCAGCAGTGGGTGTTAAGTTGGCAGTTCTGGTCTGTCCTGTCCGCCCGCCCAATTAGCTAGAAAGCGTTGGCTGGTGTAGTGGGGGGAGGGCTATCTCTACCCATCACCTCCCCTCCGCCCGAGCTGAATATTCATCGCCCGCTGAGTGCTTCGCCCGCACCACACAGCCGTCGGCTTGGTTGCATAAGAGAAAGGAGCGGCCCACTCCGCTATCCGAAACTGAATTCTTTTCAACTTTTTACAATGTATGTAACTCAAGAGAATATAAAAATGCTAAAACGATCTGCAAGCTTGATATAATCCGTTTTCGACATCTGTTGAAGGATACTTAAGCAAGATTGTCTCATCATCATCAGCCAGTTCAATCATTAAATGATGTCGCCTGTTGAGTCACGAGTTCAGACTTCTCCACGTCACATATCTTGGGTAATCCTCTGCTAGTTAACTCCTACAACCCTGCGTGTGTCCTTGTACCATTGTCTGGTGGTCATCCTCTTGGTCTGTGGTGATCTCTTGGGCACCACTCTAACACTGCTTTTGTCCATCTTTCGTCTTTCCCTCACTGCCACTTCGAGGAGCCTGTATTCCCCAAGATATGTTTGACCCCCGTGACTGATCTAATGTCGTTTGCTCTCTTCCTGTCTTTTCTAGTTAAACCTAGCATTGATTGTTCTAAGTTTTCCTTTCACAAATTCGTTCAATGCCCAAGTCTCACAACCGTAAGTCAACACAGAAAGAATGCATTGCTTGTAAACTATTTGCTTTAAATTCATGGGAATATTAGATTTGAATATAACGGAATACCTCCCAAAAACTTGCCATCCCAACTTGATGATCTCCTCTTATATTTACAAGCTGGCCAAGAAAAACGTATTGACATTTTCTGAAGACACATTAATTATACATGCCCCTCTGTTAAGGTCAGCAAGACTGGCTATTGTATAAATAATTGTAAAGAAATTAATTAGTCAAAAATACCACACAGTAGTTTTGATATTAAATGCTTCAATAGGGTGCTAATGACCTCACTGCTGACGCGCCATCAAACCAGAAAAACAACAACAAATGCTTAAATTTTTTTATTTACTAGAATAATATGTATATATTGCTATCATCGGTCTTTCGACTGGTTTGATGCAATCCTCCATCCCTTCCTATCCTGTGCTAACATCTTCATCTCTACACATCCCCTACAACCCACGTCCTCAATTATCTGCATCATATATTCTAATCTCTGTCTTCCTCTACAGTTCTTACCTTCGACCGTTCTCTACACCATCAAATTAACCAATCCAGCATGTCTCAAAATATGACCTACCAGCCTGTCTCTTCTTTCTGTGAGCTTCTTCCACAAACTTCTTTCCTCACCCATCATTTCCAAAACTCATTCATTTCTTATTTGGTTTATCCACTTAATTTTAAGCATTCTTCTCTGGCATCACATTTTAAATGCTTCAATTTTCCTTCTTTCCGGTATTCCTAAAGTTCATGTTTCGCTACCGTAAAGTTTTATGCTTCACTGATAGTTTTATCCTAGATCAATATTTGAAACTAGAAGATTTCTCTTCACTCTGCTAGTGCTATTCTGCTTTTAACATGATTCCTGCTTAGACCATCGGTTGTAATTTTGCTTCCTAAGTAACAGAATTCAGTTATTTCTCCAACTGCATTCGATCCTATTTTTATATTTAATCTACTAGTATTGGTATCATTTCTGCTACATTTCCTCACTTAGTCTTGCTTTGATTTATATTCAGTCCAAAATCTTCCTTCAGTATCTTGTTCATGCCGTTCAGTAATTTCTCATTATCCTCAGCCCTTGCTGCTAACAAGACAATGTCATCAGCAAATCGTAGCATACTGATTTTTTTTTCTCCCTGAACACTTATGCCACATGGAAATTTTTCTTTTAGTTTATTTATTGCTTCCTCTACATACAAGTTAAATATTATAGTATACAGAGTAATAAAAAGGGAATAGATATTATATAAATTTAGTTTTGATTTACAAGAAAATCAGTACTAGCGTTAACATTAACGTAGCAAAGACGAATAAAAAGAATGTATGTTGTTAGTAGACGGAGCTACTAACGCATGTCTTAACGTGAATACTTCTTTCTTCAACCAGTAGCCAGTGAAACAACAAATATTGTTTTAACTTTACATTTTATTCAAGTACACTTGAGAAACTGCTGCCCAGTACTTAATTGCTGCAACACGTGTGTCCAAGGAGGTTTACAGTCCTGGCTGTTCGGCTGTGGTAGCATCGTGTGCCTCTGGGCAGTCTGTATCCATTAACTCCTTCCCTCTCGCCACTGGGTCCCGCGAAGTCGTTGCCCTCCGTGGCTTTCTTTCACTCTGCTTTCTTTCTCAGTCGACAGAGCCGACATCTCCCCACAACAATTCACCGCCATAATTCCGTTTTACTGAGGTTTGCAGCGACGATAAACATGTAAACACAGAACCAGAGCCGAATGGAAAGTTGAATGTGCCATATTGAACTAACAACGCTCTTGGCAAGGTGTAGGGGGGGGGATATAGAATTTAATATAACTTAATCTTTATTAATTCCCTAAACTTTCAACGTTTCCTCAACTGTCTCTGAAGTTGGTATCGCCACAAAATCCAAAAATGTAGTAATTAAATCTTATGTATTTAATATACTTATTATCAGTCTTGAAAACTAATAATCAACAAATTAATGGTTTCTACAACCACATTTTTACTTGCTGTAAATCTCTTGCTACATCTCACCTGCGAGAACTATGTAGTGCAGAAAGCATCATAGATTCATTATTTGCTGTCGCTCTAGAAATTATTGTTTTATATTATAGATAATGGTCCGTCCGTATGTAGCTCACGTTCTACTTGTCTAAAAAACAAATATCCGAATGGTAGGAGGGTACTAAAAGAAAAATATGTAGCGATTTGGCAAATTTTCGCTGTGTTAAAACCGTAACTTTACCTTTACGTGTAAAACGCACCTATGATTGAAATGAAACTTGTTTTACATCGATAATTGAAATCGTGAGCAGTAATTCTGTTGTGTCTCAGAACATAAGATATATTTCTGAAACTATTTATCAGTTTTCGGTGACCACTTATGTAGCAGGGTAAACCGTCTAATGCGGGACCATAGATCTTGTTTGTCGGCATCATGTACAGAATCTGACAATCTTTTGATTATTCACACGGCGGCCACGACAACACGTAAAAGCAGTGACAAGCCCACATATCAATTTGCCGAACCACGGATCTTCCTGGAGTTCTTTGTATTAACAGAACATGTTTATAGGTGGAGGTGTGTAAAATCGGGTAGTTATCATACTGCACCAGGGAAGCTCAAAATTCCAGTACACAATACACTTAATCAGTCATGTTAAATGGACAAGGTATGATGGAACGAAGTGAAATATAAGAGTACGTATGAAGGAATAAGGGGAAAGATGTAACAGCGAATTGTAACCAAACACCCAGCTGTAGGAAAGCGGTATATGAAATGGAGAAGAAGGTTAAAAGGAAAATGCAAGGAGAAAAGAACAAGGGGAGAGAAATGGGAGCAGAATGAGAAAAGAAGAAAGGTAGAACAATGAGAATAATAGGAGATGGTAGAGAAAAGGAAGAGGAGAAGGAGAAAAGGATACGAAGAATGGGAAAATTATAAGGAGAAGAATGAGAAAAGGAGAAGAAAGTGGATATGGTGAGGAGAAGAAGAAGGAAAGAGTAATATAGGTATAACTTCGCCAAAACCTACAGAAGCGAACTTATTCCATATAATTCACATAACAAATAATTTCTATTAACCTTGCGTAGCAGTAAAAGATCTTTAACTTGATTTAAAACCATTTTTCGTAAAAGACGTTAGATACAAATAAGGTTGCTTTGCAGGCATAATGGTTTCTGCTGCATTAATTTCCATTAAGAGGACTCAATACGACGATTATTTTAAAGTGTATTTTTCTACGCTTGGAAAAAATTAGTTCAAAAGTTATTTCAATTTTAGTGATGTAAAACCATGTGCTTATTTAGGATGAGAAGCCAAAATTTGAAATTTGGAATTAATGCAAAAAGTTACGTTAGATTTTTATATCACAAGCTGTTGGTAGTATGGATAAGAATGACTTGAACATAAATTTGACTATTTAAATAAATTATAAATATGCTTTTTAATAACTTAAAAAATCAAAATCTGTAATAAAATACATAAACGGACAAAAATGGATTCAGTACATAGATAAAATGACGTAGAGAAAAATTTAAATATTTCGAGGGGAAAAAATAAGATTTTCTAAGTTGTGTTATTAAAATCATTGTCGATCATCGCGCCCAGATGCTTACGTCATGAAATTAAATAAGAACCTTGTAGAATCACTGTTGAAAGATAAGTAAGGTTGTATTAAGAAACATACCTGAGTCACAGTATAAAATATACAGATATTAAATTTTGAAGTTAAGATCTGACGTCACGAGCTACAAAGTTCTTACTTAAGGTGTCAGCGATATTGAATTTTGTCCAGTCTTTTACTAGTTTTCGTTGAGATTAGACCGTGGCAAGTTGCTTCGTGATGTAGGCTGGAACAGTAGCTCAAGCAGTGCTGTGCTGCCGGTGTTAACTAAGAACTTCCTTCAGTATGCACTCATAATGATCAATCATCCTAGTTAGGGAACATAGGATGAAAGTTTGCCTGCCATGAATGTGTCTAATCTGCAGTCTTCGTTCGGATCTGATTATTCGATGCCTTAGTCAAAATGTATCTGGTACCGGAAAATGCGTGAGAACTTTTGATTCAATATAATCTTAAATTACTGTGTTGATCATTTCAAGTACCTTTAACTCTTGGGGTTATAACAAGAATTTGGCGGCTGTAAAATAGAACTTTATTTCGTAGCAGCCACGGTCTGTAACATAACATAGTTCAAGCAGTGTTAGCAAGCATAACTCCCATGCAGACATTAGTTTGACAAAAGCACATGAAATTGAGAGGACGTACACACTCTGACAATAAATTTGGCTGCCACTGAAAAATCCTATCACTCGTATTTTTCACAATCTGACATTAATGTCATCCTAAGAAATAGTAACTTAATACTGGCTTGCCAGTATTGCATTATTGTTTCCTGGGATGATATTGTCAGATTGTGCAAAACAAGAGTGATAGAATTTTTCAGTGGCGGCCAAATTTATTGTCAAAGTGTGTACGTGTCGATCACTGCAGGACAAGTTGAGGCGGGATTCATCCGTAGATACGGTATTTTGCCACTAAGCACGCCAGTGACGTCATTCACATCCCCGTTGCACTTTAAAGAGTTGGTGGTTTCAGATCAAGAAGACTACACAATGGCATGGGTGCCTCAGCATACGACGTCGAACCGTCGAACCAGACATGTCCACATCTGTTGCAATTCTTCAACATCGAGCCAGCACTGTGGACGAAGCTGTTCCATCGGTTACGGCCATGTGGGCAAGATGTCGGTCACCCCGCGCTTTGGTCACATTGTACTGTCCAGTTTCCGCTGGTCACTGTGTAGGACCCTCTTTTATATACGCATCACTGTAGTAGCAACGGGCTCTACACGATCCACAATGTAAAGAAGCGACCAAACCGTTTCTCGGAGAACAGTAAAAACGCCACGTTCGAACTCACAAAACGGCGCTGATAGGCCTCCATGGATGCCATATCTGTGCAGTCTTGATCATTCAGTTCTACAAATTCTGTAATTTTGGAGTGATTCAGACCAGTCGTTCTAAGTTTTACAATTTTCAGAAAGAGTATTAAAGAACTGCGAGTTATCGTAGAAATGAAGTCTGCTTCGAAGTATTAGTTTATACTAAATGAACAGGATCAGCAAGTGTGACAAACTTTATTGCTAGTTCCAAGTGTAGGATCAGCCGGCCCTTGTAGCGCGGTGCTAGCGAGTTGGCCTCACGTTGCAAGAGTCGCCGGTTTGAGACCGGCCGTGGGCATGGGTGATTTTAATTGTATCCGTCCTGTATTGTCCACACTGACAAGTAAACGATAATGACGTTGATAAAAGTATATATACAGTAGGAGAAACAAAATAACACGGTTGTAGCTGGCTATATGGCCTAAAAAGGCCGAAAACCATTTTTCTTAAGTGTAGGACCTT
This sequence comes from Vandiemenella viatica, assembly GCA_031002005.1. NCBI lineage: Eukaryota > Metazoa > Arthropoda > Insecta > Orthoptera > Morabidae > Vandiemenella > Vandiemenella viatica. The sequence goes on along the minus strand of CM061918.1, from coordinate 37,501,849 downwards.
TTAAGTCGGTTGCTGACCATATTTCCCGCAGTAGCTTCTTCATGATTTTTTTTTTTTTTAAATTTAGGATCATCTGATATCAAGTCTTTTTCATCTATTACTTGTACCAAACGCACACTACAGAACTAAATCACAGAACTTCATGCCATCACATCAGTTTCTTTCATAAAACGAGCAACAGTAAACCAAACAGGAAAGTTAACCAACCGGACTGGAGCAGTAAGTGATCTCTTCATGAGCGCTGTCGGCACATATGAACCCAACAGGTGACATTAATACAATGTGCCAATATTGAAGGGCCCTTAAGAACACAAAAGAAGATTTTGCAGCAATCACACCTGGCAATTACCGGAACGGTTCCTTTGAAATGGCCACGGCATAATTCTTTCCCGTTCGTTGTCCCTATAGTCCAGTAACGGGATCCTAGAAGGGGGGGTCTCACAAAAATTATATCACGTAGAAGATTTTTTTTTTATCTTGTATATATTGGTAAGAGTATTCAGAAACCAAGTTTGCGACCTATGACACCCTCGACACAATTATCTGTGACCAAAAAACGTCAAAATTTTGGTACTCCCCGCCAACAATGTCATATGATTGGTGCCGGGTCATTTAGAGCGACGAAGTAGATGGAAACCCAAATTTTAGGAAAAGTGCGAAATTTTGCTGTTTTTCGAAGAACTGCCGCTCGCTTAGTTTCGAGTTTACAAAAAATTTTGTACTACAAAAGTTGTAGGAAATTTTGTCCTTTTTCAAATTGGAAATAAATTTTATCTTAATTTTATCCATAATTCTCTATATTGAGGTGACTGTATTAATCAGACATAAGGTAGAATCAGAAACAGCCTTCAGTCACTAGAATACAAATTTTATTGTATTACACAATGCATTTCGGACCCTGTGGATCTATCTTCAGGTGTCTATAAAACCAAATGTAAATACCATAGACACCTGGTGATGGATCAACAGGGTCCGAAATGCATTGTGTAATACAATAAAATTTGTATTCTAGTGACTGAAGGCTGTTTCCCTTTCTACCTTTTGTCTGGGAATAAAGTATTTTTTGCTAGGATTCATCCGGGAGTTATTGACGAAAAACTGGAAAAAGTTTCAAAATGTTGACTTTTTTGGCCACATAAAATTGTGCCTAGGGTGTCGGAGGTCGCAAACTTGGTTTCTGCATACTCTTACCGATATATACAAGATAAGAAAAAAAATCTTCTACGTGATATACTGCAAGCCAAAACTACCCCGTTACTGGATTACTAATCTTATCACGGCACTAAAAAGCCCGAAGGAATACATATATGGCTACAGCAAGGCTGCCAACCAGCGCATTTGAATTTGCCCGCCAACAGCATCGGTCTAGAATATACTAGCTCAAAAACATCTGCAAAGATCTCATTGATGGTTTTTACTTTCTGACTAATTAAACTGTGTTATTTATATCTTTTTACATTTAAATGTGCGTATGGAGTGGGGGTATACGCGTTTGTCGATGGTGATTCATCCGTCGGATGGCGACGTTAAAAATCAGTTTGTCCACGAGTACAAAATAAACAATTCAGCTGTTGACACGGTTGATTTCCTGAAGTATCTAGGGGTAATAGTACAAAGCAACATGAAATGGGGCATGCCCATAACTTCCGTCGTAGGCAAGGCTAATTCTAAATTGCGATTCATAGGTCGTATTTTGAGGAATTGTAATGCTCATACAAAGGAGATAGCGTATAAAACACTAGTGCGTCCGCATCTGGATTACTGTTGTGGGGTTTGGGATCCGTATCGCAAGGTTCTGATTGACTCAGTGGAGAGGGTGCAGGGAAGAGCCGCTAGATTCGTGACTTGTTGTTACAGCCCTTATGAAACCGTCACAGAATTGATACATAGATTGAGCTGGGATAGTTTGGAAGACAGACGATGTAGCTTGCGTTCAAATTTATTAGAGATTATGCGAAAAAATTTAAATTTCGAGTGCAATCAAATACTTCTTCCGCCAACCTATTTAGGTCGCAATGACCGGAGGGATAAGTTAGAGAAATAAGATGCTGTACTGATGCTTTTATGTATTTCTTCTTTCCTCGCACTATTCGCGGGTTTAGGATTGGTGTTTAGCACCCTCTGCCACCCACAATGTTTGTGATTTGCAGAGTATGGATGTAGACGTAGAAGCCTTCGGCACCCTAGGTGTCATTCGGAAAAGTAGGCCTGAATGGGCTGGCTCCGGGTTTCAAACTCTCCATTGTTTTATCTCTCATTATGTACAACATTAACAACACATACACTCCCTGCACAGCACGACATTGTCACATTGGGCTTTTTTTTTGCTTATGGCTTTACGCCTCGTCGACGTCGAGGTCATTAGAGGCGCGAAAGATCTGGGGACAAAGAACTGGAAGGAATTCGGTCATGGCCTTTCGAAGGAAGCATCACGATAGTCGCCTGGAGTGATTTGGGGAAACCATGGAAAACCCAAATCTGGATGCCCGGGCGGGGATTCGAACCGGCGTCCTCCCGAATGCGAGGCCAGAGCGTTAACCGCTCACCCACCACGCTCGATGGCACACTGGGGAGGCAACCGTAAAACACGCAAGTTCGTCTTCCGAGACGTTGCCATTGGGGAGGAAACTTCCCCCATGGTAACCGCCAGCTCTCGAACAGTGGCAAGGCGTTCATTAGAAAAAGTCAAATGTCAACCAGACTAATTAGAATTACAGTACTCTTCCATATTTCCTCAAACGATTAAAAAGAAGTTTCACCTCAAAATTATGACCTGTCGGCGGATCGTTTCAAATTTGAAACATTGTTCCTGGTAAAGGATCTAGCCGTGAATCTTTACCACCTGGCTATGACAAGGGATGGTTGATATGGAGGTCTCTGAATAGGCTAAGATCAGAACAGATCCAAAGTCAACCTAACCAGCAAGTTGGGGTTATGCTGAGGTCGATGACATTAATTACAACTGTGGAGAAGATCAGGCTGTTCAACACATGTCGACTGTGTCCAACATCCTGCTCGGAAGATGATCTATTTGATGCCTCAGAAAATTCACTCGAAGTGACCAAGTTTTGGTCCAGTACAATTTGATGTTTGTAATTGTGTAACAATATGTTTCTGACACGAAATAAATAAATAAAAACTTCAAAATTTCTTTTCTCGGTAGTTTACTTTCGTTTACCCCAATCCATCTGTTTCTGTCAACTTGAGTGAAAGAATGAGTCTTGTACCAGCAGAGTCGAGGCCCTCGTGTTCTCCTTGATGCCAGATGAAGCTTGCACGTCGACGCCTGTGTTGCTGTCTACACGTTGCTGAGTCAGGTTCAGCGCGGGGCAATGAATATGCATGACACGAGCCGAGCCCGCGTGGCATTCTGCTTGTTATTCGAATACAGAATTAAATGAACTAAAGCGTTTAACCTGCGTTGTTACGCTTCCTAATGCCTTGCAGGATAGTAGCTGTGCATACGCTGTCGACCAATGAGATGATCTTCCTTATAGTCAATCTTCACATCCTAATGAGACTGTCCTTTTAAATTCAATATTTCTTTCTATCAAAAGTTCCTCTACAGAAAGAACAAGAGATGATAAATTTTTCTAGGAACTGAAAATTTATTCTGCCTTGACAGACACTGGCGAATTGTTTTGGATACATTTGCCCTAAGGTCGTGGTAATTCTGTTTAGCCTATTTACCTCCGCTGTTCGGATTCCACGTTGAGCTGTAGGTCCCCTTTACCTGGTAGGATTACCGGGTTACGTTAGGTAAAGGGGAAAGTAACTGGCCACTCCTTAACTTCAATAGCAGGCGCAGTGCATTCCCTTCGGGATAAATACTAAGTTTAGCTTAACATCCAATGGCGATGTTCCCGTGTCCTTGCTAATCTTTGCGCCAAGTGACGGGAGGACGATGGCTTCCATAGGTGGGCACAGTTAATCGAAAAGTTAGCTTCGTTAATCCGCTACTTAAAAAGTGAACTTCGATAATCGTTAAAGTTAACCGTTAAAAGTAAACCATCCAAGAGTGGAATTGATGTTTATATATGGCAATATGTATCACTGCAAGCAATACCAAGGTACTACGTACCATGATGTGAATCAATAATACATCTACAAATTGTCCTTTTGGAAATTGAGTTCTTACTTGGGTTCAACGTTTTCACCAGCTTCTCAATCGTACCCGATTCTTCAGCATACAGTGGTTTTTTTTTTTTTTTTAAACTGCTTTACGTCTCTCAACAGCGAGGTCTTTAGCGACGGGAAAGGATGGGGGCAAGGAATGGGAAGGAATTCGGCCATGGCCTTTTTAAGGAAGCATCCCGGCATTTGCCTGGAGTGATTCGGGAAACCATGGAAAACCCAAATCTGGATGCCTGCACGGGGATTCGAACCGCCGTCCTCCCGAATGCGAGGTCAGAACGTTATCCGTTACACCACCACGCTCGGTCATACAGTGGAATCATGTTGGCAACAACAATACATCGCAATACATCGGCCCACACCAGCTTGGAATACGATGGTTCCGGTAGCTATGATGCCAAATTTTTTATTGACGTAAGCTTTTATTATCAGATGGCAATGAAAACAAATCAGTTCTGCTCGTATCTACATCAGAAGTAACAACAGCCTTTGAAGAAGGCTTTACATTATTTTTCTTTTTTCCTTCGAGCTGACTGCTTTTACTTTTTGTTAAAACTGTTCATATTTGGATGTATGCGTCCCCTTCATATGTTGTTTAAGAATATTAAGGTTAGACATGTCAGCCTTGACTGTAGAAAGTTTAGGCAAACACAGTTTTAATTCATAAATCAACTGTTCTCCCAGTCTTGATTTAAGTGCAAAATAATGGCATAAATGTGGCCAAGGATTTTTAATATTCTCCTTGCTATTGTTAGCATTGCTGTTTTCACTAACGGATTGAAGAGCTTTATTTTTTTTTTTACTGCTTTACGTCTCTTTTTAACATCGAGGTCTTTTAGAGACGGGAAAGGATGGGGGACAAGGATGGGGGCAAGGAATGGGAAGGAATTCGGCCATGGCCTTTTGAAGGAAGCATCCCGGCATTTGCCTGGAGTGATTTGGGGAAACCATGGAAAACCCAAATCTGGATGCCCGGACGGGGATTCAAACCGCTTTAGTTTTCATGACGTAATCATGTAACGAATGTCAGAATTACTTATTTCACTAACAAACACCGAACCAATACCAACTAAAAAGTGAAATTTTCCTGGCAGTAAAAAAAATAAATTATAAAAATATCAAAATCGACCGCCGATCGAATTAGAAACGAGCAGTGAGCGCCGGTTTAAAGTCGTAAAATAGAAACGCTGCAAAATTCTAGCTTTCCTTCTCACACCCACGCCGTGCCTAGCATAACAATGTATACGCATCACACTGGCATTTTGTATTAGCTATTATTCGTTCGCCATCCGCCTCGTCAAAAGTACGGGCGTGGCATGGCGCACAGTTCAAACAAACCAAACGACAACAACCTATGTAACTGACTAAAGTTAACGTTAGTTCAATTTAACGGAAGTTAAGAAGACCGTTAACGGTTTTTCAGGTTAACTTAACAGTTAAATTTTTACCATTTTGTTAACTTCGTTAATTAACGATTAACGGATTAACGATTTTTTACCCGGGTGTGATGGTTTCTTTGTCCCGTAGCGAGTATATAGTTCTGCATGGTGTGGTTGCTTACGTGTGATTTATTGCACTGTGGTTCGTTTATTTGAGCCAGCCGTCGATGACCCTGCTCATCCACACGCTGGGGTCCACGAAGATGATCCTAACGGGGGTGGTTCACTGTACAGTACACCCTTGACACAGTGGCTCGTAAAAATCCTAGAGTCCGCACAACCTCCGAGATGGAGTGGTCCACTAGTCGGGACAGAATAATTTTCTTGCAATCAAATCCACTTAGATCGCACATGATAAACATGCTGATACCGCGAGCATGACTTCTTTCGTTGCAGAACTCTGCTGTCATCAATTCCTTTCCGATTTAGAGCCACATTTGCTCCACGAGATCTATCTCTAATTATTGTTCGGTGTACTAGATCCGTGACTAGATGAATATCATCAGTATATACCAGTGTTACGAGCGGTCTGGTTGCTCAGTGGTTAAGGCGTCTGACTGGAGACGGACAGTGTCCCAATTCCAATCCCTGTCTCGGCGGGAATTTCCAAAGGCACTTAACGCCTCCTTGGTTCGCATTCCACGCCACGTTAAACTGTAGGTCCTCTGTGCCCGTTAGGATTATCTAGTTCAGGCAACTACCACAAAGGCGTATAGCACACACCTTAAAATAAAAAAAATAAAAACCCTTGTCACCAGATCATTACGACCACACGAATCTTACGGCGGTATTATGAAGCGCAACAACATAGGCACAACCTATTTTCTTAAACACGGAATTAAGTGTTGTGCGTGAATATTGTAACCTCCATACAATTAAAATTTATCCAATCGAAGAGCAAATTCCACTAATTAACTTGCTCGTAACTGTGCAGGTCTTATGACGACGTGGCCCTAAATATGTCGTCTATTGACCCAGTAAACAGAGTAGAGGTCACTTCTTTAAATATTATAATACTCAATCGTCATAAAATAGCTCAATCAACGGGTCGCTAATTCTATAGAAATTACAACGCGCAGTTGTTAACATGTACTGTCAGCTGTTTTAATAACCAAACTAAAGCTCGCAGACACTTGATAAAACAAAATACAATTACAATATGTCACTTTCCTAATAATTAATACATTGATATACTGTTACTGCGACACTCGCAGTCCAAAACCTACAGCGCGTCTTCACACACACACACACACACACACACACACACACACACACACACACACACACACACACACACACACACACACACACCCCTCCCTCCGTTTCTTTCTCTGTGTCTCTCACACCAGACCAAAGATTTTCTATCTTATCTTTTCAAAGATGTACTTGCACTACCCACTGACAATGTGTTTCGTAATCTGTGCATTTCTGGAGCTTGGTAATTACATTATATACATTATTCCAATCAATATTTACATCATAATTAACTACACTTAACTAAATAATATTTAAAAATTAATTAATTTCGTAATTCGGGTGGTAGCATATGTTACAGTATGTCTTTTCTTCTCTAGGACCTATCCCGTAGGCTCGCCTTCTTAACACGTATCTTCGGATTAGGCACGAGCCGCTCTATCCAGCCCGCTAATCAACTGTTGGACATATGACGCATCGTTCTGAAATTGTAACAAAATTTCTTTTCCATTAACATCCGCAGAGTGGAATATTCTTCTGATTGAAACTAGAGATCGATAATGGTTTTGCGAAGATGAGACGACACATCCGTTGTGAATTTCAACTGGGCACAGGGAATAATTGTGTGGCAGATTATATCATCTATTCGCCGAATTGTTACCTACTTACGATAGGCAACATTGAAAACTTTGATTTACTTCTTAAATGTTTGTTGTGTTGTGTACTCCTGTCTTCTTCGGTAGCCAGCTCTTAAATCTTATATATATATAAAAATAGACGTGTTTTTTCCTATATTTCACTTTTCAGCCGCCACTACCTAGCACAGATCACTGATGTTTGTGGGTGGAAGTAGCATGGAGTTTCCTGTCGTGCACAACGTTGGCCGAATGCCGATAGCTGTGGGGATGTGGGAGATATAATGATTAAAGTTGGTCAGTGCAGGGCGTTTTCACATTTCGACCAAAAATTCGTATCTCCGTATAGTTCTCTTTCCTGCCACAACTACATAACATAGACTTTTGGTGTTTGTGTGTGGTAGTAGAATCGTCTTTCCTGTTGTGCACTATGGTTGTTAGATGTCGGTAGCTATGGGGATGTGGGAGATATGGGGGTTGAAAGTGGTCGACCTGTGGCAATTTCATACTTCTGCCAAAGACAAAAGTGTCATGGTGTATCACTTTTCAGCGAAAACTATAGATCAAAGATAACTGGAGTTTGTGTGTAGTAGTAGCAGCACAGAGTCACCTTTCGATCACAACAGCGGCCGAATTTCAGAAACTGTGGTACTGTGGTAGATATGGTGGTTGTAAGTGGCCGGCCAAGGATATTTTCGTATTTCGACTGTCTCCGCATATGTCACTTTTCTGCCACAACTACATAGCATAGAGCATTGGTGTTTGTGTTTGGTAGTAGAATCCTATCTCATGTAGTGCACTATGGTTGTTAGATGTCGGTAGCTATGGGGGTGAGGGAGAAATGGGGGTTGAAAGTGGTCGACCTGTGGCAGTTTCATACTTCTGCCAAAGACAAAAGTATCATGGTGTATCACTTTTCAGCGAAAACTACAGTTCACAGATAACTGGCGTTTGTGTTTAGTAGTAGCACAGAGTCACCTTTCGATCACAACAGCGGCCGAATTTCAGAAACTGTGGTACTGTGGTAGATATGGTGGTTGTAAGTGGCCGACCAAGGAAATTTTCGTATTTCGACGAAAGGCATGTGTCTCCGCAGATTTCACTTTTCTACCACGACTACATAGCATAGAGCATTGGTGTTTATGTGTGGTAGTAGAATCGTGTCTGTTGTCGTGCACTATGGTTGTTAGATGTCTGTAGCTATGGGGGTGTGGAAGATATGGGTGATGAAAATGGTCGACCTGCGGCAATTTCATATTTCTGCCAAAGACGCATGTGTCACGGTGTATCACTTTTAAGTGAAAACTATCAATCGCAGATCACTGGCGTTTGTGTGTGGTAGTAACACAGAGTCTCCCATCGATCACAACGTTGGCCGAAATTCGGTAACTGTGGGAGTGTGTGTGATATGGTGTTTGAAATTGGTCGATCATGAATATTTTCGTGTTTCATCCAAAGACTTGTGTGTATCCGTAAATTTTACCTTGCTGCCGGAACTACATAGCGCAGAAGACTGGTACTAGTGTGTGGTAATAGTATCGAGTCTCCCATAGTGCACTAGGGTGGTTAGATGTCTATAGCTGTCAATATGAATTCTTTACAATCACGAACGAAGTCGTGGGTACCAGCTAGTTATAACTAAAAGTCACGGATAGTAATGTGATACTGGATGACCCGTGCGAAAACAAAATACGATGAATAGCGAATCGGAATACAAGTAAGCTGGACAAACAATAGAATATCCATACCTCTGTGATTTATGGTGCTCCTATCTAGCGGTAATGTGATCATAGCTCGTGCCAAAATTTCGCAAATAAAATGTCTATACAGGAATTCTATAGCAAAACACAAATGTTTCTTTAACATAAAAAATATCGGAAAAGCACCTTACTAAAAAAAAAAAATACCGATATCTCTGTGATATGTCGTGCTATTACTTTCAGCTAGGAAATCAATTCTTATGGACGGCAGCGCAGCCTAGCGGCTTGGCTCTAAAGTGTCTCATACGCGTGACCTTCATAGTTAATACTTTTGTCATTTACTGATTGAACTCCGATAAATTCCTTTCTTAATTTATGTTGTTTACAAACTGCAGACATTAATGTTTAAAATGACATCTCATTTATCGATTTTGGTTTGGTATGAATGGTCATAAGTATGCCTTCGCAGAAAAGACATTTCAGGAAAGGATGATACTTTTGTCCTCTTAGGGGCGAATTCCGAAAAATTACTTTATTAATTTATGATGTGGAGATCTTAATCTTTGAAATGATACCTTATTTATCGATTTTGGTTTCATATGAACGGAGATTAGAGGCTCTTTAATATAAAAAAAACTTTTTATAAATAATGTACGTATTATAATATACTGTCTGTTACCCGCGACTTCGTATAAGCGGCCTTAGAATTTGATTGCTAGAATTGGATACAGTAAGCTTAAAGTTACCTAAGATATGTCCCAAACAACACCGAGTCTGCATAATATGATGGGAACGTCATACCATTCTACCGTCGAACCTGTACCATGACTAAAATTGTTTTCCATACCGGTAAGAAGTATCCTGTTTCCTTCCTAAATAAACAAAGTATTTCCTTGTCATCGGTGTACGTACATAGTCGTCAAAATGTAACATAAAGACGGACACTTTCGCATATTTAACATTATTAGTTTAGATCACACACAAACTGCCTGTGGAACCAGTATACCGTGAATAAAGTAAACGCCTAAGGCACTCTTCTACCGCCCACGATTTGCCACGCATTCCAGCCCTGAATTTAATGGACCTACATTTCAACTTGGTAGCTTTACTACAAAATCTTGGGCTTGGCTCAAACTATCAAAAACAATTCATAAACATTTTTGCTCTCAGCGGGATTTGAACCCGAAGCCTCACAGGATATTTCCAATGAAGCAAACACCTTATTCACTACGCTACCAGACCTCTCTATCGTTTGGCATTACAGAGACGTATACATATTATGCGTCTGTCTGTCACAGTTCAGATAGTTTTTCATAATTCATTGACAATATATATTATCTATAGATAAAAACAGTATCCCATGTCCATCCTAATGTCATATAGCAAATTTAATCACGATCGGATTAGCCGTTTAGCCCCAGATAAGTAACAAACAGACAGAGTTACTTTCGCATTTATAATATTAGTATAGATTACATGATATCTTGTATAGAAGTAGTATCACTGTTTTAGTAGTTGTTTTGTTGAATGATTTGTTTACAGACCACTGGTAACGGTTAGTGGTTTATTTGTAATTAAGGATACTGCAGTACAACATATCGGTAATCGTTATCTTAGGCCTCGTATCCACTTGAGCACGCTCAGGCGAATGAGCCGCTCAGTGAAGTGAGCGGCTCAAGTGTGGACGCCTGAGCACGCTCGCAACGAACGGCAGCGAGCGCGCTCGGGGCGAGCCGATCGGTTGTCGGTATTTTGGAATGCTCAAAGGCGAGCCAGTGTTTGTTCGGCGCTCAGTGTGGACGGTATTTGGCGGTTTCTACAATGAGCGCGAGCACGTGGGACAATGAAACTTGCTTAACTCTAATTGATGCGTATGAATCAAAGAGGGTGTTATGGGATAGCTAAAAAATAAGGTGCATGGCGTGAAATCAGCGACATATTAAACTTTAGTATTGATGATGTAAAGAAAAAAATAACAGGCCTGCTAGGGTCATTCAGGCGAAAACGATCAAAACAGAAGAGAACTTCTATAACGAGAAGTGGTATTTTTTAACAGTATTTCTCACAGCTGAACGGATTTTGATTGAATTTAGTGTTACGAAATTCAGATCCTAAGTGCCTAAAATAATATTGATTTACCAATTTTTATTAAAAACTTGAAATCACTGCCATAATTTAAAAAAACATAAAAATAACCTTTAAATCTATATTTGAAACAAATTAAAAATAGGTACCAGCCTTCATATAATTTTGGAGTGACTCAATAGTGCCATCACAGACTAACCGTACTAAACGGATGATGCTTTGTTTATATACTTTGAACATATACTGCAGGCTTGAGTAGGGGCTTCTTGAGGCTAGGAATCTTGAAGTTATTATTAATTTTATCTTGTGGTGGGATCGCCTCACGCATAGGCGTATCGTGCATTTTAATATGAGCTCCAACTAATGACAGCAAATGTTCGAAATCGATCGGGTAAAGTTTTGAAATAGCTGATTGTCTCCTTCTAAAGTCAATTCGCGAATTAAATTATTAAGATAATTTCTTCGCTGACGATGAATTTCTCAAATCCACCAACTTGGTAATTTTCTTTTCTGTTTTGACATCGCATGGATAATAATAAAGGCCGCAGGTACGCGTGACGACACGTCAATAGCCGAGCGTTTTCTGAGCACTGAATCCAGGCTCGTTGGACCAAAATTTACTTTTTCTTGAGCACGCTCAAACGAGCGCGCTCAAATGAATGAGCGGCTCATTCGCCTGAGTGTGCTCAAGTGGATACGAGGCTTTAGACACCGGACAGCCGCTAGTGTTGACAGCTCTTCCTGCCGCCTCCAGCACGTGTTCTTGCTGTCCACTGCCACGTGTAGTCTGGCGACACGATCCCGCACTGTTTGTTTGCCGCTTCAGAAGCGGTGGCCACAAACACCGCGTCATATCGCTGATGTCGTCAATTTGAAAATTATTAACACGGAATTGCGTGGCAACAGCACGTTGAATAAACAACCTCTTTCTCTGAGTGCTTCCACCGTAATTTTATTTCCCCCGTTATAAGGACACGTGCTAAGCTGAATTAGAACGTAGAAGAAAATAAAAAAGTTTAGAGATACTAATTTTTCTGTCCAGTAGATCGTCCTTCTGTTAAATTCAAAGATTCGCATGGATCATTAATATGAAAACAAACTGTGTTGGATGATAACATTTAGATATCTAATAAACGGCGTAGTGAGGTTATGGGCAACGCCATTTCTATGTAGTGTGCGTTATCGATGCTGGAGGCAGAGTTATATTGGTAACACTTACTACTGTCTGGCTTTTATGTCATTCCTCCTTTTCGTATCTTGTCTTCGTGGAATCTGGCATCATCTATCACATTCAAAGACACAATATTCGATCGTTAAAGATAACATCCGATTGTGCCCGTACCATAGAGTCACGTATCTATAGAACGCAACGGAACCTAACGATGGAAAAGAACTTTTACTTCAAATCTGTATGGATCGTTGATTCCAAACTATAAGCGTATTGAGGGGCAGACATACAGAGGAACGTTGCGTTTAATAAAATACTTGCGCTAAAGTTTGATCAAAGGACTGAGATTATATATTTCGTAATAATTACAGATAATCCACATGAACCGTAAAAGTTTACAGAAATCACCGAGGAATAATATTCAGTACATCCATTCAGTTACGAATCTAGTCCCGTTGTTTGTGTTTGGAAATATTATTCCTCGAACTGTCCTAATCAACTTGTAAGACATTTAAAAAAAAATCAACTCACATGTGAACATACAGCGCATCATAAAAATAGTTTTACAATTTTGGTGTCGGGTGCTCAGACTGTAATGATAAGGCTTATGTCTATCATACAATTGCTTAACAGTGTGTTAGTATCGGCGTCTGTTCGCCTTGATGCATAACGATACAGTTCCAATATCCAGTGGTGTATACCTGGCTTCACAATAGAAGTGGGACCTGTATCTCTTTGTCAACACACAGAAGGGCTGAGGATGAATGTCTCACAAGCGGAATGGTCAGCGTCTCCAACCCTTTCAGCTGAAAGCACGCTTAGCTTAACATGCCAATCTGTGTAGATTTATGGCAAACACCAAGCCGCAGTATTTACGAACAGCAACGAGTTTCGACGGAATAACACGATAAAGGTGCTCTGGCAATTCCATGAGCATGGGAGAGAGAACATGCTTCCTCCAATAAACAATTTGTTAAGAATTGTTGTTATTTTGTTTGCAAAATTCTGCCCACACACCGGAGCTGTGGCTGCAGAAATCGTGGACTTGGATCTCAAGCGATGTCTTGGTCGGTCGAGTTACCATGCTGGCAGCTTACAGTAATAAGCGACCAGACTTTGAATTTAAGGAGTGGATATCGGAATCACTTTGGTTTTAAACTCTGAACCATGGTGTTGTGTGGGTGAGGACGATTGATGAGTCGGCGACTTCGAGGCCTGCACACTATTTTACAGTAATAATATTTCCTAGAACTTTAACGACGAGTGTTTGCTCATGAATATTTTTGTCGAAGAGACCACCCAAATGACGCCCTGAGTGGATAGCTCCACCTGATAACAGTTTCACTACCGCATAATAACTAACAAGTTGTTCTAAATTAGTCGCGTGTATATGTTATGCTTCAGATACGACTGCATTGATTGTACATCTGATTGAATTTAAGAATGAATTGAGGACCTTAATGTTGCTCACTTAGCCCATATACTATTGCGTCGTCCCTTTTGCAAAGATTTCATATTTTTGTTATGTGGTATCCTTTATAAAGTCAACTGGATATCAATTATACTGTATTGTAAGGTAATGTTCGTTTTAAAATATGACGTTTTCAGTGTTATCAGAGTACAATCAATTTCATAGCATAACGACCATTTTTATAGGACGGGGTGTTATGTTTATTAAGAATTTTTGATTGTTTATTTCATTTTAAAAGTAAATATACCTCCCGTCCTTTTGGTTATTTTGATGTTAAAATAAAATATCGATTTCTGACACATGTAGATTTCCAAATGTTTGTAAATTCATTTCGCACCTTTTTCGCAATTATTCAGTAATCAACAAAAATTTAAATAAATCATAATAACGATTACTAAGACCCCACATAACCCCCTATATTACAACACGAAAACAATTAAAAAGGTCTATATAAACAAATCTACTAAACTCCTTCGTTTTTTTTCTATTGATGAAAATACATTCAACATGTTTCGAGTACTGTCCAACTGTGTAAATGTGTAAGCAACAAGCAATTTTGTTAGGTAATGTGAAGTTATCAATATAAGTCAATCTGCTAATCCTTTCAATAGACGTGTCCGTTTTAGTCACAGTGCTCGACATTAGCTGATATCCACAATGACAACTGGACAGGTTGGCATAGTTACATGGATTGCACGTTCCCTTGACCTCAATAGTTAAATTTTTATCTGTGGGCCCTCACAACAATGGCTTTTCAAAGAGTGAGCCCTAAAATGGTGCAAAAATAAGGTAAAAAATATTGGAGTAGATGAAAAATTATTTTACTGGGTAGAAGAATTGATAAAACGCAGAAAGCAAAAATTAGCAAATACGATATCAAAGGAAGTGAAAGTGAAAATGGGAGTGCCTCAGGGTAGCATATTGCGACCATTGATAGTCATCATTATAATGAATAATTGTGTTGGTGGATAACTATCAGAAGTTAGATTGTTTGCAGATAGAATAATGCTGTATAATAGGATCAAAACGGTAGAAGACTGTGAACAGCTGCAGGATGAACTGGACAGGATATTCAGCTGGGTAGGTCAACATGGGATGAAGATAAATACAAACAAGTGTTATCTTAATAAGTATACGTATAAAAAATTAAAGGTTGATTATGGTTAGAAGGTGGATAAAGAATTGCTTGTTGAAGACTTGAAAGGCGAATTCTGGGACGGCCCCCAATCTCCGCCTCATAATAAACTACACATTTCACAAAAAAACAACATACAGTATAAACAAAGATATACGTTTTGCAGACATATGGAAACACAAGACTTTCCTCCAGTTGATTAAGTACGCCGGACCTAACAGGCCCGGTAAGACTATGGCCACGAACTTTATTCATTCTCCCTCTTATGATCACGTGGTCTTTTGTTACCGAACTGGATAAAGAAAACAAAGAAAAAAACTAAAACAAACAAATGATTTTGGAACGTATATTTTTATGCAATTTTTTATTTATTTTGGTGAGCAAGCCACCCCGAAAGTTGCGAAAGTATTTTTGAGACACACTATTTTATTGAAGAAAATTATTGCAAACTTGTTTTATTGTCTATCTCAGTTTACTACTAAATCGAATTTTACTTCGCTTTTCCACGGAACAACAAGACCAAAAAATGGGTCCATATATTTAAACTTTCGGCGCTTACTTGCGCCTCCATTGTCACCCATTCACCCGTCTCCCAGTGTCTGTGCTTCCCTCTACCGCTGGTGGTGGTAACGAAGCAGGCATCCAGGCGCCTGCTAGGTATGCCGCCTACTCGACTACTCTGTCAGTGTGGCTGCCTCCCTCCCAGGAGCAGCGTAAGAAGCGCAGCCCTTCGGTTCGTTAGCGAGCACCGGGCAGGACACATGAATATTCACGAATCAGACTGCTGACCGCGTAGAGAAGCGGACTGGTTCTCGAGGGAAATCGGCGAGGCTCGAGTAAGGCTCGTATAGTGTGTCGGGGCTCGGGGGCTACGACGCTTTCATCAGCACTCACATTAATTGTACCGACGCGAAGCAGAGAGTAGGGACTCCATTTTGTGTGCTGCGACCAGCGTAAAAGTTTTCAAAGTCAACAGGAGACGAGGCTAATTTAATAATATTAATGGAAAATGCGACAAACCGTAGAGAAGGCATGTAACGAGCACCACTGCCCGGGACAAAATCTTCTTCCACAGTTTCAGTACATGGAAGTGACAGAGAATAAGATTTTGCGGTAAATCTACACTATTATAAATCTGCGATTGTCCTGTAACGGCTCCACGCAAAATACCGGAAAGATAAGGATCCGACTTATAATGTGAGGTATGTTTTATTGAGCTATGTTACTTGATGCATAGGCAAAAAACTCAAACAGAACGTGGTGGATGAGCGGTAACGCTCTGGCCTCTCATTCGGGAAGACGCAAGTTCTAATCCCCGTCCGGACATCCAGATTTCGGTTTTCCCGAAATCACTGAATACCGGTATGGCTCCTCCAAATGGCTATCGCTGAATTCCTATCTGTTCCTAACACCTACTCCTTTCACGCCTTGAAGAACCTGGAAGTAGATGAGACGAAAATACAAACAACAAACAAACAACAAACAAACAACAAACAAACAACAAACAACAAACAAACAAACAAAAAAACAAACAAAACAAAAAGTACAAAAAAACCAAACAAAACAAAAAGTACAAAAAACAAAAAACAAAAAAAAAAAAAAAAAAACAAACAAAATAACACAAAACGAGAAAAAACACAAAAAAACTAAAATCTGTTCTGCACACGAAATTCTTTTACCTACAATGAGGCGTGTCTTGAATACTGTCGCACAGATTTTGGTGACATATAAACAATTTGAAACAATATATTTTGACATAAAATCAGAAGTATGCTTCATGGCTGTGTGTCTCTTGACGACGAAACAAGAAATTAAAATATCATCGTATCATCAAATTATTTTATCTGCAATAACTTAAAAATTCAACCAGCTTCTGGGTTTTATCTAATGCAGAACTAACATTAAAATCTCCATTTAAAATCAAAGGTATTTTATCATCTTTATGAAGTATGGCAGCACCTTGTACTGTATACAGTAATAATGAATGATGTAAATAACCGACAGTGTCACCTTTTGATTAGGAGAAGTGTACACTGCTACAGTCATAATATTTTGCTTATTTTCAATTTGACGTTGAGCCATACAAGAGTCGCCAACTGTTGATGCCATTGAATCATAAGTGCGCATGCGCAAAGTTTAACCGTGTACTGCTGCACTAACCAATTTATCCGTATCTCGACCAGAGAAGTTTCACTTTAAAAACTTAAGATGTAGCGTCGAATTTCAGGAGCATATCGTCGAAAGTAGTGACAGATCACAAAATTTATGTGTGATAAAAATAGTAGCAAGAATAGATGGCTCTATTCACTGAGCCCGACAGATGATAATGGAGCAACGAAGGGCACGAATTAGACTGATAAAGAGTTTCTAAGAATACGAGAGCAAGTTTGCAGCTGGACACAATGTTTTTTTTTTCTTTTTTTGTGTGTGGGTAGTAGCCACTGCTGTATTGAGGAAACTTGTGACAATAACGCACTCAAACAATCATTTTTATTTTTTACTTGCCCGGTCTAGTTGGCGTCGATTTATCCATTCATTTTTATTCACGCAATTAGAAAAGTGTACCTACCAAGTTTCATACAATTCGCGCCATCCATTTCCCAAATTAAAGCAAACCTAGATTCACACGCACGTTACCTTGAAAGGAGTGGGTTGAAGTTGATTTACCCGTACATTATTTTTATTCGTCTGAAAAGACTCATGCGTACCAAGCTTCACTGACTTCCGGTACTAAACTAAACGGTGATTTAGCAGGACATTTCTAAAATGGGGAGGTTTGGACACGTTGAGACGGAATGTCAGTTTTTATTTTAGTCCATATTATATTTCAACGTAATTAAATACCGCACGATGGTTCAAAATAACGTGGAAAAAATTACATGGTAGATCTGTCATACAATAAGGATCAAAAATCGCATAGGAACAGAGGGTCGCAAACGCCTGTAGAGGGCGCTAGAGCCACGAGAGGGCGTTGCGATACAAACACCAGACCATGGATTTCTTCTTGTGGGGATTTTTAAAAGGACTTGTGTATGAAACACCTGTTGAAACGCCGGAAGACTTGGTAGGAAGAATCGTTGCGGCATCGTTGAGAAGGTGCGCCGTTCCATGCAACGGAGATGCCGGGCTTGTCTCGATTAATCTGGCAAAAACTTTGAGCATCTGCTGTAGGCTCAACATTTGGCTTGCATTAGTCGCATGTGAGTGAGTAATTATCAATAAAATGATCTGTAATGGTTTTGTTTCTTCTCTTTGTGTCAGTATTATTTCAGACGCCCTGTAGCGGCTCCGGATCGCAGTTGCGTACCCTCTGTTCCTATGCGATTTTTGATTCTTATTGTATGACTGATCTACCATGTCATTTTGTACACGTTATTTTGAATCACCCTGTATAATACTGTATCTGGAATGTGTCTGTTTATTCCAGCATCGCGCAGAAAATACAGATTTTGTATGGATTTTCAGAATTTGATAGCTTGCGGTCAAAGTTAAAATTTTGCGTATATCTTCCAAGACATAACGGCACATTTATTTTACGAACAATCTAACATTACCTGAAAACTGCTGAATCGATTTAGCCCGAGTTTTCACAGTATCAAACATTAGATATGTCTCATTATGCTGACTCATCTGCCCCTGGGAGCTAAAAATGTTATTATTATATTACTTTATCTGGCATTGGAGCACAAAATTAAAGTATATTCAGTACTTGTACAGTTGAATATCAGGTATTCAGAATTGTATATCAAGTATTCCGAACTAAGTGAGATATGAAAAAACAAATATTCTTTACTTTCAATTTGTTTCAGGAATTATAAACCGCTGCGCCATTTTATTGTGAACAGGACGGCAAAGACGATAGCCAGAGACATTGTAGTTGTACAGAGCTTGTGATCAAAGAAAATCTCTGTTGTTTTCTCATTATTAGTTCCTCGCATTCATTACGATCCTCTATGGCATTTAAAAACTGAATATTTCGAATTAAAGGAAAGAATATTTCAAATTTTGTATAGTTTTCAAAATAGTTATTATTTTAAAATGATTTTCTAAAGGCTACGGTCAGAGACATTCTAATTGTTTGCTTATTGTGGAATGCAATATCTAGCCGTTGCATCTTTGGTATTTGTCACCATACGTTGAGAATTTCCGGCATTATGTAACGTTGAAACATAAGATATACCAAACAACTCAATTGAGATTCTAAACTATAAAACGGCGAAACCCCCATCGAAATCTACTCAGTACTTCCTGAGTTTTTCTAGTTTAAATTTATCCTGTTTTCATTTTATTTTTCTTTGATTATTAATGCGTGTTTACAAATGACTATAGTGATGTACGTAATTTGATTTGTTGTGTCGTGGAATTCCACAATCCGTAGAGTGAGTAGTTTTTGTGGGTAGAAGTTAGTATGGATTAGCAGTATTAAGATCTTTGGTTGTTGTGATTGTACGCAGCAGTGTGTCTGGCGCGGATAGTCGTAACGCAGGTATGTACTCCAATGTCTGGCGCTCCTTATTATGGAGATAGTACTCAACTCAAGCAGTGATGTCAACCATGTTGAAATCTCTATTTTGCTAATCGTGCAGTTGCAGAATATCAAGTGTTTTCGGAACTGTGATTATAATTCCTTTGCGACAACAGTTCCTTTGCGACAACAGTTCCTTTCATTTTTGGCCGATGAAGTAATTAAGTGTTGTAACATCAGACTTAAACGAGCAGCAACTTAGATGAGTTCGAGGCAAGACGGACCTCCCCTCCCATAATGTCCTGTAGAGTGGAAATGCTAACATGCAGTCAATTCTTCGTGGTCTAATCTGGTTGTTGAAGTAGGCCTAATAACCACTCATAAAACGACAGCTAAAAAATTACGTGCAAGTAATAATAAAAAAAAATCAACCGTGTCGTCAACATCGAGGACGGAAATTTGTATCGCGTTGATCTTCCGGCGTCAATTGGTGATGTTTGCTGTTAAACGAAGATTATTCTTAATATTACAGCGTCACCAATAGTTGGGGGTCGCGAGAAACGTACATCACAGAAGTTTTCTGGGGAACGAATCTTCTCAAATTAATATATAGTAGCCTACATAAATTTGAATAAACTCAAAATATAAATATGCTGCTACAAAAATAAAAATTCTTATTTTAGATTTGACTGGTTCATTATAGATCCAGTTCATGCGGTCAAATTCTAAAGATCAGTAATCTTGGCAAAAGCACATTACAAGATGATTACGACCTCCGTATTTTTTTTTTTTTGTGAATAGAATCACATGCACGTTTTTCAGCCAAAAGGGGAGGGGAGTTGCAAATAAGGAATGAGAGAGAATTTGGCAATGATTTTTTAGAGGAACCATCTCGAAATTCTAGGGAAACCATAGAAAACCCAAATCTGGATACCCGTGTCCTCCAGAATGCGAAACCATAACGTTTCCTCTCAGCCACTACACTCGGTATAGTCAAAAACGATTGTAACAAAGTCCAAAGAGTGAAGCATATACGTGCGACGTACTATGATGTGTGTCGCTTATCTCTTCTAGCTACAAACAGATTATCATTTCTTGCTCCGTCCCCCGTTTACGTACAGCGATATGATTTGCTCTTTATATAAATGACATTTCTACACCAACTAACAGTAGAATTATAACATATGTAGATGACACTACAGCAGTATGTTAGGATAATGATGATTCATCATTAGAAGAAACTACTGCTAATGTCACTAATGAATTAACAAATTATTTTGACAAAAATGAACTAATTTGCAATAAAAGTAAAACAAATTTAGTAAAATTTGAACTTAGAAATCATAATATAGATAATAAGTTTAATCTGATCACAGATGAAAGAAACAATTATGAAATAAATGATCATAAGTTCCTTGGAATATACATGGATAAGTTTATAAATTGGAAAGCTCATGTTGATTTTGTTTGTAAAAAAGTAAGTAAGGGAATCTTTCTAATGAATCAGTTGTTTAAGTTTGTGAAAAGAAGTGTTTTAAAAATTGCATACTATGGAATAATCTTCCCACATATCCTGTATGGAATTAAAGTTTGGGGATCTCGTTGCCATTTCTACATAAATATATTGTTAGTGCTCCAGAAAAGATGCATCAGAATATACAAGTTGGATAGGAATACACCCTGTAAAGACAAGAAAATATTCTTACTATATTTTCACTATATATATATATAGATATAGGGTTTTGTTTCTGATTAGATGCAATACAAAATCTAATAACACTAATATGAAATTCATAAATATGACACTCGAATCAAAACTAATTTACATATCAATAGATATAAGTCCAAGGCAGCAGATAAAAGTGCATTTGAAATTGGAGCAAGACAATATAACAAGCTACCAACACATTTAAAGTCACTGACAGGAAATGAATTTAAAACTGAAGTAAAACATTATCTATGCAATAAGGCTTTATATACTCTTAATGATGTATGTAATAGCATTACTGTATTGAATTATTGTAACTTAATGTTAATTTACTTACTGGATGTTGCTGGATTTATTATGGAATTCATTTATATAGGTATTCTTGTTGTGTAAGATGTATTGGTCCTTGCTAGAAACTTGTGTGCACAAGTATATTGGCAACAAACATTAAACACAAATGGACAGTGGAGGTCAATTTCGTAGTGTAGCACTAGATCTTTCAAACGCCTTTGACAGAGTGAGCCATAAAATGGTGCTAAATAAGGTAAAAACTATTGGAGCTGATAAAAAGGTGATTTGCCGGGTAGAAGAATTCCTAAAACGTAGAAAGCAAAAAGTAAAAATTAAAAGTTAGAAAATGCTGAAGTGTCTAAGCTAGACCATAAACTTTCAAACTGTGTACCCCCTCCCCCCCTTATACCCAGATTTTTTACGTAATTTTACGGTAACATACGGACAGATGGACTCAACCCGTAACTTGAAGGGAAAAAAAAATCCGATTTAAAAATGATGCATAAAGAGGATATGACAGCACCGAGAAAGCAACCCGCACACAGGGTTGCCTCTGCCGAGCATTGAGCTGTCAGCCGGAGTTTCACGTTTTTCCACAGTCGGCAGTGAAAGTGGTGCACGCTAGCTGCGACAAACAGCGGCGTTAATTAGAGAAGAGGGTGGCGCGAATTAATTAAAACACTGTGGCACGCTCCTGTCTGCCCTCCGACACACACGGTGCTGTCCGCCATTTACTACACGCAAAAAAATACAGCTGTCCGCGATAAAGTGGCCACCCGGAATTAGTGTTCATAATTTCGGCCCGCTTGTAACAGCACACACGGCTTCTCGGGTGATGCAGACTTTAATTTCGCACAGAGCTCCACAGGGCCGTGCAATGGCGCACCAAGTCGAGCCTACACTGCTGTGTTAATACTCGACACAAAGCTCGTAAACCTCTGTGGTGTTCAAACTGTATGCGATGAACTTTCGTCCGACCGCGAACACGTGTCTGGGCTTTTTAACACTGTACGTCATGCTGATCAAAAATCACACACAGGACTCTCCAGCAATGCGATCATCATTGAAGTTTCGATAACAGACTCAACCGTCGTCCTCACGTGTAGAATGTCCTAGGCCAAGACTCCAGCCGGCACACTGTGGTTCAGGACAAAAATACAGTGGACATTCCAACTTAAGTCATAGTATCAATAGTATTGATAAAAAAAAAAGCTTTAGTTTGCCTTCTCTATGCTGACCAATAATTATGTTAAATTTTTATTAAAAATGAGTCCCTAACACTTAAAAAAATACACTGAAAGAAATATATGCGAGAAAATTTATTCTTTTTTTCAATACCATTCCTTGTGGCAAGTTACGAAGTAAAATTACCAAAACAAAACTACAAGAAATATTATAACGATACGTCCAATATTTAGTTCAGAATTACTAATGAATTTATAGGACATAGCTAAATAGGATTGTTATTAAAAACGCTTATAATGATGTATTGTTGTACGTATTTGGGTTCCAGCTGATTCAATTGCAGAATCTACTTCATAATCAACGGTTAGATTCAAACAAAATACATAAATTTCTTTAAGGATGGTTTCAAATTTTAATTTAACAGAAAAAAAATATTAAACCACTACAAAAACGTAAAAGCAAAACCTAAATTTTTTGCTAAGATATATCACAATATATATAACGAAAACCTATACATCGATCTAACACAAATTAACAGAAACGCATACTATTAATTAATATGTGAAATTAAACAAAATGCATGCTTTTATTAATGATTAGTTTACAATTCGAAACATATTGAACTATTACAGGAACGTAAATATACAATCAATATTTCTTCTTTTCTCGCCAGAACGGCACCATATATCGATACAGAGTTTAAAAATCTCTGGCCGCTGTAAGTCGGCCAACGAAGGTCGGGAGCGTGACGTCACATCATGACACGATGACCAAGCTAGCGTTTTATTAGTGCTGTTGATAAGAGAAAGCAGCAACTACGATATCGCTGTGAATTTAAAATCCAAGGGGAAATAATATGGAACCGGATTAATCAACATCTTTTCATCGGACTTAAGTAACTCTACTTTCTCCTAACTTTCGTCTTCGGAAGAATGTAATATTATGTCTCAGCCATCGTTGATTTTCGTTTGATTTATTGACCGTTTTTAAGAACTTGGAGACTAGCTTCTCTGACGCCAGCGTAGAATACTTAGCAGGCTTTGTTTGCGTTGAGTTGCGGACGCTAGTACTGGTCGGTTGGGTTTCCATTTGGTGTCGTGACAATCGCGCACAGCGACAATCGCGCACAGTTTAAAGGTCGGGCCACACTCTCCCCTCTCCCGTGAACTTTATAATTTACGGAACGCAGTATTGACAAATCATCAGAGGTGAACGTCAATTTTAAGGTCTGTAATAATTACATACAACTGTGCCCGGGATTTGGACCGCGGACCTTCAGTGCCCAAATCGTGCGCCGTAACACTGTGAGTCACCAGACCGAATATATAGGAAATGGAAAATAAATATTCAAACACAATAAAACAATCGTACTCTTTTTCTCTACAATTTATTTTTGCTATCGTAAAACACAAATGTAATCTTAGATTTGTCTGCTTCAAGAAAATCTGATGAATCTGGAAGTGAGGTCGAAGAAAAGAAAGACACTATTGTAAGTCAATCAGTAAGATCAAAATAAAATTTGGTCGTAAAAGACCAGAAATTTCCGCAATCTACCTATCGCTTCTCCATCTTCACTAGCCCGATACCGGCCCGCACCGTCGAAAAGTAAAAGTAAGTAAAGTGTTTAAAATCAGCCAAGAAGCTTCGTCACAATAAATATTTACAACTTATTTATTTAAAATAATTAAATTATCCAAATCAATCAGAGAGAATCGTCATAATTGATTATTATTCATAGTAGACCTACATTTATTCAAGGTTGTGCATGTAGGACAACGCCTTTAGACATGATCTGATGTGGCCGCTCTTTTCATATCTGTTAACAGTTTTTATAATTGTTTCGTCCAACTTCTGGTATGTGGTTTTTCTTCTCTTTCCTTGAAGAATCAATTCAGGTCTCATATATATATGAGACCTGAAGACTCGGCTTCCCTCTTCAAACAAAGTAACACGTCTCTAAGCTTCGGGTTTGGTCTGCCAATTACATTGTTAATCCCATTATTCCATCCTTCAACAGCATTATTCGTGCGATGAAGTCTTTTGTGACAATTCCACATGTGAATTGGGATTTTTTCATTCTCAAGCCACGTGTCTGCCAAGTAATCGAAAAACTCCAATAGTTTTGAATTATTAGGAGCCTGTGATTAGATATCCAACCAACATCTGTCACATCTTCTGGTTTAAGGAAAGTCAAAGCTAGGCACATACGAATATGGAGGCGAAGTTCTTCATTTTCTTTGTACTCACGCGCTAGTCCAAGCTCCTGGACCTTTCTCCATATACATTTTTTATGTGAAAAAAAACAGCCTTTTACTTCCGTTGAGCAAAACACTTCCTTGAGGGCAGATACTGCACCACTTTCAAAACGTACAGTCACTGTCTTCTGGTACAGCCTTGATAATTTCACGAAACATACGTACATAAGTAGTCTTCTTTTTGTCAGGTAAGAGTATAAACACTACAGGATGTATGTTTGTTTCTTCGTCAGTGCTGCCGTAATCCGCATGTATCGTGTAGATTTGGGAGAACTGTTTACTGGCACTTTTAAAAGTACCATCCATAAAGAATTGTTCGTGTAATTTTAAACTTTGTTTGCCTCTTTCACCGCTCAGAACAATTATTCTTTCACCTTCCATGTGATCCGTAAGAAGGAAACTGCCTTCATCTCCCATCTTCAACAATTCATCATCCAAGATCACTTCGTCAGGATTATTTGGCTCCTTTTGGTTTCCTTGTGATATACTCCTCTGACCAGAATTCAGCATGCTGTTGTAGCGGTGACTAATTGGTAGCTAAAAGCAGGTAGCAAGAGACGACCCGGTTGTGCGCGATTGTCACATATTCTTCCATTTATACCTCGGCGCGCAGGTCGCCCCGAAAATCTATGAACGCCGACGGAGCGAGGAAAGCTGGCGACACACATTGGAACATTCAACACAGGAGTCGATGCCAAGTTTTAACGTAATTTATCGGTAGTCTTGTCCTGGTTAAGAGAAAAACAACCACTGCCATTTACTTTCTTGTCTGACCTGGGACATCAAATTTTTACGAGTGTCGAAGCAACCCTCGCAGAGTAGTCTTCATTACCAGTGGCTACAAAAACTGACATGTCACAATCTTACCAGCCCTCTTCATTCAGTTGGGTCTTGATATTGTAATTGTCGGACTAAAAGACAATACAGTCCCGTATTTGCTATAGCCGGGAATGTTTTTTAGTATAGATTGAATTTTGTTTGAAGACAACATTCTTTTTTGAAGTGAAAATTTCTATAGGCACGTTACGTGATGTTTTGCGGGGGGTAAATCTAAAGGCGCGTTCCCACGATCCCTTATAACGAAGGCGAGATGGGACCTCATTAGCTGAAGTGTAGGGACGACCGCGGGCCGCAGGTTAGTCCTCGCTTACGTCGCCGCCACCTCCACACCTCGTTGCCTAGTGTCGTTTGGCACAGAGCACTTTACAGCAACAGAAGGGGTGCGCACCGCTGCTGCAAACCGATGGCAACAGCGCACCGCTACACACGCCTGTGATGTTTACCGACTCAGAGTGGGTAGCTGCGTCTCGTCTCCGCTAGCAGAGGCGGCCCTGTTCCTATGGCGTGTGGTTGAGTATTCGTCCCGTCCCGTCTCGCCTTCTTTACAAGGGATCGTGGGAACGCGCCTTAAGAGATCGAGACATCGACGTCCCCTGTAGCTTTAAGTATGACATATTGCGCGAATAATATTCATAGTTTTTTTTTTTTAAGTTTTCACCTCTTTCGACAGTTCCCAAAAAATAAAACAAAGGACAGCTGTAATGTGATATTTGAAGGAGAAACAATCAATGTAAGCAGTTTCCCAAAATTCCTGGGTATATATATATATATATATATATATAGATAACAAATTGAACTGGAAGCTACATATTCAACTTCTTAAAAAACTGAATTCTGGAACATTTTCACTAAGGGTAATATCTAAAATAGCTAATATAGAAACCAGAAAGTTAGTATATTTTGCATATTTTCATTCCATGCTCACTTATGGCATCTCATTCTGCGGAAACTCGTCACAGGCACAGAGGGTATTTAAATTGCAAAAGCGTGCTGTAAGAACTATTTGTGCAGCAAGCCCACGGACGTCGTGCAGAAATCTATTTAAAAACCTAGGTGTACTAACAATGCCAGCACAGTATGTATACTCTGTACTATTATTTGTAGTGGAAAAACCTGAACACTTCAATCTTAATGCTGACATACATAGCAATAATACTAGGAATAAATATAATATTCACAAGGATTACAAATCACTGTAAATTGTACAGAAAGGGATAACATTTACCGGAGCTTCCTTATTCAATGTCTTACCAACAGAAATTAAATGTTATCTACGAATATCCAACTACTTTAAGTCCTGACTGAAAGAGTTTCTGCGATTTTTTTACGATTATTTTTCACGATTATATTCTGGGAGTATTTGGCTAGGATGTTTTTAAATAACTTTATTTGACTTTAAATGACGGAAATTTTTATTGCAATGAACACGTTTCTAAGTAAAGTATAATTTCAAAAGCGAATAATTATTTATTTGATTGATATATTTCGTGATTTCCTACGGTTCGTGTTAACTTTCTCTGAGTTTTAAAAATCTTTCCGGTTTCTTCTGTTAAAAATGATTATTTTGTAACTTGGTTCTACTAACTGCTACAGTTGCTCTTCTCTTTACATCAATTTATACATCTACTAGTTGTAAATAAGCAAAAAGCAACATGTAAATTTAAACGAACGTCGCACTGCAATCTTTTTAATCTCTGCCATGCAATATAATTTTTTTGATCTCTGTCCGTATTTTTGTATAGTTACTTCCGCAACAGACAATTGTCTTTTAGCTATCATCGCAGTTGCAATTCCTTTCAACAATGTAAGCTAAAATCTAATCGTATTTGATTGAATTCGATTTTATTTTATTTGAAATTTACACTTCCTTTTAACAGCATAAGCGCAAATAATGTCAATGCAGTTGTTCGTTTGAAACTTCCTAAATAGGATGGTGGACGAAGTATTTCACTGCAATCGCAAATGAAAGAAGAATTTCGCATATTCGCCAGCAACCAAACCGACGTCGTCTGTCTGTCAGGCAATCCTAGCTTCAATATATGTATAAATTCTGTGACGCTTCCATAAGGGCTATAGAAAAGAATGAAATTATATACCAAAGAAATGTTCATTTTTACGAGACTGAGAGGTATCTTCGTAATGGTCAGAAAATATTTCGAATTCGTCGCAATTTTCACATATTGTTTCAGTACAAAACAATGCAACTAATGCTGTTATTAAAATTTGCTACAGGGAGCAGAACATTAAGCAACGCAAGTTTTTTGGGACGTTGATAAAGTAGTACTTACCCGTGTTCGCGTTTTTAAGAGGAAAAGGTCTGTCCAATAATCTGGTCGACTTACCTGCAACAGAAAAAATGTTTTTGTAAATTTAATTATAATTTTAAAGAAAATATCAAACAAATAACATTTTAAACTCAAATTTGAGAGTATAGTGTAGCAATCTTGATCGAGGCAGAATATTAGTAGCCTTAGAAAACCAACCTGAAATGGAAGAATATACACACATTTTCACCCCCCTCTCCCCCGAAATTCGGCCGGTCAGAAATCAACAACGGAGTGTACGGTTTCCTAAGATTTCTACCTGTTAAAAGACTTTTTTTTACTTATGGCTTTACGCCTCGTTGATGTCGAGGTCATTAGAGGAGGGATGGGACTGGGGCCAATGAACGGAAGGACTTCGGCCATGGCCTTTTGAAGGAAGCATCCCTGCATTTGCCTGGACTGATTTGGGGAAACCATGGAAAAGCCAAATCTGGATACCCGGACGGAGATTCGAACCGCCGCCCTCCCGAATGCCTGCTAAAAGAATGACACAAGTTTTGTAGAGAAAAATTGAGGTTTACTGTTGAAAAACAGATTAAATCATACACATATAGGTACTGTACAATCACGAAATCTTAATCACAGTAACTGTAGGATAGTTCTTGTCGCTTACTACGAGACGGCAGCTATCTTCGCAACAGGAAATTTGTTTTGACTGGCGCGCCTAAGTAATTAGTAGAAGGGAAGTTCGATACAACGGTAGAATTCTCTGCTTGAGTTACGTGGGGAAAAATAAGTAGACTTGACCCAACTGGAATTATCAGTCGAACTTTCAAGAAAGGATTCGCGCATCCACTATCTCTTCAGTTTACTTTACCTCGAAGGATATCAACTAAAGACATCGCTCTTCCTGTAGGCTGACACTGCACCTTTCACTCCCGCAGAGCGCAAACCAAAGTTCCGCATGACTCTGTTGGCTGCTCACCAAGCTAGAAAATCAGCTGTAAGGGACCCGAATTACGTCACCGCAAGTGCTACTCAGTTTCCGAACAGGCCTTCCTGAAATACTCGTAACGATAGTGGAATGTAAAGTGAGAAGTAAATGCAGTAAGGACGATTGAAGGATTTCAAGCTACCAAGTCAGAAATTTTTGTATTTCACGGCAAAAATACGACAGTAGGAGAGCGCGGTCCACATGCGTATCCCACATCTGACACCAGTCAGCATGGCTGTTCCTTTGTCAGCTAGCAGTGGTGCGAGAGGGACTGTGGAGGGAGGAACAAATTAAAACTCGCCTGCCTCTCTCTCCGCCCCTAGGGAAGTGCTAACTCCGGCATCACCCCTTAATTTTTTTTATTTTAATTTCTTGAAATATTAACAATGGGAGTTAAGTGGGTGGAAAATACTCGGCTATACGGGGGTGAAAGAACCCTCTGTCTCCATCATAAAACTCTAGCAGAAGAGTTGAGAAGAGCTGTTCGTGCAAAGTGGGACGTAATTCTGACGTAAAGCAGAGGTACTTTGGTGCCTACATATGTCTTCACTGCAGACTCGAGTCTTAATTCCCGTCTAGCTACTTTGCGCTTGCCTTTTGAGAGCTGTAGGCATGAAAAGTTGGAAGAATTGCTGCTTGTATTTTTAATTACTGCAATCCCAGAAGCTCTGAAGCTTCCAGTGAAGAGGTATATTACGGAATATTACGGAACGGAGGATTTTTGAAACCAGAAATCGCCGGTTATTTCAGCAGAATTCTGAATTGTTGTTCATTCCAAGTCCTATAGAGTCGTGTATGACTCTAATTAAATATCTATTATTGCTGAAAATAATTCTTAATGATTGTTTTTCACTTAGCTCTAAACATTATTTATATTTTTGGAAAAAAAACTTTGGCTATCGGCCCCTGCGCTGGCTTTCTGTTGGAAGGGTCTCTGGTTCAAGTCCGGACTCCGGTACGGTTTTGTTAGTCTTGTGATGATACCAGATAGAACTTTATGTCTGGTCCAGCTAACTCCTGCGTCTCCCTTTGTCCCATCGATCTGTCTTTCATCAGCTTTAACTCCAACACAGTTTTTGTTTTTCATCTTTAATCAATCCACTGACTAACATGACCATAATATTACCATTCATAGTTACACTATCCTATAAGATGTCATTAAGCCTTATCTGTGTTAGCTGTTACCAGCGACTTCGTAGTGTTGGACTTACAATTCTATAACTGAAATTGTATATAGAAAGCTGCAAGTTACTGAAGAAGTGAACCAAAAAGCACGGAGTCATCATAATATGTTGTGTCTGTACATGAAATTTATGAACAGGCCATACACAAACTGACTGCGAGAGGAATAAAGCCTGAGTGACCGCTATAACATTACACAGACTTACACACGCTATCCGTCTGTCAGTCACCGTTCGGCTAATTTTCAAAATTTCTTAACAAAAAATATGTTATTTTTCCCGAAGAAAGTATCATATATCCTTCCGAATAACACATAGTATTTCCTTGTCAACTATCATCGAGATCTGTTTAGCCGTTTAGTTGTGTAAAGGTAATAAACGGACAGAGTTACTTTAACATTTGTAGCTTTAGTGTAAATCAGTTTCTATCTTTTGGTATTTCGTAATATAACCCAGTACCAGATCTTTCTTTGAAGCAATTATAACCAAAATTTGAGGGAAACATTTAACGCGACTAGTGTATTCTTTGCTTACCTGCGGGTAACAGACCTGCAAACAAATAGATCCTAAAGCCTTCGTGACCTGTTTTTGGATGACACAGATTTTTTTTTTTTTTTTTATAAAAAAGGTATAGATTGTTTAAATAAAAATTATTAAGGGCGTGAAAATTTTTCACAAAGGGGACGCGGTAAGAAAAACATGGGGAATATCTGGCATAGATGCCTGGAAGCCAGTGTCACTGCAATTAACGCACGTAACGTAATTCAGAGATCGAAGAATGCAGTGAAATGACTTCTGTTGCAGTGGTGAGCTCAATACACGTGACACAGTGCCACCACGTATTCGCCCCTGACGACTGCAGCGAGCCACTTTGAGTCGAATGATGTCGCCCGCAGTTGATCCAATAAGAGGCGAACAGCTCGTAAAACAAACTGGGGTCGCGTTTTACGACGCGCAGCTACCTGCACACCTGCGTCTCCACAACAGACAATCGCCTCGCACGCCACATCTCATCAGCTCTGTATCCCCAACTGTATACACTCGAGTGCCAAAGGTCATGGGATAGGAAAATGCAAATACGGTGGCATCACGGAAGAAATGTATAAATGTGCCGTGCAGTGTCGGGGCTTTCATTTGCGCACTCGCGAGTCTTGGGGTAGGTTTCTGGCGTCATTGAGGCGTAAAATAACTGACATTAAAGGCAGAATGGTAGTACGTGAACGCCATTGGGGCATTCCATTTTGGAAACTGTTCGAAAGTTCAACATTCCTCTATGCACTGCGGTAAGAGTGTACAGTGAAAATGTAATCTACTGGCGTTAGTCCCGCCACGGACAACGCAGTGGCCAACTAGGTCTGATTAATGACTGGGCCCAGCGACATCTGCAACGAGACGTCGGTGTTGAGAGGCAGCGAGCACTGTGTCAAACAACAGCAACAATGTGGCACGATCGACAGACGTGTCCGTGTGCATAGTGCGGCGAAATGATGGGATATGGCAGGAGAAGACCGACGCCAATGCCTCTCCTGCATAGTATCCTCGACAACTGTAAATAGGTTGCGTGGTTAGATGAGTGACGATTGCAGTTGGTAAGTGCTGATGGTAGGGTTCTAGTGTGGCGCAGATCCCACGAGGTTATAGACTCAGGTTGTCAGGAAGGCACTGTGCAAACTGCTGGTAGCTCCATCCTGATAAGGGACATTTTTACATCACATGGACTGGCACGTCTGATAGAGCTGAACCGACCACTGACCGGAAATGGTTATGTTGAACTACTTGGAGACGACTTACAGCCATTCATGGCCTTCAAACAATGACGGACTGCTTCAGGTCGAAAATGTGCCATGTCACCGGACCAAAATCCTTCATGGTTGGTTTGAAGCATATCCTGGATGATTACAGCGAATGATTTGGGCACCTTGATCTCCATACATGAATTCAGTTGAACATATCTGGGATACGATCGAAACGTAAGTTCGTAAACAACGTCCTGTACCGGCAACTCTTTCGCAATAACGAACGGCTGTAGAGGAAGCATGACTGAATATTTCTTCAGGAGACTTCGTATGACACATTGAGTCGATCCTACGTCGGGTTGCTGCAGTTCGTCTGGCAAAAAGGATCCCACACGATATTATTGGTACTCCTTGACTTCTGAAACTTCAGTATGTATGCATATATCTACATATATAAAACGCAATATTTGTTTGTGTGTCCACTATAGGCTAAAAAACTACAGGACTGGACCGATTTCGTGCGATTTTTTAAATATTTTTTGCGAAATGGTCCGTCATGTCAGAAGAAGGTTTAAAGCTCTTGAAATCCTCGATCCGACCTGAGGAAGGAAACCTATACTCACTCATAAAAAAATCAGTTGTATGCGTAAACCTGGTGGCACAGGAAAAACCTTTCTTATTTCAATGGCAACCATATATGCAAAACATAATATCGCATTGGCAATCACACCATCTCGAATTGCACCGACTCTTTTGGACCGATCGTGGTGGGTGCGCGGTAACGCTCTGGCCTCGCATTCGGGAGGACGCGGATTCGAATCCCCGTTCGGGCATTCAGATTTGGGTTTTCCATGGTTTCCCCAAATCACTCCAGGCGAACGCCGGGGTGCTGCCTTCAAAAGGCCATGGCCGAATTCCTTCCCATTCCTTCCTCCAGTCCTTTCCCGCCTCTAATGCCCTAGATGTCGACAAAACGTAAAGCCATAAGATAAAAAAAGAAAGAGTCTTTTGGACGATTGCCGAACAGAAAATTCTGCTCTTTAAACACCATTGAATTACAAAACAGGTAAATACCGAACGTCAACATATAAAAAACATCGGGAATGAGTAAAGTACTTCAGCGATGCAATAAAATAATACAGGATCAATGCACAATGACGCATAAATACCTTTGGAAGCACCGCATCGAACATTGGAAGATTTATGTGGAAATGAACGGCTATTCAGTGGTGCTCTAATATTATTAGCAGCTATGACTTTCGACAGACATTATCCGTTATTTCACGTTCAACATCAGCTGATAAACTAAATGTGGGTTTAAAAGCATCACATTAGTGGAGACGTGTTAATAAATTTTCATTGATGACACACGTGTGTTAAATTACAAAACCATCATACTTTAGAACATTTTGCAATAAACTTATTGGATAATGAAAAAGTGGAAAATTACCTAATGGACAGTAAATTATACGTTGTGCGCTCCCGTGGAGGAAAACAGAGTTTTAAATACATGCGGAATGGAATCTCCAAGACCATTGAAATGAACTTATCATTGAATGAAACAGTAGTTAAAATTTCTGTGTTTTAGAACCTAGAAATGATAATGTATAGGCCTATGTAAATACCTAATTTTAACTGAATTCAAAATACAAACTTTCAAATGTGTTCATTACGGGGTCAGCTAATCTCGATACATATTAAGTCACTCATTTTGATAACCACCAATATATTCCGTTTATACTGCTTACGAGTTTGTTATTTCGACGGCGTTTTTTGACTCGAATAGGCACACGCTTTCGCTACAAACATTCGACACTAATGTATCATACACGAAATTTGTAGATCTTGACATGAGCGGCCGATAAAGACTACAGCGAGCGTCATAATCTCAACGAAACAGAACTAATACAGAGCCAAAACTTCCATGGGCGGAAAAACGAACCCAGAACGATGCCCGGAGCGAGAAACGTCTTCGTCCCCGCATTCGCCTTGCTGGCTGTGTAATACCGCCTAGGAACCGTAGTCAAGACGACCGGTACGCGAGGAACTGGTATCGTGCTCCGAACCGTCGTACAAGGAACGGGAAGGAATTCGGCCATAGCCTTTTGAAGGAAGCATCCCAGCATTCACCTGGATTGATTTGGGGAAACAATGGAAACCCTAATCTGGTTGCCCGGACGGGGATTCGAACCCGCGTCCTCCCGAATGCGAGGCGACAGCGTTAACCGCTCGCCCACCACGCTCGGTGGGTTTAAATTAAGGCCATGTGACGTTTATATTGAGGTTGCTACGGGCGTCAGATGGAACAGTAACCATTTAGATTTCCGCATCTACTGAAAGACTGACATAACACCTGTAAAATAACTAAGGAGAAAATAATTGCAAGAGGTTTAAGCGTTGATTGAAGAAATTTGTTTATGTATCTTCTAAATACAGCATGAAAGTTGGTAACCCGCTGTGTTTCAGAATTTACAGTGGACGCAACCTCCTAAAGATCACAAGAGAACTGTAACGATCACTCTGCATATTACTATTTTCCCAAAATAAGTAAAAAAGTTACTTTAACAAAGTTCACTCTTCGGAAGAAAATGTTTTTCGACGAAAAATATTACGTATCTCTCCACAGAGAATCTCATAAGTCGTGAATTTTTTAAAAAAAAAATTCACAAGATCCAGTACATTTTTCAACTTTTTTGGTTTGATTTTTATATACCATATGAAAAGCAACTTCACAAAACGTACGATTAAACATTACTAGTTATTTGTTCCTTTTTTCTTAAAAAAAAGTATTCGCATTTTTTTGTGATAACATATTACCGAGCGGAGAGGGGGGGGGGGGGGAGTGTGAACGGGCATCCAGTTTTGGGTTTTCCATGGTTTCCCCAAATCTCTCCAGGCGAATGCTGGGATGCTTCATTCAAAAAGGCCATGGCCGAATTCCTTCCCGTTCCTTGTCCTCGGTCTCATCCCGCCTCTAATGACCTTAGCCGTCGACGAGGCGTAAAGCAATAAGAAAAAAAAAAGATAGCATATTTTATGAACTGTATCTTGAGTAAATGAGAGCATCCCATATTAATGGGTTTTTCAAAGTAAGACCACACCACAAATGTTGAGGTACTCCGCAAAATGGAAAATAATAAGGAAATATTCACCACCGTAAAACCACGGGAGCTGCAGTACCTTGACCACATTATGAGGAATAATAACCGTTACGAATTCCTGCAGTTGGCTCTCCAGGGGAAAATTCCAGGAAAGAGAAGTGCTGGTAGAAGAACAACTTCCTGGCTAAAAATCTGAGAACCTTGTGATGTCACAAGAAATTTGAAGCCATAATTAGGAACTTTAAGAAGTAGTATTTAATTAGAATAAGGATAGGATTAAGTAATTGCAATTAGGTAGCGAGAGTGAGGCGGAGAGCTTTTTTATTCTAAGATTTTCAAGTGGCTACAGATTACTGTCATGGCGGCTAAGCCATGCTGAAGAAGGTCGGGCACCCGGCTTCCGCCCAGAGTTTGGCGGGGATAGGATGGTACAGTAGCCTCCCCACAAACACAAAAGTTACCTCTCGGGTGGGGTAGTATCGGTGGAACACTGTGTTCCCTCCCATTTGGCAGAGATGGTCCTCCCGCCAACGGGGAAGTAAGATTCCAACGTTGGTAGTACTCCCCCCAGAAGAAGATCAGCCCACCCGAATGCCGTTAGCCGGGTATTATATAAGGCCTCACAATGGGACCAGAGGCCCTCAGTCTTGACCAGTTTTGTCCAGTGCTACGCGGTGGAAGTTCGCGATTTCGCTCCGCGCGGGTTCATGATGTAAGCCCATATTATGTTCTGTTTCTCTCTCTCTGTGTATCTGGCATACATCACTCTCGCTCACAGTTTGTAAAGTAAACTAAGTATATAAAGAAGGAAGTTGTAATTGTCTTATGAAGATGATAATTTGTGGATTCAATATATGTGTTTGAACAGAAAACATATAGTGTATCACAGTGAACAATTTATCAGAATATAATTCAAATCAGTGTGGTGCATCTAACTAAATTTTCTTTTCTTTGTTATTGTTCCGCCCCTTTTACCTGGATCAAATGATGGAAAGAATGCAGTCAATCTTCGGCTAAGATGTCCGATAGTAAAACATTATGGAAATTAATTAGAAGGAGGGGTGGGAACGTTACAACATGGATCTCCAAGACAACTACGAAGCTAATCCGAGCGTCAACTAGCAGAGACCACCTAGCCAACCAAGATGGTTGCCGTCATCCTGAACGGATAGGGACTAAAAGAAGTAAAGAATAATGGCTTTTCATATGGAGGTAATTGAAGGTCGTGCTAAAAATGTTTCCAGTTTAAATATAGTTACAGTAAACTGTTTCAACTGACGCAAGTATAAGACTGCAGTGGGATCTGGTAGGTCATTGCTTAATTTTCCGTGGTTCGAATTCAACGATAAACTCTAGGTCCAGCCACGGTAAAGGTGGAATGCGCGGCAAATTGAAACTCTGTCAGCAGCTCCCACGAATTTCCTTTACGTTAACAACAAAAGAATAAATAAAATATAGCCTTGAGTCACAATGAATTTTGTGAATTGTTCATATGACATGATCCGTGGTTTGGACCATTTCATATGAATCTGACGCGCTGGCTTACTATACCCTCTTCAGGAGGATTCACCAACTTTCCTGTTCACGACTAAGATTAGTTTTGAGATAATGGCGAATAGAGTTTACAAACCCCCAAGCGCTAGTAATAATGAGAGAAGATAGATAAAATATACCATAAACCAACGAGAGAGTTTTTTTTAATGATGACTTTACGCTTCGTCGACATCGAGGTCATTAGAGGAAGGAAGGGACTGGGGGCTAGCAACGGGAAGGAATACGGCCATGGCCTTTTGAAGTAACCATCCCGACATTTGTCTAGAGGGATTTCTGCAAACCAGGAAAACCGAAATCTGGTTGCCGGTGGGGGATTGGAACCCGTGACCTCCCGAATGAGAGTCCAGAGCGTTACCGTTCACCCACCACTCTTGGTGTCAGAGAAATTGTTCGAAAAAATGACAGCAGGGATAAGTATTCCGAGCATTCATGAAAACAGACAGCAACAAATCGTAACCATTATGTTGTGAAGGTCCATTTTCCATGTCCGTGTAATGCCATATCTGGTTTTTTTTTTTTTTTTTAAGAAATAAAAAGAAGGGTATTTTACAACAAAAATTACAGTAATCTTTGGCGAGAGCACGTATACTTTTTCATGTCGCAAGGTTGTCACTGTTTGATACAAACGTAAATACATCACACGTCGAAGTATTCTGTTAATTACAGTTCTCGCCTCGCATTCGGGAGGACGGCGGTTCGAATCCCCGTCCGGGCATCCAGATTTGGGTTTTCCATGGTTTCCCCAAATCACTCCAGGCAAATGCCGGGATGCTTCCTTTAAAAAGGCCATGGCCGAATTCCTTGCCCCCATCCTTGCCCCCCATCCTTTCCTGTCTCTAAAGACCTCGATGTTAAAAAAAGACGTAAAGCAGTTACAAAAATGTTAATTACAACTGCACATCATGTTCCGGATCGCAACAGCGGCAACGCCGTTAAAAGTTGAAACACTGTTGGTCCGTTCAGTTCAATTTATAACACCGGCGCTGTTAAAACACGAAACTGAGTAAATAATAAAAATCGCCAAACAAAATTAACTAAGTTCTCATCGCTCTGCCTGTGTGTCGTTAATTAATGTGACAGACGTCATTCCGCGGATCATCCGTTATAACAACTGCCGATCGGAGAGCGCTGATGGCAGGCGATTAACGGAATGTTGGCACCACTGACGCGTCTAAACAGAAATTAATGACGAATTTGTCAGATGGATTCACGTATATGAGCATCAAAGCTAGTGAAAAGGGGAACTTATATATACGAAATACACCATATTAGGTTTATAATGTAAACCACATTCTACATTCGAGTGGAGAATCATTAAAAAAGGGATCAAATGCGTATTTTCTGGAGTCATCGATTCGAAATACTGTCTCACAAAGCACACATGGTCTTCTGAGTGTTTTCATGTTATTAATAACTGAAACTTAAGCATACTGAAACTTATATTGGTTTTTGTCATAGCCCTCTTCCGTCATGGCAATGTCGTTTGTCTAGAATTTAACTAGAAAGGTTACGAAAGGTTAATACCACTGCCCCGTAGCATTGTGGGGTCAAAAGTGGAACAAGGTGTCAAGATTTCTCTGTATACGAGTAAATTGCCCTAGAATACAATCAACGACAGACTTGTGGTCCCGTGCCAAAATTCCACAATCCGGAGATAGGATGTGCGTAAATGCAAATCGCATGAAATGATTTTTGATTCTGTGTTATCCTTGAGAATAATAAACGATTAAGCGTTAAAATTTTGTAGTGGATTCTAGTTGCATGTTAGATGTAACATAAGACATTTATTTGTAAAAAACATGTTAACAGAAATTGTTGTATGTTTATAAATTTGTTGAACGTTTTTAATAAAGTAATTTAAATATGTATGGTGTTCTTCATCACCAATTTGCGCTAAAATTGGGGGTCGGCTGCCTTTGATGAGCTTTACTCATAATTGGCATAGTCAAATTTGCAGTTGTGACTGGGGAGAGTGCACAAACTACGTGGCTCGGATCAGGGAAAAAAAGGGGGGGGGGTTGGCTGGAAGACTACGCTGTGCTACGTGGGGGGAGGGGGGGATTTCCAAGCCAGGCCACGTAGCTTTCTTTTCATAACAGTTTTCACAGTTAAAATGAGGAACAGAACACACAACAGCACGTGAATATTTATTTCATTCATTTAATTATATCCGTATGTAATTTACAATAAATTAGTATTTGTTGTTTAATAATACGCCATTACAACTGTTGGATATTGTTTTTATTTTCCGGACGCGTTTCGCCTCTCGCCGAGGTATCTTCAGCGTACAGTTTTGATTTTACATTTGCATTTTGAGGTGTGGTCGTTGCTCGCCTGCGACCTCAACCAGCATATTGTTTTTTACACTATTGCACTTGGTATAGTGTAAAAAACTATGCTGGTTGAGGTCGCAGGCGAGCAACGACCACACCTCAAAATGCAAATGTAAAATC
Organism: Vandiemenella viatica; assembly: GCA_031002005.1. NCBI lineage: Eukaryota > Metazoa > Arthropoda > Insecta > Orthoptera > Morabidae > Vandiemenella > Vandiemenella viatica. The sequence continues at coordinate 37,462,861 of CM061918.1, read as the reverse complement.
AAAACTGTACGCTGAAGATACCTCGGCGAGAGGCGAAACGCGTCCGGAAAATAAAAACAATATCCAACAGTTGTAATGGCGTATTATTAAACAACAAATACTAATTTATCAAGCAACTGTAGAAGAAAATGGCCTACAATAATCAAATAATTTACAATAGTCTGTCAAGAGAAAACAGTACAAAATGTCTTCTGGAATCAAGGGGGAAAAAGCTACGTGCTACGTGGGGAGGGGGGTAGAAGCAAAACCCACGTGGGGCTACGTGAGGGGGGAGGGAGGGGGGTTCACAGGAGGCCAAAATGGAGCTACGTGGTTTATGGACGCTTCCTTGCTCACACCAAGCATTTTATACTTACTGCAAGGTCGTACTAAGTACTAAAGGAGGAAGTGAAGTAATGCCATCTGTCTGCGGAATGTGTAACTATATTGTGTATGGGATAAGTGTAATTTTTGTTTGTGTAATAATTAGTTTATGAGGCGGATAATCATACACCTTGATTACGACTGAAAACCGCAGTATGGACGACTTGTACATGAGAGGCTTGGTTTGTGGACGGTCCCTTTTAACCTCCCCGATCCATTGTGCGGCGCATCAGCGCACTTAGCTGCACTGGAAGGTCCTACATACGAATGTTTCTGATATTAAATGTGTTTCGTGTCAACTTAAGAAAGGTGTGACATGAACTTTAGTTTCTGGTAGTACTAAGCAGAGGTTTTTTTTAAAAAATTAAAAAATTTTTTAATTGTTGCCTGTTTGGTGTTACATAATAGGGTAGTTGTAGGTTCACATTATTTGAAAATATAAAACATATAAAAATAGGGTGGGATGCGATAGTAGGAAGTTAGTGCCGTTTGCTACTTAAAAAGTAAAATTACAACCGATGGCCGAAGCAGGAATGATGTTAAAAGCAGAATAGCACTAGCGGAAAGAACCTTCATGAAAGAGAGAATTCTTTTAGTTTCAAATATTGGTCTAGGAATCAGAAAGAACTTTCTAAAACTCTATCTGTGGAGCACAGCACTTTATGGTAGCGAAAAATGGACTTTAGGAATATCAGAAAGAAGGAAAGTTGAAGCATTTCAAATGTGCTATAGAAGGATGTTGGAAATTAAGTGGACGGAGAAAGTACGAAACGAATGAGTTTTGGAAATGATGGGCGAGGAATGAAGTTTGTGAAAGTGTGTTACAGAAAGAAGAGACAGGCTGGTAGGTCATATTTTAGTCATGCAAGATTTGTTAACTTGTTAGTGGAGGGAATAGTCGAAGGTACGAACAGCATAGGAAGACAGAGATTAGAATGTATGAAACAGATAATTGAGGACGTGGGATGTAAGGGGTATGTAGAGATGAAGAGGTTAGCCCAAGACAGGAAGGAATGGAGGATTGCATCAAACCAGTCGAAAGACTGAGGAGAGCAAAAAAAAATAAAAAATTTGAAGTTCCCGCCACAAGGTGCTGAGGGAATGGTGACAGAAGAGCACATGGTATGTTGCTTCCCTGGGTTTTTCCGTGACGTCAGAGGGCGGAGCAAGTGGTGACAGGTTTATGTAAACAAACTGAGCTCGCTCCCCCCAAGTTGAACTACTGGGACCATTACTTGCGCTTAGTATTCGATCGATGGAGATACAGTTCCGTACTCCCTTTCACGACCTCGACCTAGAGACGAGGTAGTGTGATCAACGCCACGATACTAGCGGTTTAGGTCAGAAGATTTCCCTTTCAGGTACTTATTTGAATGAGCTTATTTGAATTCAGCTTCGAGAAAGACGAGCTTGATAAGATTTGGAATCTAGGTCGTAGTTAATCCGTGTAGAATCAGACAAACATCCCATCGCCGGCAGCGTAATGTCTGGCTCGCTGGTTTGACGTCTTGCTGGTTATTGGCTCAGGTACAGCCTCAGTCATGGGTAGTTTTAATGTAATATTCCTTCAGTTTTTGTGCTTCATTCATAATCCTCGAGGTGATGCACAGTAGAATGTGTAACCAGAGCCCATATGCTATATGGCTCCATAAAATCGCAAATCAGTAATTTTTTTAAATGGTCAATTAAAAAAAATAAGTTTGGATATTAATATGAAGCCCCGATGATTCCAACCGTATGTTCTGTAGCGAATGTGCTTGATGTTGGCTTTCGCCGGGCAACATGATGCAATTTGCTAACCCACTGATCGTTAACATCCGATCACATCCCATCACCGATAATTGACGCGGACGCTGCTCATAACGCGAAAATTACAGCAAATAACAACGCGCAAAAAAACCGGACACCAGAGCCTACGTCGCAAACTAGATTTTCAATTACCGGCGGGGGCATCGTTTACGGAGAGTAACCGATGTCGAAATTAATTTCGCGGAAAAAAAAAATGCGTCATTGGTTTGAGGGGGGTGGGGGGTGCCCTGACGGATATACGCGACTGGGCAATGCACCGCAAATGATTCGCCATTAACGCCGCCATCACGGCGATAAATTGGCGACCGCCGCAGCTGACGCACGCGCGCGTTCGCCCAATCGGCGACGGGGTGCACCCCCGCGTGATTAGCTGACCGCAATCAGGCCGGAATGGCGGTCAGCGCGGCCGATTGCAAGATAATGGCATGGGCGGGGGGGCTGATGACGTGGCGCAACGCGATTTGTCGGTCTGGGAAACGGCGGGAACCGCAGACCGCGGCGGCCAGTCGCAGGAAATGGGACGGACAATGCTAACAATCAGAATGGTACACACAGAAAAGGAATCCTCTGGGCTGTTTGAAGTTGTAGTGAAGAATGGTTGTAACATAATGATTTCATCACGTCTCAAAGACCGGCAGGAAAATGCTGCTGTACCGTAGGGTCTTAACCTAAGGAGCAATCCATAAATAACATCACGCCTAAAAGGGGAAGGAGGAGGTCAACAAAGCGCGACATCGTGTGAAAAGGAAAAGGGGCGGGGGACGAGTCATAACGTGACGTCACATGTACGTATAATTTGTATCACTTTTTGGCACTTGGCTGCCACGCGAGTTCTCGCTCGCTGTATTACGGTGTCGCACGCCGAAGCGCCAATGAGGCCTTTGAGGCTTTGACCAAATAAGACTTCCACATACTTATTTAAACGATCGTGTGGCATCTGTGATCTATATCTTTCATCATACAAAGCCACTAACCAATACAAGCAGTCACATAAGAGACAACACGAAGATTCGTCCTTAAAAGAATTGCAGCTAGACGTAACAGGGAAGTTTTTTGTCTGATAAACTATGACGTTGCTATATGGTTGAATTAAGATGATGTTGACATATCGAATGTTCCCAACATTATCCAAATCGAGAACTAAGTGACTGCTTTATATAAGAATGAGTCCAAAGTCCATTGACACAAGATGATTGAATTTCGAAACATTTTCTAAAATGTTTGATTTATTGTTGATTTTAAGAAAAATAGTTTAAATGGAAATACATAAATAATTTTGGAAGTGCTGTTTTAATTTAATAATTCTAAATTTAAAATTGTAAAATATGTTACGCCATTAAAGGGGAGGGGCACTGGGGCATCAAAAATCATGAAATTAGTGTGACATTATTTGTGGAGGGCACATAATCTCGTAATCATAGCAGAAAAAGGGGACATACAGTTTAATGTGGATTTTTTTTTTGCTTATGGTTTTACATCTCATCAACGTTAACGTCATTAGAGGCAGGAAAGGAGTGAGGGCAAAGAAAGGGAAGATTTCGGCAATGAACTTTTGATGAAACCATCCCGGCATTCATCTAGATTTCCGGAAACAATGAAAAACAGGAATTTGGATTCCCGGACGGTGACTCGAACCCGCCTCCTCACGAATGGGAGACAACAGCGTTATCCTTTAGGGTGGAATGCAAAATGCGGAACATAATAGCAACTCCACATTGACAAAGCAAAGTTTTGCAAAGCTGAAGGTAAGTTTTAAGGCCCATTAAATTCCAGTGAAGATAGGGATCGAACCAAAGACGTTCCGTACTCCAGTTACGTTTAATCTGAAATGGAGAAGAAAGAAATTCGTTATACGATTAAACGTTTTGGTAGGAAAGTGATAAAAGATATCATCAGACTACATTCATGAGTCATGGTAGTCACATTAGTGGCGAATGCTCCTGCATTCTGCGCAGTTAAAAAAGAAACAAAAAATAAAAAATATAAAAAGCATCAGAAAAAAGGGTATTTGAAAATGCACGTGGGAAAACCCCCGCCGAATTTTTTTTTTTTTTTTTTTTTTTTTTTTTGCTACGGGCTTTACGTCGTTGTCATGAGAGGCGCGGAGGATTGGGTTCTAGAAATGGGAAGGAATTAAGTCATGACATTTCAAGCAACATTCAAGGCAGTTGCCTGCAATGATTGAATGAACATATCTAGAAGGTAATTGGGAAATGTCGTAATTTAAAAAAGTGCGCACCAGGAGTTACATCGATTGCATATAAGTCACTAGTGCGCCCTTACTTAGAATATTGTTGATCTGTATGGGGTCCCCATCAAAAGGGGTTAATGGAGGCATTGGAGAAGATCCAAAGAAGAGCCGCCAGATTTGTGACAGGTATATATAGCTGGAGGGAAAGCGTAAGTGCGATGTTGAAGGAGTTAGGTTGGGAAGACCTGGAACACCGAAGGCGTTGTTCTCGACAGAAGCTAATTGAAAAATTCAAGACTGACTTATTTCGGAATAACAGTAAACAGATATTACTATCAGAAAGATTCATATCTAAGAACGACCGAGGCTATAAGATAAAAGAAATCATGGCCAGAACGGATTCATTTCTGTAGTGGTATTTCCACGAGCGACTAGGGAATGGGATAGGAAGCATTAACAGGGATAGAAATCCGACAGGAGTAACTGTCAAAGCTCTCCGGCCATGCTGATCTGGGTGTTACATGGTTTTCCCAGGTCACTACAGCCGAATGGCGGGATGTTTCCGCAAAGTACCCCATGGGCGCGGCGCCTCTTGCCATATCCCGTATATCTCTTCCAAACCACATTCTGATAGGTGAATGCACCCTCCGCCACCCAGTTTTAGTGAATCGCGGAGTAATAATAATGATGATAATGTGTAAAGGCAGCCGATTCCAAAATACTGGCAAAAGATTTTGAGGAAGAATTAAAAGGTTTAAAGGTTGTGACAGCTTGATGGGATCTCTGCTGAAGTACATCTTGACTTGTGCATAGTTTGAAGGGAGTTAGCATGTGTTAATTGACTGCTGTAGTGATTTATCACTTCTACCAGTGGAGACCCTGTCTGTTTGATCGCTGAGAGAGCACACACTGTGAGCCTCGACAGGCCGAGTTTGATGGTTAGGGGCACTCAGGAGGGGGGCTTTATGAATGGCGCCTACCTGCGCCAGGTAGTAATTAGCAGGTAACGAGCGACTCTAATAGCCTCCATTACCGTCTTCAGAGCCGCAAATCACAGTCTGTGCCGCACAAGAGCCGACCGCTCAAACAGCACTTGTTGCTTTGGAGCACGGAGTACCTTCTGTGCATCCCATTCCGCGAATCCAATACTCCAACCACTTCCACACAACTCATCACCATCTTGAATTGCCTCTTCATGAACAATTATTCGGGTGGTTGATACTGCTCCACAGATTTAGAAAGTTGCATTTTACCTACGCTCTCTTCATTCCGAATCAAGCTCCGCGCACATTGCTCACAGTAATTTTAATTTAACGGTGTTTCCACGCCTCACTAGAGTGGCTCAGTGCGATGAGGCACCGCACTCTCAATCAGGGAGGCTCAACGGGACCTGGCACGAGCCCAAGTCACAGCATACCGGCCGTCCTGAGGGGGCATCCACAAATTACGTGAGGTGTTTTTCCGGATTTCTGGACCCCCCCTCCCCCCTGGTGAGATTTCGTGAGATCTGGCCGGACCCCCCCCCCCCTCTGGTGAGATCTGGTCCGTGAGAACCCCCCCTAGAAATCGCCCTGGAAACTTTTGTAGAGCTTTTTTTTTAGGCCAAACCCTAACTTTTTTGATGAAATACCCTCCTAAAATCGACTCTGCCGCAAATTGTAGACCTTTTTTTTGCTCTACTGTCCCCAAATTTTTCGCAAAATCTCACGTGAGATTTCCGTAGACCCCCCCCCCCTCCCCATTGGTGAGATCTGGTGAGATTTCGCCTGACCCCCCCACCTCCCCTATTTCACCTCACGTAATTTATGGATGCCCCCTGACTGCGGTTTTTAGGTGATTTCTTTCCCGCAGCCATCAAAGTAAATTCCGGGACGTTCACCAACATCCGCCTCATAAATTACACATTTCACAAACAAAACATACACTTATCACACATACATTGCAACACTTCACTTCCTCCATTAGCACTTACTACCACTTGGCAGTAGGTATAAAATGCTTAGCGTCAGTAAGGGCATTTGGCCGAAAAACATAGCTCCAAATTCGACCACTCAAAACGCAACCGATCCCATATGTTGGGATAAGATGGTGAAGAAGACGAAAAGTAAAAGGTCTTGGAACGCCACAGACATGAAACTCATTTCAGTCACAGATCCTTAAAACGGGAATCAACTGGCTTATTTACAGTAAAATATCACAATGAAAAAATAAATGCATATTAACGCGGTGGAAAAATCGCCAAGCGCCGGTATGGAACAAAGATTTGTTGCGATCTGTTCGTAATGAGACCACCCCGTTGGCCTAGTTGGTTCCGGCACCGTGATGGTGTCCGGCGCTGACACGGGGTTAGCTGGTTCCAGTCATGGTGGTGGAGGAAATTTTTATCATCAGGACTTGGCCGGAAGGGTAGGAAAGGCTGTGATGCAAAATTCCAAATCACCAGATTGTGCGCTAAAGTCGTGGGTTAAATCCCAAACTTATTCGCAGTGCGTACGGAGTCAAAGCATACGTCACTGTTGATCCCTCTGTCGGAGGGCGACGCTTAGCCTGACTGTCCCCTTGGAGTCTTTCGGAAGAGTAGGCCTGCATGAGCAGGCATCGGTTTCAGCCCGACCTTTCTTTCATCTGTCACTAGTAAAAAAAAAAAAATTACCCACACTATACTCAACACCCACACTACTCCACTTAGAACACTACTTACGCACACTACCACCTCAGTTCATCTCCCCAGACGTTATCATGGAGGGGTAAACATTCCCCGTGATAACTGTCGCATTTCTCTCTCTTGGTAGCGCACACTAATGCTCGCGGATGGTGGGATTTAGCACATTTTATTGAAAATGTTTGAGGCAACAAATTCTACTGACGCGGTCGCCAGTGATTGAGCTTATTAAATCACCTTACCGTATCAAGAAGAATCACACAAAGAAGAATAACAAAATTAACATTTTTATTAACACTGCAAGTTTAATAAAGTTCAAAATCTTCACCCACACCAGTCGTGATCATGAAGTTCGTCAGACTTATAAATATACACCCAAAGGTTGCAGAATTCTTAGTTAAAACGGTTCACATTAACAATTCTTTACAAATCTCACTCGCATTTACACAATTATAACCGAAAACAGTTCAACTTAAAAGGGCGGTTCGAGAAAAACTCGCACATGGGTGACGTGTCCGATGAGCTAGGCCGCTCCTGGAAGACTCGTGTGTGCCACATGTCGGGTTCGCGGGCGTTCTTAGGGGGCATCCACAAATTACGTGAGGTGTTTTTCCGGATTTATGGACCCCCCCTGGTGAGATTTCGTGAGATCTGGCCGGACCCCCCCCCCCCTCTGGTGAGATCTGGTCCGTGAGAACCACCCTACAAATCGCCCTGGAAGCTTTTGTAGACTTTTTTTTTTTTTTTTTTAGATCACACCCTAACTTCTTGGACGAAATACCATCCTAAAATCGACTTTGGCGCAAATTGTAGACTTTTTTTGGCTCTGCTGTCCCCAAATGTTTCGCAAAATCTCACGTGAGATTTCCGTACACCCGCCCCCCCCCCCTCCCCCCTGGTGAGATCTGGTGAGATTTCGCCGGACCTCCCCCTCCCCTATTTCACCTCACGTAATTAATGGATGTCCCCATAACCGACTTCCGGTAGCCGGCATGCGTCTTCCACGGTACTCCCACGGACCGGCGGGAAATTTAACATCCACGCGGCGGTATTACAAATAGCACAGCCGGTCCACCGGCTTTGGAAACAGCCCCTATCATATGGCTATGCTACATAACTATCTCACCCGGACACTGAGAAGGCGTTCATAGAACAAGAGTATTTCATAAAGGCACATTCGGAGATTAATGATTAGCAGCGTAATGAACGAAAAGCGTTGCAAATCCTATGTTGAGCCCTTTTCCGAGGTATAGTTCTGGCTTTACGCCGAGATCATTAGAGGCAGGAAGGTAGTGGGGGGGGGGCAAGGAACGGGAAGTAATTTGGCCATGACTTTTTGAAGGAAGCATCTCGGCATTCTCCTGGAGTGATTTGGGGAAACCATGAAAAACCCAAATACGGATGTCCGGACGGGGATTCGAACCCGCCTCCTCGCGAATGCGAGGTCAGAGCGTTACCACTCAGCCAACATGCTCGGTGATAACGTTCAAAACTTATTACCGCAAGGTCGGGGTTGCCAATAAAAGAATTATTCATTCACAACTATGTTACACTCATTGTGTTGTCAACCTTGATTCTGCCTTTGATAGCGAACGTTATAGACAATAAAGCAACTCTGTAATTACTTGTACCATTATATTCCATTGTAATTGAGGTTAGCTGTGTGTGTATGTATGTTTTGTGCTCTAATGTTTTGTGTATGCCTGTTGCGTATCTTTGAGTGTAAAGGTCATCCTAGTGTTTACCCTTTTGACTATGGAAAAGTCATGAAAAACTCCTAACCACGGTCTGTAAAAAGAAGCTGTTCATCATCATCTTTTTTATGGACTTTTTCCACTTTCGTTGGCCACTCCCGACGTTTCGTGCTATTTTTTAATCATATTTACCAGTCAGACTACCGGCTTGCTAGGCCTATCATAGCCTTATGTATTGCCAACTGTAACCGAAACTTGTAATTATGTTTTGTGTGAGGTACGTGTATTTTTATTTGTGTAATGTATAGTGAAATGGTCAACCATTTTAATATTTAAAGAGCATTTAATTTATATTTGCAATGAAATGGTCAGTCACTTTAATATTTAAAATTTGAAACAAATGAAAATAAACATAAATCACAGTATTATACCTTACAATTCTTTTGACATTATTTAATTAATAAAGAAAACACAATGTATTCGTAGATATAAGCAATTATTTCTGTCTTTTATGTATGAAATAGAGTCCACAGCTCGTTCTCATTTAAGTCTATTGGCAGAGAAAGTCAGTCACTATATTATGAGGTACATTACCATGCTGACGACGGCTTCTCTGATGGGATTAACACAAATACAACATTGATAGCATCCCACCTTCAAAAAAAGAATTTTCAGCTCTCTAAAAAAAGTTCAACTCGAACATCCATTCATTTCTTCCACGTCCAGAGAGATGTATCGTCTTTTGTTATGTATACCTTCTCTGGCGTCCAGAGAAACACATTCACGGCCTTCTAAAATAAACATGTGATGAAGCACTGAGATCATCACAATAGTTTATGAGGGGGATATAGGGGACCATACCAGCATTAGAGATGATGATTGTGAAAACCATGATTCGAACCTGGTGGCGTTGTCCCTCGCTGATCTAGTGTGGTGGCGCGATGTCAGTTTTTGTGTCTTGCCTCTGATAACAAACCGACCGAGACCCAAGTCACTGTCGCATCTTTTCGTAATGTTTTCACACTCACTAATTTCCTCACCTACCATTTTCAAAATGAGACCATAGAAAACCGCCTACTACTTGTATTCAAATTCCAAGATCGCCAGATTTATTTGTGATAACGTATTTACAGCAGAAAGCTGAAAATAAACTCACTTTTCAATATAATTCCCTCAAAATGTCAACATTTTTGACAGCAATGACGCCGTGATTGCATAGAGGATCTATTTTGTCCAATGTAAAATCGCTGATGGAAGAGCGAAACCGCTCGATAATTTGTTCATCGCTAGAAAAAGTCGAAAATGATTGACACAAGTTCTCCAGTTACTTGCTGCTGTGGATCGACCGAGCTTTGCAACTTCAATATGGACACCGAAATGTGGTATACTCAACTTCGGGTTTCGCTCTAGCTCTGTGTTTATATGGGCTATCGCCACTACAAGGTTTATTAAAACAGAATTATGCCGGTTAATTGTTGCACCTACTGATGTTTGGCGATTTCGGTGAAAAATAATGGTCGCAGATATCATGATATTTCCAAAGATAAAAACTAGCGAAAGCGGTGGGTTTAACAACTGCGGCAAAGAAAAACTCCATCGAAGTGGACCCAGTGGGTTCTTGATTTTCAAGCTTTGAATTAAGAGTATAAAGCAAATTTATCAACCTCTTATGCGCCTATGCTGGAAATCAATTTCTTATGTTGTTGTTGTGTTTAGATTACGCAACATATCCTTGATTTGTGTGGATTGTTTACCTTTTTCTGTTACGTTCTATGCGAGAATTAACTTTAAAAAATACTTTAGATCGACTGAAAATCTATTTAACTGACAAAAAAGTAAATAGGTTGGTTTAGGTGATTGTTTCCACGCAGTCTTTTTTTTAAAAAGTATGTAGGCGATGACAAAAGTATGTTACAGTTAAGATTTTTCTTGGATATGGAACAATCCATAGTGAGGATAACATTTTACAGGAAGTTTAAATAATCAGTAGTTAAAACCTGAACCAGTTCCAAGACTAAATTTGATGTCAATCGATGCTCATTTTGCGGATGACCAACAACATTGAAGAATCTTTTTAACTAAAAAAAAAGGAATAAAAAACCTAATGGCTAATATTATCTTTGTGAAAGACCAAAAATTTATTTTTAGGATCTTCACGCAACTCGTCAAAACAATCTTGGTGAAATTAGCACCCAGAAGAACAGGTTCAACTTCAAACAATGTTCAGGAGTTGTTCTCTCCTATATAACCTGTAAACAGAACGCAAAAACTATTCTAAAAATTGTGATAAAAACAGTTTGGCTTAAAATCAGACATTTATAATTTAAAGTGATTTCAAGCGGTTCAAAACGAGTAGTGAAAGGCCGGCACGAGGTCCAAATTAAATAGTACCTTCAAGGCTTAATTTGCCTCGATAGTGTGAATTCTTACCTGTTAATCAATTCTTGCTTAGTGTACTTCTACAGATTGCGTGCTCTGTCTTATGAAAGAAATTACTTCAGCTTTTTAACTGTTGAATTCTTAACACTGCACCGCAAACGAAAACAAACGCACCGTGATCAGCCGGAAGTTAACAATATCACACTTTGCATAGTGGCGCTGCAGGTGACGAAAAAGTAAACTAATAACTTACAGAGCTCTATAGTGTGTCCGAATCTCATTCCTACATTACCAACTGTAGAGCACCACATACATACCTCACTGACGATCAGTGCCTCCCAGTGTCGTCCAATGCATTTTAATTAATCTTAACGCCTGTCATTTCAGCCACTGTCATATTAATTCTGACATCTTGTGACAAAACACAGCTGTTATTTTTCCCAAATAATGTTTGTTTGACCGCTTCAGACAACTGGTTGCGGACAGCTGGAGGGAGATGGTAAAGCAGTATGTCATACTTCATAAAATCACTAGGGGTGATGTGTTTGCAGCGAGGTGAAGGGAAGTGAACACAGAAACATTTCAAGAGAATAAGTACGGCAGCTTGCAGATGCGACCGAAATAGTTTGATAGAGTACTCCAAGATAATATTGATGATAATATATTAGGCGGCGTTAGTGCACGACTCAAGCAATTAGCATTCAAAACATAGTTAGAAAGAGTTTCTTTCCTCATAAACTCGACAAACCTGGACTTTCGTAGATACAGGCTACAACAAAACCTTTAATTTAGTAAACAGATATTATCTCCCCAGTATATAACCGACAAACTTAACAACCTTTTAACATTTATCCCAAATTACCACCTGACTTACATTTGAGATTGAAATAGCAGACTTTAACCCTTCATAAAAGCCGCAAACAGGTCAGCTTGCAACCCTGAACTGCAGTTTCGACCTGCTTCTCATTACTAGCTGGTAGTTATGTTCCATTTCCCATAGTTGGTATCTCTGTCATTTATCCTCAAATGTTATTGTGGTTCTAAACCACTATAATCGCATCCCGCATTCGTATGCACCGCTTCTACTAATTGGTTCAATCTCGAAGACGTACTGGTCCGTTTCGGATACTGCGGCCTTTTACTGCCCCATGAATTATGCACTAGTTTCGTGAGCTACTCTCAGCCATTGCGTCGAGGCAGCCATAATCGTAATTTGTCAAGGTTGGCCCCCCTGAAGCGCCACTCGAATCTTAACTCGCCCTGCGTCGTGTGTGTGTAGTGCTAGTGCCCCGTGTGAACTATTTACGGCTTAGCGCGAGTTTACGACCGGTCGCTGCCAACATTCCGCAAATAACCTCCCCGCACCGGCGCGGGAGCCGTAAAAGAAATTACGAGTCGGCGGCGCCGTCAAGGTGGCACCCCCGCTCTGGAGTGTCTGTCGTACCCGCGGGACTGCGGGGAAAAACTTTTGGGGGAAACGAGTGCGAAAGGTTGGCAGCGCCGAGCAAAGTAGCGGCGGAGACGCCCGCTGGATATGGCGGACTGCGAAATATTACCAGCGGAGACCGCTAAGGTTGGGGGAGGTGGAATGTAAACGAAAAGTTGGCACGGGCAATGTTTATGGGCGTGTCGTCTGTATATATGTAGGCAGGGAGAGGGTCGTACAGACGAGTTTGATTATTTTTATGACGTCAGATAACACCAGCCTGATTGCAGTGTTTCTGTCGGGACAGCCACTGCTGCTGTATTTTTTTCAAGTGGAATTTCTTTCACATAGTTTGGTGAAATCTGAGGGCCAATGCCATTTATTTGGCCGACGTATGAACCTATTACAGCACCAATCATTGGTTATCTTATATATATATAAAATTCTCGAGTCACGATGTTTGTTCGAGATGAACTCCGAAACTACTTAACCGTTTTTGATGAAATTTGGCATACAGTGTGTAATTTGGTCCAACTTAAAAGATAGGATAGTTTTCATCTCGATTATTGACCTTAATTAACTACTGCAAATTAAGTGTTCATTAAATGTTTGTCACAGGATAATGGTTTGTAATTATTTGTAAGTTCCGCAAGTTTGAGCGTTCTGGTGGCTCAGTGGTGAAGGCGTCTGATGGGACATCGAGAGGTCCCTGGTTCGAATCCTTGTTGTCTATAAGTATAGGGTAATTTTGAGTATCAAATACAGGAGTTGGAGAGGGTGCGAAAAAGGGCTGCTAGATTTGTTTCTGAAACAGTAACAGATATGATAAAAGAGTTGGATTGGGATTAATTGGAAGGCATGATGGAGAAAGAGGGTTATGGGAGTGTACAAGGCATATATTAGAGATTAGGCACGGAGAGATATTGGTGTAAAAATTGAAAGTAGTGTATGGAAGGGAAAATATGACCATGACCACAAGCTAGCACTCGATTTCAGGCACAAGGGTGTGGGAAGATTCTTTTTTAGGTTAGGGACTGGAATAAGTTACCAAGAGAAAAGATGACTTACTTACCACAGACGTTGAAGGAATTTAAAGTTGAAATTTGTAGAGGGCAAATGTGGGTGGGTGCAGGAAAGGGGAAAATGTGTGTGTAGGGAAATTGCCACCTGTGTGTGTGCCCCCACTGCAAATTAAATTAACTAGCTGTTACCAGCGACTTCGTACGAACAGACTTAAAATTTTATTGCTGGTATTGGATAGAGGAACCTGTAATTATGTAAAAGGTGACCTAAAAAGCACGGAGTTCGGATTATATTACGATAAATATTATCATACCATTATACAACTAAACCTGTCTTATGAACAAAACCAATTTGAAACATGTTGATTCTTGGCTGTCCGGGTGGCACCGCGTCATGTTTCTTGAAACCGACGTTTCGACCCTCATTCTGGGGTCTTCTGCCCTGGAAGAAGACCCCAGAATGAGGGTCTAAACATCGGTTTCAAGAAACATGACGCGGCGCCACCCGGACAGCCAAGAATCAACTGACTCTGGCCGCGGAAGCCTACGATTACAATTTGAAACATGTTTAAAAAATAAAAAAAATAAAGGAGGGAGGGGGTTAAATGTGATGACTAGCTATCTATTACAGTTATTCCCACATCTTTTTGTTAGTGGTTTAAAATTATGTCTTTTAATGGGAATATCTCATGACAATACAGTTTTGTACACTACGCTTTTGGTTTGGATGTCCTTTTCTAAGATACATAACCTGTGATCTAGCTGCATATAGCTGCCTCTTTTGTAAGTGTACCTTTGCTGCTTTCAGTGTCTTTCCTTGAGCTTTATTGATGGTTATCGCATGCAGTGCAAATCCACATCTACACTATGTAATTAAGTTGTCTCTGTACATGAAATTAATGAACAGATCCTACACAAACTGACTGCGAGAGAAACAAAGCCCGATTGACCAATATGACATTACACAGGCTATCCGTCTGTCTCTCACCATTCCTTTACTTTTTAAAATTTAATGACAAAATATGTTAGCTATCTCTCTAAAAAAAAAAAAAAAGTGTCTTACGTCCCTCACAATGGTACATAGTATTTCCTTGTCAAATTTAATCGAGATCGGTTTAACTGTGATAACGTAACAGAGATACTTTCGCATTTATAATATTACTGTAGACGTGGTATTAAACCTAACCGGGGAGAGCAGCCAGATACTATATGTTCTTTTTGGGGGACCAAAACAATGATACAGTAATTGTTGTTATATCCACAGCCCGAAATCAACGTATCCCAATCAGATCTTCAATCAGCATTGGCGAAAAAATATTTTGTATTTGAAGTTGTAGAGAAACCTGAGTTAAGCGCTATCTCCTTTACTGTCCGAGGAATATTTTTAAAGTTGTTCTGATTATTTGTAAGATAAACTACTGCAGCAGTGCATCGAAAATAAGTTTTATTGTATTACAGATTATAAACACAAAATCAATATAAGTTTTAACACGGTTAGAGAAGATGAAAACAGTTTGACAAAAATATTAGAGGGAGGACAGATACAACGATAATAAGTAAGAGGAATACATGTGCATCACAGGAGGGACAGGAAGTGATATACGGACGACGGAAGGTCAGAAAGAGAAATTAGAGAATAATATAGTCAGCACTAAACTCATATCACCTTGTAAGCAAAACTCTGTATACGTTGTCCTGCCTGTGTATATTTATTTACCTCTGTAAATATAAAAATGTATGATGTGTATGTAATCTAGAATTTATAATTCGTTATAAAAAATGTTGTAAAATTAAAAATGCTTCATATTAATGAGATTCCATAATTTTCATTGGTATAAATTGAAGATGAATTATACACACTTTGATTGATTAATAATTCTCGTGAATGAAAAATATTATTAGACTATTCCATTGCTATATAATTGAACCAATTTAAAATAATTTAAACTAATGCTAACGTTTCGCGGATTTTCAGTACTTAATGTTTGCTGACAGATGAGGCGTCCAATGACAGTTTAGTTGTGTGTGAACAAAATAAACCGCATATAAACAGAAGAACGGAATGTTATTCGCTTATAAACAAAAGAATAGAAAACATTCTCCTTGCTCAAATATCTACGTAAAACAATAGAGCCATCTAGAATAATAATAATTATTATAATTGATTTGATGATCCCTGCGAAAATTTCGCGAATACGATGAATAGTGAGGCTGGTAGTTTGTAATAGGATGAAATAAGAACCGTCTAATTTGGATCAATTGTTTGTTTAGTGTAATAAGTACACATCAAAATTCGACGCCATTGAAGCAGTTTATTAATATCTCTGTGATATGTGCTGCTGCTCTAGCGACTTGACTCTGAAATGTCTCACACGCGCGACTTTCACAGTTATTACTTTTGTCCATCAAGATTCGAATTCCGAAAAATTTCATTCTTAAGATCTGATTTAACCAAATCTTTAAAATGATACCTCATTTATATATTTCGGTTACATATCAAGGGAGATAAATGGCTTGTGTTAAATAAATATGTTATGGAAAAAGTGATAATTTTGCCCTTTAAAGGTCGAATTATTAAAAATTCTGTTCTTAAAAATATGATGTGACCAAATCGATGACCTTGATGTTTAAAATGAAACCTTATTTATCTATATCGGTTAGATATCAAGGGAGATAAATGGCTCGTGACACAAAATTGCGTTGAAGAAATATTCATACTTTTGCCCTTTTGGAATTGTATTTTATGAATCATTTCTAGTAGGCTGAAGTTTGGTTAAATGTGATCTTGTGTGTTTGTTTGCGATTTACTGTAAATCAATGTATATAGATGTGTGATCGTAGGTTTCCCGGCGTAACTGTTGCTGGAAGATTTCTCGGGCGTGCAGCCGGGTAAATTGATCGCAAATGTACGAAGATGATGGCATGTTTCGCCATCGAAAATTCGTACATTTGCGATCAATTTACCCGGCTGCACGCCCGAGAAATCTTCCAGCAATGTATATAGACTTTGTTTTATGAAAAGAAATGATTTAAATACCATTTAATGTGTTTAAGGACAGAATTGTACAAGAGAATTGCTTAAATGTTTGTAATTCCAAGTATTAAGGCAAGTTACGATGTCTAAAGGATAATTTTCTACAGTTTAAAATGATTTATGTGAATAATTTTGTGTTTAAGTATCTTTAATTTCCACTTCTGACCATTTTCTATTGATTGTAAATGATTATGTATTAATTCTGATTGTTTTTAATATGTTTCAATTGTTTAAGTATTGTTAATGTTCGAGAAATAGTGTTCTTGAAATTTCTATGTAGCTTATATAAAGCGAACATCCGAGAGTTTATACAGACTCAATATACTACGGCGAAGGACTGTATTGTCTGTGGAAGGAGTGTTGTATGCAATCTCTGGATTGTTTGTATGCATATAAACAGTATCGTTGACGTCGCGTTTATGCAAATAAAAGCAAGTTTAAACTGAACTGTATCTTGGACTAGTTATTAATCGTATTAATTAAACCACGAGCAATCTAATAGTCCAATTCCGAAAAATTGTTTTCTTAATATAAAGTCACCAAAGCAGAGATCTTAATCTTCAAAATGATATTTTACTTGTCGATTTCGGTGAGGTATGAAGGGAGGTAATGGCTTGTGACAAAAAAACAGCTTATAGAAATAATATATATGCACATGATAACATTCGTATTTCGTAATGCTTGTCTCAGATATGGAGTGAATAAAGAGATATATAAACGCTTTCTTCGCCGTATTTTTTTTTTTTTTTTGGCTCTTCAGTGATCCAGGATGTCGACTACAAGAGGTGGTGCACGCTGATGATAGCAACAGCGGTCCTTAACGACCAGGCAGCGCGGCGGAGCAGCTGATGGTGTTTTTCGCCGCAGATGTAGGCTTCCAACACGACGGCGTGGAAGAGCGAGCGGCCTAAATCACCTGCTGCAGGGGCGGCGCGGCGGCAGGTGTTCGACACACCGCGCGCGCGACCAAACTGTGTAACGAGGAGACGGGACGTTGCATCCAGTATCGCGAACAACATACCGACACTGGGAAACTGGACCGGTGAAATATCGAACTAAATCGACAAATGAGCTAACGTCATTAATTAGAACAGGAATATTTCGAAATTCAGCGAGTAACTCGAAAAATTATGAACAATCAAAATCACGGTTGAGAGTGAAGCTGCTAGAGTTCGCTGTCATCGATACGGAGTGATCGCATTACCGCTATATAGAAGCACCACATATTGAAATATCGCATCGGCCATGACTGCAATACTGCTAGATATTTCAGTTAACAAATAAACAATAGTCGCTAAAAATGAGATAGTTCAGAGTTAAGCTGCTAGGCTTCTCTGGCGTAGGTAAAGATTGATCGCGTTGCCACTAGATAGCAGCACCACATATTGAAATATCGCATCGGCCATGACTGCAATACTGCTAGATATTTCAGTTAACAAATAAACAATTGTCGCTAAAAATGAGATAGTTCAGAGTTAAGCTGCTAGGCTTCTCTGGCGTAGGTAAAGATTGATCGCGTTGCCACTAGATAGCAGCACCACATATTGAAATATCGCATCGGCCATGACTGCAATACTGCTAGATATTTCAGTTAACAAATAAACAATAGTCGCTAAAAATGAGATAGTTCAGAGTTAAGCTGCTAGGCTTCTCTGGCGTAGGTAAAGATTGATCGCGTTGCCACTAGATAGCAGCACCACATATTGAAATATCGCATCGGCCATGACTGCAATACTGCTAGATATTTCAGTTAACAAATAAACAATAGTTGCTAAAAATGAGATAGTTCAGAGTTAAGCTGCTAGGCTTCTCTGGCGTAGGTAAAGATTGATCGCGTTGCCACTAGATAGCAGCACCACATATTGAAATATCGCATCGGCCATGACTGCAATACTGCTAGATATTTCAGTTAACAAATAAACAATAGTCGCTAAAAATGAGATAGTTCAGAGTTAAGCTGCTAGGCTTCTCTGGCGTAGGTAAAGATTGATCGCGTTGCCACTAGATAGCAGCACCACATATTGAAATATCGCATCGGCCATGACTGCAATACTGCTAGATATTTCAGTTAACAAATAAACAATAGTCGCTAAAAATGAGATAGTTCAGAGTTAAGCTGCTAGGCTTCTCTGGCGTAGGTAAAGATTGATCGCGTTGCCACTAGATAGCAGCACCACATATTGAAATATCGCATCGGCCATGACTGCAATACTGCTAGATATTTCAGTTAACAAATAAACAACAGTCGCTAAAAATGAGAAAGTACAAAGTCAAGCTGCAAGGCTTCAATGGCGTCGGTAAGGATTGATCGCATTGCCGCTAGATAGCAGCACGACTTATAACAGAGATGTCAGGGAAACATTCATTATTTCTAATGGTTTTGTAAGAAGTTTTAAGTGTTTTGCTACGTCGCCATCATCACCTCGAGCAGCTTCCAACCAGTGGCAGGGTCTGCTTGGAACAAAAATATTTCCAACGTTTTCTGTCCAACCACCATCTCTCTTCTTCTTCTGTCAGCCAATTTCCTCCTCTTTCTTCAATATACCTTTCATCCATCTCTCCCTAGGTCTTCATATTGGTCTCTTCCCTTTCAGCTCCATGTCCAGCATCTTCATTGGTAGACTATCTCCTCCTCTCAAATTCTCTTCACATAACCATACCACTGTAACCTTCATTTCTCTATTGTTCGTTGTAACGGTTCCTCCTTCAACATCTCCCATATTTTCCCATTCCCCATTCTGTCACTTCTCGTTACACCTATTGCACTCCTCTGAAATTTCATTTCCATGGGTTGTAGTCTCCTTTTGTCAATTGAAGAGATAGTTCAGAAGCTAGCTGTAAGGCTTCGCATTTTAGCTAAGTACCTATTTCAGTTGTAAAATAAACAATTGATGCACATGAACAAGTTGTTCTTTCGTGCTAGAACAAACCACGCTATTCATCGTATACCATTCGCGAAATTTTCGCACGGGCCGGTAACTAACATAAACAATCATGTACGACCAACTTCTAAACCAGGGGTGGCCAACCTGTGGCCTGCTTTGAACATTTTTCGGCCCCGCGAGATTCATCACATTTTTTACAAAATGTATTTATTTTAGTGGCCAAAGTAGTGAAAACCAATGTATTATAAAAATACATTCTTTGTGCATCCGTATATACAAAAATTAACTGTCGAAATTATACGAAAAAATTAACTTTGATTTTACATTAATTATCTTGCGAGTATATGACAGATATTGTCGCTTATTTTATTTACGAGTTTACAGTTATGAGTTCGTGGAATAATTAAATTAGATTCATTTCGAAAAAATCCCTATTGTAGGTCTAAGTCTAATATGGGGATATGTAGTTTTATATGCGGCCCGCGGATTTATGATGCATTTCCAAAGTGGTGCGCAAGAACATTTGGGTTGGTCCACCCTGGTTTAAACAATTATCTTGCCGACGGATACACTGTGTCTCTAGCTTCGGTTAGGTCGACCTTACATTAAGCAGCGGAAATCACACACCTACACCGCAACTAGTGTACACCAATTTACGATCCTCGATGGCAAAGTGTTGTTGTGGGTGGCTCGCATTTATCCTGGTTAGCCTGCGAGATCCACCTGCGCCTCTCCCAAACTGTCCACAAATCACGAGACCACTTAAATCATCTCCGCAGGCGGTATCACTTAACCAACTCGCCTTAATGAAAATGTGTGCGCAAATTCTCTCGCACCTATCACAAGATTTAGGAGGCGCAAGCAAGGGACGTTGCCGCCGGGTCTTCGTGGGCGACTAAAATTTTCAGCGCGATAAGTTTTGTTGTTATCTATTACTTTCTTGGCCGACGACAAGATTTAGGGTCCAATTACTATTTTGGTGTCCGGAGATGGGGGCTAGGAGCGCTGGCTGCAATATTAATGAGCGCTATGGTAGCGGCAGCTGGCGCAGGGGGAGGCGGGGGGGGGGTTGTGATGGAGGCTGGCCACTTACCGCAGATTGCCGCCGAGCGTAACCATGGCAACAGCAAGTGCGTGCGTGTGGAGCCCGCACGCAACCAACACGGGAGTCACGCAACGTTCCAAGTTATTCCCGCGGTACAAGAAAAGTGCCTAATTCACGAGTTAATTACTCAGGTGAAACAAACAAGTCACAGGAACTTTAAAGAAACAGATGAAAGGCATTCCGGAAGATGTGGGGTCGATTTCTGGGCAAGCCATTCGGATTTCGATGTATAAGCGGAGATTTTGCCGATTTAATGATGCATTTCAAGGCACTGCTATCTTCTTCAGGTGTTAATTAGCTTCCGGTTATTACGAGCTTGCTAACGAATAAAAGTGATCACAATGTGAGGCTAAGTCAGTCTAGGGAGTCTCAGAGAGCTTGTAACATTTGGACGATACTTGCTACCTGATGACAACAGCACAGCAGCTGTCCGAAACGTCGAGTTTCTTTGGCGCCATCCGGCCAATAGAATCAATTAAGATTTTGACTTCCCAAGATCGAGTCACGTGAACAGAGGGGTAATTGCTGCATGTATGTCGTGGTGAAATTATGTCCCATTCCGTGGTCGCAGTAAAATCCGATTTTCTTACGAGCAAGGAATAATGTTCACAGAGATAAAGACACCATAACGGCACTGATTATCGATTTTTACAAACTGCGCCAATAAATATATGTCTTAAAGATCTTGGAGTATCTGAGATTCCATTTCCAAGTATTAAGTTGCATCGTAGCAACCTGCATATGCTGCTTGTAATGATTATACAGGGTGTTACAAAAAGGTACGGCCAAACTTTCAGGAAACATTCCTCACACACAAACAAAGAAAATACGTTATGTGGACATGTGTCCGGAAACGCTTACTTTCCATGTTAGAGCTCATTTTATTACTTCTCTTCAAATCACATTAAACATGGAATGGAAACACACAGCAACAGAACGTACCAGCGTGACTTCAAACACTTTGTTACAGGAAATGTTTAAAATGTCCTCCGTTAGCAAGGATACATGCATCCACCCTCCGTCGCATGGAATCCCTGATGCGCTGATGCAACCCTGGAGAATGGCGTATTGTATCACAGCCGTCCACAATATGAGCTCTAGCACGGAAAGTAAGCGTTTCCGGACACATGTCCACATAACATATTTTCTTTGTTTGTGTGTGAGGAATGTTTCCTGAAAGTTTGGCCGTACCTTTTTGTAATACCCTGTATATTCAACCTTGACATCTGGAAGACGCAAAAGTACTGCCGATACAAATGTGTGGTATACTGCATGTTACCAAGTGAAATTTGAGCCCTATGGTACAAAGTTGTCAGTGACACTACACCCTTAAATGTGAGATTATTTCGAATCCATTTAAAATAAAGACAGATGAGATACAAGTGGGAGTGCTGAGACATTAATCCATCGTTTCACTTTTGGGAAGGTTCCACACACCAGGACCTGGGCGAAGCATGCAACGGCAACTCAATTACAAATTTCTCCAATTGACGTTACGAACAAGTTTCTAATACGAGCAGATATCAAGACTATATCACCAGAAAAACGTAAACCACTGGTTTGTCTGTTAGAACAGACCGTGTACAATATTGTAATTAAAACAGCCAAAGACGTAGAATATTATTTATCCAACCTCAAAATCACACTATGGATTAAAAAAAAAATCGACGAGATTTGGAGTCTATCTAGATGGACGTCTCCTACACAACAAATTTTGACAACGTCAATAATCAGCCCATTAAATTGACCAGTTCACTTACATGTACACTATATTATGACACTTTAACCACGAAATGTTTCAATTAATATTTTTTTTAAAACTCCGGGCACTACTGATCATGTCACAGACGAGCCGTAAAGAAAAATAAATAAATAGTCAACCACATTCGCTTATCTCTCAGGTTTTATCGGTAAGCCCTCCAATGTACTGCATTGGGTAATTTTGAACTTTTTTGATTCACAGAGATTTGTTCTACTCCCCTGTATTCGTTTGCGGGCACGTTCACCACTGATATAACGCAACATTTTGCCCAAACACGCAATTTTCACAACTCCAATCACGATTATTTGATCGTTTTAACAATATCACTGCTATTACTGCACACTACGTTGATATAGGTCAGCGAATCCTAGCAGCTTGACTATGAACTATCGCATACCCGTTACCTTGATTGTTAATAATAGTTTACCAATTACGGGTTGAATATCAAAAACTTCCTTTTTTAATCTATATCTATAAAACGAAAACCAGATATATTTGAAGTATAAAAACTCGGAAACTATAGAGCAGATTTCGATGGGGTTTTCACCGTTTTAAAGATTAGAATCTCAATTGAAGTGTTTGGTATGTCTAATCCTCCAACGTAACATAACGCCGGAGTGGTAAATGAAATTCTTAACGTACAGCCCGAAACAAAACAAAACAAAAAAAAAAAAATAAAAAAAAATACGATGCTTACGTCATTCATAGTAAAAATATAATAGCCATGTTGCGCATGTAACGTTTACTTTCTTAAATTTTGGTTTTTAGTCTTTAAACCCCATACACAGTTATATCGAATGCGAAGAGGAATAATACAATGAAAAAAATCTTTCGATATCTTCTTTGTTTCTTGATGTTACTATCTGAGGCGGCACTGCTGCACTCTCTAACGTTGTGAAATTTTAATGGTTGTGTTTAGTAATGCATATACGACGGGTTTGAACATGAAAGTAGCTGTTTAAAACGTTTAGTGAACAACCTTCCGAGAAATTTGTTGCTTTTGAAATTACGTTCTCTGGCCGCACAGCTACAATCTGTGATGTGTGGATGCGAATTAAATTCTCGCTGTTAATAGTAAGTAATGCACAACTGATGGCTTTGAACATTAAATTGAACTGTTTAAAACCTTTAGTGTTGACATAGTGTTACTTTTTTTTGTAATTTATTGATGAGCGATTCTGTCTTTAGCACATTTCCTGAAAAAAAAACATTTTTTCTATTGCTGCTCGAATTGCTGTGGTTATTGTGATAAAACTTAGTACACATGTTTCTGATATCATGGCTAAAAATATTGCAGGAATAAATCATCTACATCTACATCTACATATATACTCTGCAAATCACAAAACTGTGGGTGGCAGAGGGTGCTCAGCACCAAACCTAATCTCTTTGTTGTGCATTCCAATCCCTAATGGTACGAGGAAAAAAGGAATTCATATAAGAATCAGTGCGGCACCTTATTTCTCTAATTTTATCTTTCCTGCCATGCCGACCCAACCCAATCTCTTCTGCTACGCAGGGGGTTAGCCGTTTAAATACGTATAGAAAAATTGAGTGACTGACATTCGCAAGTGCAAAAAAACTGTCAGTTCTATCATTATCGTGGCGCCAAAATCTGATGAGAGATTCTTATAGAACTCGGCGAAGAATATCTAAAATAAAGAATAACATTTTTTGATATCTCACTTAGTTTTCGAGATTTAACATGTCAAAAATCAGTTATAATTCCTTGTGCTTTTGGTGACGTTCTTCTGGCCCAGGCTGTATTTCAACCAAACAGCAACCAATAGGAAGAAAATAAAAGACCTATAGTGCATTTCCACCGTCTAGATAATAATGGTTTGGTGATGCAATATCTCTAGAACTAAGCGAGATATCAAAAACATTTATACTTTATTTTCGATTTGGCTAAGGCAAAATTTTTCTTCTGGTCCAGGCTGCATTTCAACCTAACCACATCAATTTTGAAATACAAAATCTCGAGAACTAAACGAGATATCAAAAAAAATTATTCTTTACTTTCAATTTGACTCATCGAGTTACATAGGATTCTATCATCAAATTGCGGCTCCACGGTTATCGTAGAATCCCCAAAAAACTGACATCTTTTATGAGCTTCAGTATTTACTGTGTGTGCAAAATCAATCTAGATCATACCAGGCAACGCCGGGAACTCTGCTAGTTAAAGATAGCACAAAAGTGGAGAACATAAAAATTAATTTAATTTTAAAAGTATACCTCATTTATCGTATTTTGTTGAATATGAAGGGAGAAAGATAGCTCGTGACACAAAACCACCTTTAGAAATAAAAATATGTCGCAATTTCAAACATAACGCTCCATTTCCTGGGATGGATCGCAACACGTGTTCTTCGCCAAAAAATTTCTTTCTCAGGACAACTTGGCAAGAAATTATTTGAGTTAAATGCTATATAGCCATGTTGATGAGGAAATATACAACTCTTCAACCACTTCTTATCATTTTCGAATTTGGAATTGCTTTTTTGTTTTTGCTTTACGCCTCGTCGATGTCGAGATCATCGGAGGCTAGAAAGGACTGGGGACAAGGAACGGGAAGGAATTTGGACACGGTCTTTTGAAGGAACCATCCCGGCATTCCCCTGGAGTGATTTCGGGAAAACATGGAAAACCGAAAAATGTATGTCCGGCCAGGGTTTCGAACCCGCCTCCTCCCGAATGCGAGGTGAGAGTGTTACCTCTCATCCACCAAGCTCTGTGGGAATTCATGCGCGTTTCCAAAGACGGAACTGTTCATCTATAATACCTTCCTTTCTGAAAAGACGCCAACAGTGGCAGAGAATTGTTTGCAGTCCGAGGCAGTTCGAAAAATATTAGACTTCGAAGGAACCCTGTACCTCACCCACAGGTATGATACTCATTGGAATCGTCTCACCTGTGATGCGATTCAAGCGGGCGATGGATTAGGCGCGTGTGGGGTATTGGCTAAGGTAGCTGGAAAAATGTGGGCGGTTGAATTCCAGGTAGCAACCTACGCTCTTATCAGTTAGATGCGTGGGCGCTACCGACAGAGGATCGATAAAGCTGCAACAGGATTCAGGTAGCAGGCACACTGAACCGACTCGAGCCGTCAACAGGATGTCGTATGGAGCATAGCAACGATATTAAACAGTTACCAGCTAGGCACTTGTAAGGTGACAAAGTCTCCCTAAGATGACAGTACTGAAAGAAAGTGTGAACCTGCATATTAGTACTAAATGTACTAATTGCTACATAGTTTAAGAATTTATAAGATGTTTTCATCATTTTAAGCAAAATAATTTCTCACCTGAAAAGTGAAACGCAATGGTTTTATGATAAAATTGCCAAATGGCTATATATATCTAATTGAGAGGAGAATATACGAATGCAGGGTATGACAACACCTCTCATTTCGTCGCGTATTTAGTACGTCAAAATAACACAGGAATTTTAAACAGAAATTTTTCAAAATCAAACGATTCATATGAAATAAGTCCTGTTTGTGAAGGGGGAGATTTTTTTTGCTGTCGTCAGTCTTTAGACTGGTTTGATGCAATCCTCCATCCCTTCCTATCCTGTGCTAACCTCTTCATTTGTACATACCCCTTACAACCCACGTCCTCAATTATCTGCTTCGTATATTCTAATCTCTGGCTTCCTATAGATTAGTAATGTTCAAAAAAAATATATCGTCAGAACTGAGACAAAAGGTGATACTTATATTTGAATCAACTTAAGAGAAGAGACGAAAGTAAAAGCAAGGATGCAGCATATTACTGTATCATTCAGTTTATTTTCTGTCTAGTTGGATGATCCTAAGGTGGCACAAATTTGTTTCCCCGTCACTTCCATAGACTCCATGAGCACATATTTAGAAAATGCTTTCTATTATTTAAAACCCCCGTTTTCTATGTGCTTATCTTCCTTCTGCTCAGAATAAATAGAAGAATTGTCTTTCTCTCACGCATAAAACAATCGTGAGTACAACTGGTAGAAACATTTTCTGGTCTTGCATCCGGCGAATTTTAGGAAAACGACTGATTTGAAACCATATCCACAGTTAATTTCCCAAATAAAGAGAAATTTTTCTACATTTCATCAAAATTAAAAACGAAGTAAATAATTAAATTTGACAGTAAACTCAGTTGAGCAGAACACATTTGAGCGGTGGTAGGGAGATGTTACAAAACCTAGCATTTACAGGAGAGGGTGATGAAGGGATATACCATGGAATAGATATACAAAACGTTGGTCAAACCCTTTTCCGAGTATAGTGGTGTAATATGGGATCCACATTAATCGTATAAAAATTAAATTTACGACCTAGTGACAGTGTTTTGATCTGGATCCGGAGTTCAACGTGGAATCGGAACCACGGAATGACCAGGCGTATCTGATATGAACAAAGCAAAAATTTCTGGACACACCGGGATTTGAACGCGCGATCTTGAAGTCGGCGACCAGATAGACCATCATGGGAACCATTTACAGGGGAGGGGGGGCAGCAAGATTAGTTTATAAGAAGCTAGGTTTTGAGCTACTGGGGATGAATATAGCGCTAGGAGTGTACTAGCCATATATTGGCCACGAGATCTGAAGTGATATTCGGAGAAGAATTATTAGTAGCAAGTAGAAGGGATTGCTACGATCATAATTTGGCATTTCATTTCAGGGCAAAGCTAACACGCGCATATAAAAGAATTATTGACTATTTACCAACGTAGGTGCCAAAGAATTTACTTAAAAAAAAAAAGAGAAAATTTAAGGCAAAAAATTGTATACCGGTAATGCTAAAAAATAAACGTACAGAAATTGGCACTAGCACGTAAAGGCAATATTCCGCGTGGTGTTGCATTACAAACTGTTTCAAGATGGCGGTATGTTGGACTACTTAGCGTAGGAGCTAACAAGATGGCCTCACTTTGCGAGGGTCACCAGTTCGAATCCGGCCTCGGGCATGGGCTGTTTTAAGCGTTGATGTGCCAGTAGAAGAAACTTTAACACCTTTGAGATGGTGATATGGCGGAACGGCAATATTAAAACAGAGGGAAAATATTGTCAGTGATTGGAGACTGACGACAGATGTGAAAACTTAAAAATATGAATATTATACGCGCAACACCTCATACTTACTGTTACAGATATATTAGATACTAATAATAATTGCGTCCTAATTACCAGATGACAGGGTTTCTATTGGCTGCGCATTCTGACGCTGTCTTAGCCGCCTTAACATAACCCGGTAGTCCTACCAGGTAAATAGGGCCTACAATTTAACGACGGAAGCGTTCTGGCGTACTTCACATTACACAGCAAGCTGTGCCAGAGGTGAAAGTCGGGTTAAGGGTCTATGAAAATCCCCGCCGAGACGGGGATTCGAACCGGGGATCTTTCGTTCCCCAGTCAAACATCTTAATCATTGAGCCATCAGACCGCTACAGACATACTGTTGACATTAGGATGTCGGTGATGCGAGCTCATAAGATTTTACCCATCTAAAAATCGCCCAACGCACCTTAGAAGTTTTCACTTAAAAAACTAAAAATCTAACTTAGTCCACAACCCGAAGGTTGGTCGAATAATCCCGAAGGAGATATACTAAGCTATAGTGCCAGAGGCAGGAAGGCCAATTTCTTTCGTCAGGGACCTACAGTTTAACGTGGAGTCCAAACCACGGACCGTTCCGACATAGTTCATGTAATCAAATACAGCTAAAAATTACTGCTCACCATGAGGTTTGAACCCGCTACTGGAGAGAGAAACTTTCAGAAGTAAGCGCTTTAACCGCTGAGCTACCAGACCGCCTTATTTTGAAGTATACGTATGCTAAGTTCTATCAAAATCGGACTAAAAACTGCGAGTATGTATGGACAACATTCACAGAAATTAAGGTGAGGAGGAAAGGAGGAGAGGGTTTAGCTTTTTGTAAATAAAACGTAAACAGTATTTTTCTATTTGTTTTAAAGTATACGTATGCAAAATTCGATCAAAATCAGAAAAATAACCGTGTGTTCCAAAAAGCGTCCCACACGCATATCATACACGCAGCATGTCATAGCATGTCGCTGACGAGAATTCATAGATTTACCTCCAGCCTACAAAAGTTTTCACTTAAAAAAAAAAAATAGAAAACATAATGTGTTGTTGTCTCACCTGGGCCATAGGCTGATCGCCTCTGCAGTCTGCAGCGACGGCCCTCTCCGCTTGCACAGCATCACCCACCACGAGAGCACCAGCGTCCGAAGACGGGACCACACCGAAGATGGCCGCTTGCCCATGCCGAAACGACTGATGCAAAGTTGGCGGAAACTCCGTAGAGCGAGCGATCAGATAGCGTACTACGCAGTGACGGATCGACCTGTCGCTAGAAGACAGAGTTCCGAGAAGATAACAGTTGAGTCAGATACTGCCAACCTGCTCCCGCAAAAACATTTGGCGAGATAGCTTCACCGCTCGACATACACTCGTTCTTACTGAAATCTGGTAGCACCATTCAGGGGAGAAGGAAATGGTTCTTTAGAAACTACGATAGAAACTATTTGTACAATTTTAACAATAATAATAATAATTAAGGATAAATAGGAATAAATCGAAACGAACAATACAAAGAAGATACGGTACCGTTTGGAAGGAAGAGCGCAAACAGTTCCATGCAAAACGAATGAAACACTTCTGGGCACAAAAGAAAATGAAACTTGCCGCAAAATGCTAGAAAGCTTGACGTGGTCCTAATTGACCTCAACGAACATACGTACGTAATAATAAATGAGACGCTTCATACATCTGAAAAAATCCGGAATGTGTTATGTTGCAGAAATAAATGAATATATTATCCGAATACTGTAACGGCAATACAAGAAGTTCAATAACGGACTACATGAAATTATGGCCTTCATTACAGCAACATTCCAATAACTTCACTCCAGAAAGTCTTTTCAGAGCGCTTTCGGCGAAAATTGCATACAGGTGTCTCGCTAGTGTTCTGTGAACATAAATAAATTTGTTTCCCTGGTTTTTGCTATTCTTCGCTACCACCGTACGATAAATTTATTTCTCTTTGTCTCCTGACTTTAGCTTGTATGTATGTTTCAAATACATCCTGGTTCACAGCAAAACGTAATAAGGAACGACGCAATTCTATTTCAGTACAAATTGATTTGATGTTTGTCATCAAAACAGCGAGGCTTCCTCCGTGTCAAGGATCTTAGTCTGTCACTATAAGAGTGTTAATCATCGAATCGTAGGGATTAAACGCGAAAACGCAACCAATCCATATTTAATACTTCGTTTACTCGTCTACATTTTAAGAAGGAAAGCTTAGGGCTTGACATACAGTTCCAGTATACTTAGTTGCTATTTTCTCACAATCTTCAATCATCCGTCCAGCACCGAAAAACTACAAGCCGAAACTCCCATATGTTCACTGCATTAATACAAGTTCTGACGAAACTCAAGCAGCAGGCAGGTAACGTACAGCCAAAACATGACAGCAGCAAAAAAAACAGGGAACGTCAACGAAATTTCAAACGCCTATCAGAGTAATTAAAAAAATGTTGCTCTGAGCAAGCCGTCATATCGCAAACACTGGTGAAAAGCCTGGAAACCGTGACACGTTGTTTGACTCAATTCACTGTGGACTGTCCGATGTCTCGATCGATACTCGTCGCAGTATCGACCGCGACGTCCTTCCGGATGTGTCTGCACCGTTGGCCAGAGCGGTGTCTCGAGCGTGACTTCCGGTCAGCGGTCACTTCCGGAAGCGGAGACGACGACCAACACGTAGACACGCGGTGAACTGGATGCACATTGCGTCTAGACATGTTGAGGCAGAGGAGCAACGAGATAACGGCTGCAGATAGCGTACATCAACAGGATTACCGCACGGCTGCCAACCGACAGTGTCGAACTTTGGCGATACGAGCGAGAAATTGATTTTCCGTTATGCATGAAGATAATGTTGACTGCGACTGTGGAACAGCACGAACTATGGAACACCTGCATGTCTGCCCAAATTTTACTGCCACCTCTACACTTGACAACCTACAGACTCACAATATAGAAACACTAGCTGGTACCCACGACTTCGTTCGTGTTTGCAAAGAATTTGGATTGATCGCTACCGACATCTAACCACCATAGTGCCCGATGGGAGACTAGAAGCTATTACCACACACAAACGCCAGTCATCTGCGCTATGTAGTTCAGGCAGCAAAGTAAAATATACGGACACACATGTTTTTGGTCGAAATACGAAAATATCCTTGATCGACCAATTTCAAGCATCATATCTCCCACACTCTCACAGTTACGGAAATTCGGCCATCGTTGTGATCGACGGGTGACTCTGTGCTACTACCACACACAAACACCAGTGATCTGCGCTAGATAGTTTTGGCTGAAAAGTGATACACCATGACACATACGTTTTTTGGTAGAAATATGAAAGTGCCGCAGGTCGACAACTTTCAACCACCATATCTCACACAACCCCATAGCTTCCGACATATAACCACCATAGTACACGATAGGAGACACGATACCACTACCACACACAAACATCAATGGTCTATGCTATATAGTTGTGGCAGCAGAGTGACATATACAGAGACACAAGTGTTTGGTCGAAATACAAAAACGCCCTGCATCGACCACTTTTAACCATCATATCTCCCACACCCCCACAGCTATCGACATTCGGCAACGTTGTGCACGATAGGAAACTCAATGCTACTTCCACACACAAAGACCTGTGATCTGTGCTAGGCAGTGGTGGCTATAAAGTGAAATATAGGAAAACACACGTCTATCATATATATAAAGATTTGACATGACTTAATACTAGGATGTTCCGGACATGAAAAAGTAAAGTAAGTTCCCTTCAGACACCTTGCAGCCCTTGTGGTGGGAAGCGGTAATGCTCGGGGTCTGGTATTCGGGAGGTCATGTGTTCGATCCGCGAACTGGCAGTCCAGATTTCATTTTCCTATGGTTTACACAAATATCTTCAGGAAAACACAGGGATAATTCCTCCCATTTCCTTAACCACAATACTTTGCCATCGACTAGACTTACAGCCGTAAGTAAATAATTATTGGTTACACTTAATGTGACCATTTATCTTTTTCCTCAGAGCGGGACGTTTGAGCAATTTTATATATAAATTTCGTTTGTTTGTATTTTAGTAGTTTTTATTCGTAAACTAAGAACTCTTACAATAAATAGAATGTATTACATGTTGGCTGAGTTACTTACTTGGAGACCGTCAGACCTGTTAAGGACGGATTTCGATCTCCTTCATATATGTTGAAGGGTACACAGCATACATGCCTGTGGTATAGTCGTTTCTCAAAATGCGCTCTAGTTTTTGAGACATTCGCATGCAAATAAACAAAAACTTCTAAATGTCCGGTATGTGCTAAATTATTGCCCATTATTACCAAATGGCAGCGTGGTCTATGCGATAGGGTGTTAGTTTCATAATTTTCTGACCCGAGTTCAAATCCACGCAGAATCAAATATTTTTATTTAATTTTATCTTCAAAAATTCTCCGTTCAAACTGTAGTATTTGACGGGCTTGGATTATCCTAGACACAAAGTATGTAGAAATAACTTTACTTCTAGTAAACTATACAATTAATGGAAAAGAACGCTATGTGCGTTATTTATTTCCAAATGACATATTAGTGCTTAGGGCGAAACGGGACGCATCCTCTAGAACAGTGGTTCCCAATTATTTTTTCCCGAGTACCACTGCAAGAAGGAGCTCAACCGCGCGTACCCCTTGCAGCTGAAATGATAAATAAATGAATTCGTTCATCGCAGTAGAGTGCTTCTCATAACTACAGGATTACAATAATATAATTGACACAAACACAGTTTATCTTAAAATATATTTGGGTGATAGTAATGTTTCTTTTGGCTGATAAAAGTGGATTTTTTTCAATTATTTTAGTGATCACCTTAGCCAAGAGACTACCACGCGTACCCCCTGAAGAAACCTCACGTACCCCTGGGGGTACACTTACCACTAATTTGGAACCACTGCTCTAGAATCATCTTTTTCTGAGATGGACGGAAGACGTCACTGATCCATTAAGCAACACTTTTAAACTTGAAAAGATACGAAATAATTAATCAAATATAAAAATTTTTTGGTACTTGCACCCGTAACCCACCGAGATTCAAAAAAAAATTTCGGAAAGAGAAACAGAAAGAGAAAAATTGTAGCACGAAAATACGTATATGTAATTAAGGCACTAAATATCTAAAATAAAAAATGCTTTATTTATTTCATATACATTTTATTTTCCTCTTCTAAAGAGAAAATACTTTTTTTTCTCAAAAAGTTGGCAACCCTAAGATCAGGATTGTGCCAACAGACTGAAAAACAACGTAGGGCCTTATTACTGCTCAAGTTTCGTCTGACAACGCACAGGTTTTCTCTATACAAAATAAGAAAATGCAGAAAAGTTTTGCGTGGATTCGGAAATTATCGTGTATGCTACAGACAAATTATACCACATCATAGCAGTGTATTGTCATGGATGTTATCGCTAAACCTGTTTGACAGGCTCAATTGGAAGCATTATTTCGAAACGCGCATAAAGCGCCTCTGACCCCACAAAAAGCATTGGGTCAATTGACATAACTGCCCACTGGGCTGTATTACACCGGTCAAGTTTATACGCTGGCTCCAATGGTGTCGTAAATATAAAGCTGCAAATGGCGACACAGTTGGTGTACGGTCAGCTAATATCGTGTCCCTTCAGCGCGTATTTCAGAAAACATTGCATTCTACAACTGAATTCAACAAACCCGTACTGATCGGATAAGACGAATGAAGGTTTGGATGACGAAATTCCCTTCACCTTTAGATAAATAGGGTTTAATAGTTCTTAATCGTGACATGTTCCACTCAGATATCGACAGTTCGAGAACGGGTGAATTCAACAGAATCACGGTTTCATTTCTGGTTCGAGATTCTACGCCGGGCTGTAAGGGTCCAATTTCTTACTTATTTATTTTAAAAATAATTATACTTTCCAATTTCCGTGTCGGGTTAATATTGTAGGCTTGTATTTATCTCTACTAGTGTAGGCCGTGACCGTTTTTTAAGTATCGTCTCGGGTGAATAAAATCTCTTGAGCTTGAAGAACTCAGAAGTATTAATAGACGTTATTAGGTTCTTCGGTGGTTTTAATTAATCCAGTAATTAAGTAGTAGTCCACCAAAGTTCAATTTAAAGATTTTTGTTTATTTTTCAAAACAACAAGTCAGCGATATTTTTTCAAATGCATAGATACCATCCAGAGATACTACTGACGCAGTTGCAAAGAGAATCTGTATAAACTGACTGTAAACTAACTCTGTCCTTCTGCTGATTTCTTTATATGGGCTCTATAGAAATTTCTGGAATTCTTCAAAGACTTCCGCGAAATATTTCTCGAACATTAACAATTACTCAAACAATTAAACATATTAAAAACAATCAGAATTAATACATAATCACTTAACATCATTACAAAACGGTCAGAAATGGAAATTAAAGATACTTAAACACAGAATTATTTACAGAATCATTTTAAACTGTAGAAAATTGTCCCTATAGACATCGTAACTTGCATTAAGACTTGGAATTACACACTTTTAAGCAATTATCTTGCACATTTCGATTCTTAAACATATTAAATGACCTT
The DNA here is from genome assembly GCA_031002005.1 of Vandiemenella viatica. Taxonomy (NCBI): domain Eukaryota; kingdom Metazoa; phylum Arthropoda; class Insecta; order Orthoptera; family Morabidae; genus Vandiemenella; species Vandiemenella viatica. The sequence goes on along the minus strand of CM061918.1, from coordinate 37,428,832 downwards.
TAAATAATTTCCTTTCATAAAACAAAGTCTATATACACTGATTTACAAGAAATTTGCAAAACAAACATACCAGATCATATTCAAGCAAACTTTATCTCACTACAAATACTTCATTAAATACAATTATATTTAAAGTTCAGGTATGAGGGCTGTTACGACGTATTAACACGGACAGGGACATTCGCGCTATCGTGTAATTATTTCACACGTCGTAGACTCTAACTTTCTGAAATACAAACTAGATTTTTATTCTACCCTTAAAGTTCACTCTGCATAATTTGAAGAATTCCTGTTTGCTTCGAAAGCATCACTTTGATTTTTTTTTATTGAGGCTGGTGGGCTGATATCTATAATGTAATCTTTGCTCATAGCGTATGTAACGGCCAGAGAACTTAATAAAGATTCCAGATTGTTAAACAGTTTCGCAACTCCGAAGAAATTAATTGCCAGAAAACTTGATTCGGTAACATATTTGGTCTGATGTCCACTTCGAACAACCTAATAACTCACGACAGCAAACATGAACAAAGACCGTTAACGAAAGTGGTCAGTAAAATACGTAAAAAGGAAAAAAATCGTAAACTTTGGTCAAGCAAAAACGTTAGCGAAAGTTTTATTTAAATTGAAATTTAGCATATACGGGAATGGTTACAGCAGAGACCATGAGTAAGTTTATAAAAGTTTTTTATGTTGCTTTCATTATTAGCACATGTTACTGAAAAGCAGTTCCACGTTTTTTCAGCCGTAAAGTTTATCGATATTTTTTTGATTATGAAATGCTGCGAAAAGCAAACATAATGAATGTATTATCGCAATTAATGTGGTAGCAGTTGCTTAGCAATTCAGTTGTCGACATAACCTTGAATATCTTCTAACGATATCTTTGGTCGCTGTTAATTTGCTAACGAAGGCTGACACTTGACACTATTCTCCAGCCAATAGCTATCGAGGTGGGTGAGTGAGCAAGCTTAGAAAACAATATAGTAGAAACCCAATATTACTATATTGTCTTTTAACTAAAGTAAAATTACTTCTCTAAGATCGACACACAAGGTTTATTAACTTTCACAAAAAGAAAACAATTATCATTTACTTATCTTACTGTTCCTTTTACAATATATTGTTCTATTCAAACATAAGCAATGCAATTCATTTATACTGTTTCTTCTTCATTGCCCTCGGGCTTATCTTCTTGAATATCCAAATTATATTTATGTATTCATCCTGCCAGGATTGTATCTTCTTTACATCAACCTTTTTTTTAGTAACCAGAGATCCTCTTTCACTTCCGTCGGTCTGGTTTCACTTTCTTATGACCATGAAAAACTTTAGTGCCATAGTTACTATATGTGACCTTAATTATTTAATGACAAAAATGTGCTTTAATAATAAATTAGACGATTAGTAAGATGTGTTTCGGTTCATTCCACTCAATCAACTGCAAGCTATTATCATCCTGATTGTACACACTATCACTGAATACGCTGTGGAAAAAAAAAAAAAAAAATGCGGAATTGGTTAATTTGCAGTGGAAGGAACAGTAAAAGGCAAAATCTGTATGTGAAGACAGAGATTAGAACATATGAAGCAATTAACTGAGGATGTAGGATGTAATGGGTATGTTCAGATGAATAGGTTAGTGCAAGATGGGAAGAGATGGAGGATTGCATCAAGCCAGTCGAGAGACTGATAAAAGCAAAAAGTTAAAGTAGGCCTACGGTAAAGAAATTGACAGAATACTGCTTCAGCCCATCATTTTTGATGGGCTTAGATGCTAGTGATTATAATGAGCTCTCAAATACATCCAGCGCTGCGTTACCACGCTACGTTTTGAATCTGCGGGAATCCTGTGGGGGTGAACTTTACTTGGGCTGTGATTCTTATTTGGCGAGATTCACTCGTTGTGTTCCGAAGGCGTAAATATGGGAAGTGAAGAGAAATCTCCGACAAAGAGACGCCGGGACGCGATGGCAGTTATCTACCTGAAAGCAACCAAGTTGGAAGCCCCTCGAGGCACCCCTCAGTGGGACAATGCCCGCCACCCCTGCAGCCATATTCTCAACCCTTAATGGCTTCCCCGTGAAAGAAGGCCCCACCGACCAAGACGTCGACCCCGCGGAGGTGCGCCGAGGGCGTTTCAATTATTTACGACCTCTACAGGGTGCTCGGGAGCCCATTCACCGTCGCCTTATTGGCGACTCTACATCAAGCAGATGGCGATGCGCTGTCTCATGTAAGCCAGTTCACCTCCTCCGCGAGCTGATTAACATAGAAAAGAGAGGAGGTGGCAATAAAATCCGAACACAATCTGCGAATGATAATGTGGAACCTTGCTCAAAGTGCTATGCAATTACCTTCTACTCTACCCTCGGATGTATTATCCTCTGCAACCTAGTAGTTTCCACTCTGAGTAACTAGATTGCCCGGGCGAAAATTTGGGGAATGATATACAATCTTGTAGCAAGATGAAAGAAGACCCGGCTCATTTATATCAATTGTTTGTTTATCAACTGGAACGGGAACGTAAGGGGACATCCATTAATTACGTGAGGTGTTTTCCGGAATTCCTGACTCCCCTCCCACTGTGGTGAGATCTGGTCAAACACCCCACCCCCCAAAAAAATGAATTGAAGATTTTTTTTTTTTTAGCTCTCATGCTTCCGATGGTGGTAATAAAGTCGGTTTTCGCGTCGATTCTAGGCCTTATACCCACACGCTAAAGTCAATTTCCGCATCATTTTTAGACCTTTTTTTTTAGTTCTACTGTCCTTCAATAATTTCAAAACCTCACGTGAGATTTCCATCGACCCCCCCCCCTTTCCTCCTTGGTGATATTTCGAAGGACTTCCCCCCCCCCCTATTTCATCTCACGTAATTAACGGACGCCCCGTAACAAAGCACTTTACAACATCCTACGAAACAATTATAAATGAGGAAATGTATTCCTAACAGAAACAAAAATATCAGGAAAGCTCTTGCTCTAGAAAACACACAGAGTTTATCGGATGTCTCTGTGATATGCGCTGCTGCTGTCCAGCGGTAATGCGATCAATCCCTATCGACGGCAGCGGAGCCTAGCAGCTCGACTCTGAACCTTCGCATCTCGTGACCTTGATTGTTAATGGTTTTGCCATTTACAGCTTGAAGTTAGAAAACTGCATTTCATAATTAATGATGTTACTAAAGCGGAGAACTTAATCTCTAAAAATATACCTCCTTCACCGATTTTTGTTAATTATGGAGGAAGAAAGATGGATCGTCACAAAAAACACCTTTTAGAAATAACATATATGATATAGCCACTGCATACGGAATATCTTCACTTTCTTCCACCTCCTCATCTCTCTGCTGGCTAGTTGGCATGAATACCTGTATTATTACCACATCTATCGTACTACCCTGCGGTCGTATCATCATCAATCTTGAGTCAATACATTGCAGCGTCATTACTTTATTTTTCAGTTTGTTTCCTATCATTATTCGCACTTCATTTTCACCATTCTTCCCCTGAGTATGAACGCTTATTATCTCCACTTTCTACCTCCCCATCTCACTTCATACATTCCAAGTGCATCTTATCTGTTCCTAGTCATCTCCTGTTTTACTATTTCTGAGGACTTGAGATGCCACAAAGAGGTGAAAATTTCTATTGCTGTAGCGAAGGAAGTGTATAACAGAAAGAGGAGATTATTGAATGGAAAAGTCGATAAAGCACCGAGAAAAAGACTTGGCAGGGTTTTGTATGGAGTGTGATTCTTTATGGGGCAGAACGTGGATACTAAGACGAGAGGATGAAAATATGATAGAGACGTCTGAGGGAGGAGAATGGTGAGGATAAGCTGGATGGAAAAAGTGACTAATGTAGAAGTGTTGGAAAGAGTTGGTAAAAGGAAGAAACTACTCGAAGTCATTAGAGAAAGGAAGACGGGTTCGGTGGGACACTTGCTGAAAGGGGAATGCTTGTTGAAAGACCCCTTGGAAGGACTAGTTTGTGGAAGGAGAATGATACGAAAAATGAGCTACAAGATCATAGATGACGTCAAGGGAAACAGAAATTACATGCACTTGAAAAGGAGGGCAGAAGACAGGAGAGCCATCAAGTGAAATCCTGTCTTAGTGCAAAACACTGATGATGCTACGGCATATTTTGTGGCGTTATATTTAACTCTCTCCTCTGCAGAATTTGTAAGGTATCTTTTCCATTTACCTATGTAGACAATTTCGGATAATTATTTTTTAATTAGAGAAAATAATTTTGATAATTTTGTCATCTACATTATTAAGCACAGATCAAATATGGAAGAGGCTTGAAATAAGCCCTACATATTCTTATATCTAAGAAACAGGAACGATTTCAAAAGCACGTCTAACAAAAAGAGCCTTCTTGCAAAAGAGTAATCTTTCAGTCTTAATCATTGACCTAGGAATCTGAAAGAACTTTCTAAAACTGTATGTCTGGCGTACAGAATTTTACGGCAGTGAAGCTTGGCCTTATGGAATACCATAAGAAATTGAAACTTGAAGTTTGTAGTGCTAAAGAAGGATGGTCAAAATTAAGTGGAAGTATAACGTGTTTTGGAAAGAAGTTCGTGGAATAGTCTGATAGAATGAAGAGACAGGATGGTGGACCAAAACGCAAGCCATGCGGGATTGGTTAACTTACTAGTAGAGGGACGGAAGGTAAGAAGTGTAGAAGAAGACAGAGATTAAAATATGTGAAGCAGATAATTGAGCAAGTACGTTGTAACGGGGTATGTTGAGATGAAGAGGTTAGCACACTTTTTTTTTACTTATGGCTTTACGCCTCGTCGACGTCGAGGTCATTAGAGGCGGAATGGGATTGGTACAAGGAACGTGAAGGAATTCGGCCATTGCCTTTTGAAGGAAGCATTCCGTTATCGCCCGGAATGATTTGGGGAAACCATGGAAAACCCAAATCTGGATGCCCTGACGGGGATTCGAACCGGCGTCCTCCCGAATGCGAGGCCGGAGCGTTAACCACTCACCCACCACGCTCGGTGGGTTAACTCAAGGTAGGAAGATGTGGAGAATTGCATCAAATCAGTCAACAGACCGATGACAGAAGAAAAAAATCAATGCAAGTCAGTATAACAAAAGCGCGTAGCTGACATAAAAAGCTTTACCTAGTCAAAAGTTAATAGTTTGCTTCTACTGTTGTTTGATTCCATATTACCACGAACAGTAAACAGCAGGTTGATGTATCCACTGTGCAACGCCTAATTATTAGGTTTCTAGTAGTGCGAAAAGAGCAGAATTTCTGCACAACTTGACGTTGAGGGACTTCAGAAGCGTCGAGTGTAGAGATGGGTCACAAATAACTAAACGGCTACAAATAACCGTTATTTTAAAAACGCCATTTAGCAAGTAACGGCCAAAACGATAACCGGAGTTATTCAAATAACTGTCAGCACCTCCCTCTGACAGCGCTGTAATTGTTTGTCGACCGTCCGCTACGAGTGCATCAGTCACCGCTTATTGCTTCTCTCACCGTTATTAATTGTAATAGATACCACTAGATGACACTACCATCGCAAAATAATAGTTATTAACTACGATAGCGACCACTAGAGGACACTACCTATGTAAACCGCTTTTTAATACGTTTGACCGTTATTAATCGCGATAGCGACCAATAGATGTCACTACTACTGACGACGTCAAATACTACTTTGCAGATATTATTTGCGATGGGGTCCAAAATTTATCATATTTCTACAAGTTAATGACCATTAAATGGGTTTTCAGCGTCCATCCTTCCATAGTAAACAACGTGATTATGCTTTTTGTTACAGCTGTGTACCCGTGTTATAGCGTCTTTGCCAGTTGAAGGCGTTATTAACTTCGATAGCGATCACTAGAGGACACCACCTATGTAAACCGCTTTTTAATACCTTTAAGCGTTATTCTGCGATATCAACCAACAGATGTCGCTACTACTGACGACGTTAAAAACTACTTTGCAGGTGTTATTTGCGATAGGGTCCAAAATTTATCATCTCACTACGACTTAGTGGCCATTAAACTGGTTTTCAGCATCCATCCTTCCATCGAAAACCACTTGATTATGCTTTTTGTTACAGCTGTGTACCTGTGTTATAGCGTCTTTGCCAGTTGAAGGCGTTATTAACTTCGATAGCGATCACTAGAGGACACCACCTAAGTAAACAGCTTTTTAATACCTTTAACCGTTATTAACTGCGATAGCAACCAACAGATGGAGAAACCATCGAAAAGCGCTAGTATTTTCACAAGTCAATTAGTTTCAAACAGCAAATCATATTTACATTTCAAATTACTTTTATGTACGTCTGAACAACATATTTAAATTGCATCTGGTCTGTTATTGGGACACATTTACAACATATGTAAAGTATGCTATACATATAACTATACCCACACAAAACTTAATGCGAATTAATAGCCAGACTGAAAAGTTAATTTTCTGTTCTTTACGAGTACGCAACGCGGAATGCTGTATTTGTTGCATATATTCATAAAAACTCCTACCACAAGTTCTTTAGTTTCAAACAGAAAAATATATTAACACGTAATCAAAACTGCCCACTTCGATTATTTTTATATATCGTACTTCCCTAAATCACTTATACTTCATTTCCCCCTGTTTGATCACGTCATACACTAACCTCTAAAGATGGCCGTGTTAAAATTATATTAATTTACCAAGGCATCACTGCCACTTATTAAACAAATACACAAACAAAAGTCGAAGGCGTATATAATGTCTCTGACAGTTACTAGAAAAGCCGCTTATTTGAAAGCCGCTATTGGTGACGTATCGTTAAACGCTAAATAACGCTAATAAGCGGCTTTTCGTGACGTCAGGGCTATTTCGCTATTATTTGGGGGCGTGGCCGCTATTTTCGTCACATCCGGTTATTTGACATTTCCGGCTTATTCAACAAGAGAAGAGCGTTTCTGAGCAGAGATTTTAGTGGCGTCACCACAGATATTACGCCGAAAAAAAATAACTGTACGCTATTTCTAACTGTTAAAAAAAGCGGTTAGAAAAAAGAAGCAATAACTGAATAACGTATTACTGGAAAAAAGCGTTTTTCCCATATCTAGTCGAGTGTACAAGTGACACAGAATCTTCTGCGAAGGTAAGACAGTACATTGAAAACACACTCAGGCCCCGAAATAAGCATAACGCAGCAGACAAGTTTACAAAGACTCGTCAATAACTTTACACGAAATTGGGTACTAAAACTGGTGTGAATATAATCATTCGAAAGTAGTTAAGTTCACATAAGATAGTTTCAAGGTAGGTGACAAGAATGTTGAATTAAAATCATAAGTCTGCAAGAACCGATACCTCTCAGGTGTTGGGAGAGCCTTGAATTAGAAGGAGAGAAATTTACAATGCGCTTTACCACATTATTGAATCATGGCTACGCAAGTATGCTACTGAACCGAATACGGAATGGTATGTAATAATAAACTAATAATAATAAATAATAATAATAATTTGGTACGTCTTGATTTCATGTTACGGTCGCCATATGAGTTATAGTCCAGACGGAGATTCGAACCGGCTATTATTTGCACGGTTAAAATAAGGTACAGGACGCAAACAGCATGTAGATATTTATTTCGGTTATTAATTATTTCTGTATGGAATTTACGATAGTCTGACAAGAGAAGGCAGTACAAAATGTCTTTTGGAATCAGTCAGGAAAAAAGCTACTGTCACGCGTGGGGGGAGGGGGTAGAGGCAAAAGCCACGTCAGGCTACGTGGGTTGGGGAGGGGGGTTCACAGGAGGCCAAAATGGAGCTACGTAGTTTATGGACGCTCCCTTAGAGAACAGCGTCGTTTAGTTTTAGCTACAAAAATATATGATTTTTGAGTAGCAGCTCGATCCTTGTACCCTATTCTTCTTAATTTCCGAAGCACAGTTATACTCAGTGACGGATCCAGGGGAGGCAGGGGGGTAGGGGGCTCAAGCCCCCCCCCCTCAAAAAGTATTTAGTTCCACCCTGACATTGTAATTTTTGAGATTTGGGGACTTTTTTTTTTAGCTCTACTTTTTTTTAAGGGTGGTATGACTATAAAGCCTACCCTTACCCTACTCAAGCCTGCTCCTCCCAAACGTTATTCACTCAAGCCCCCCCCCCCCCCCAAACCAAAATCCTCTCAAGCCCCTCTCCCCAAACCTAAATCCTAGATCCGCCTCTGGTTATACTGCTGGCTGGTCTGCTGACAGCATTTCTCTACCGACAACACAATACTCCCGCATCCTTTTATAATGACGGGTCCGTCTGTAGTGACATCTTGCATTCATTTCTGCATTACAAGGAGGTGTCCGGATACTATTGACAGAATGCTATTTAGTCAACTAACATGTTATTTCCCTATAGTAGAGACACCAAAATTCTACATTTTGGAACTTTTGCCTGATTCTGCTTGTTTCACGCGAAAACTAACAATCGATTTACTGGAAACAATGAATTTATTCCGTCTGAGCATGCATTAAGTGAAAGCTAATGAACGGACTACAATGCAACTTACGCATTGTCATAGCTAACAAACAGGATATTTTTTATATAGCTTTCTGCGAAAACATTAGTAAAAGTGTCAAGTGGGTTTTAATGAAATTTAGCACATTGACAGTTTACGCACATTCTACTGTTGTACCATAGCAATAATTATAAAGACAAACTTAAGGTTTTACACGCTTTACATTAGCTTGACCTGTTGTATGCAGGCCCAGGTATGTATGAAAGTAAGGGAATCTTTCACTTCAGTTTTCACCCACCTCCAGATTCCGAGTTATTTGAAATTTTGAACAGGTATTAAGAACTGGTGACAATACAATATTTCATAGCAAGGTCCTGCTATTCTCATTACTTTGGCAGAAACAACAGAAAAGTATTTGAATGCAATGGAATCTTGCAATAGAATTTTAATCCATTTCCAGATGAAATAATTACTTCACGGGTTTTCTGCTGGATAATATCTTTATTTGACAACGTTTCCGCAACTACCTCCGTTGCCTTCATCAGGTTACAAGACTGAAATGCCTCACGAGCCAGTCCTGGCTCCCTATAAGGTGTATATATATACGTCGGGAAAATCTCGATTCTCCCATTTCCACACGTTCGAATTGTTTGAAATTTTGCGCAAAAATAAAATTACAATTTAAAGAAAAACTAAAAAAAATACGCTTTAGTAGCAATGTGAACTACAAACTTAAAAATAAAATTATAATTTAAAAAACTAAAATACATGCTTTTGTAGCAATATGAACTAAAAGTTTAAAAATAATCTTTAAATATAAAAATTTTGTTCAATAGCGCTAGGATGATCAGTATAACTTTTTGAATAAGCTTAAAATCAGAATACAGTTACTGATTAAAAATTTAACTTTAACTTTAATGGAAAAAAAAAGCGTGGGTTCTTCTCTACATATACATAATGACGCTACCTTTGCGAACAGCTAGCGATAAAAAAAAAACATAAAACTACTGAATATATAGCACACAGTGCCATTTTTTACGTTAAAATTATTTTTTTAATCAGTGACTTTATTCTGATTTTAAGTTTATTCAAAAAGTTATACTGAATTGTGGGACATCCCAGCGCTGTTGAATAGAATTTGTATATTTATAGAGTAGGCCTATTTTTAAACAACTATAATTTTTATTAATTCATAAAATGACGCCAATGCAACTGTATTATGTAGGTTTATTGCCGTACGCGTTTCGCCTCTCCTCGAGGCATCATCAGCCGCTGATGATGCCTCGAGGAGAGGTGAAACGCGTACGGCAATAAACCTAAATAATACAGTTGCATTGGCGTCATTTTATGAATTAATTTACTGAGCAACTGCGGAAAAATGGCCTACAACAACATTGCATTCAACTATAATTTTATTTTTAAGTTTTTAGTTCACACTGCTACTAAAGCTTATTTTTTAGTTTTTTGAAACTATAATTTTATTTTTACGTTGATAATTAAGGGAACTTGCCATATCGGCACAAAATATACAAATTGACGGGAAGCATCGACAGAAAAAATGCCCACCACACAACAGACATAGGTCTCTGAGTGTAAGGCCTCAAATAAGTTATTGGCAATTTTTCAGTCGATGAATCATCTCCTCTTTCGACGATACGCCCTGGAATTATCTTTCTATCGACTTCTCACCATTTGATTTTTCCTTGTAAACATTACCAAGATCCCGTATTTAGCAGCTTAAACTACAAACATTCAAAAGTGAAGGACATCAGGAAAAAAAAAAACCCAAAAGACGCAGGATGCTACCTGGCTCCGAATCATCTTCCCTACAGAGCAGATTTGTCAACACAAAACTATCATTTCTTCGACATCTCAAAAAGATTTGGTGATAAGAAACTTTACATCTACAAAGAGCTTCAAGAAGTTTTGTGCTATTTGCTATGTTCACACACAACTAATTTTTTTTATGAATAAGGAATTAAAAATCTGCCACTGCGATGGGAAAAATTGTAGAGTAATGGAAATATATTAATAGAGAGTTTTTTTTTTTAAAGTTTCGTAGATAGTTTGTATAAATACGTAGTATCCTGAACGGCTCAGTAAAGATGAAAACGTGAAACGGTCGTATTTGAGGTAATCGTACTGTCGTGATACCATCGAAGTAAATAAGTAAATTCGAGTTCTGTATAAAATTGTCCAATATCGAATGAGTCTGATTTTGCAAGTCGATCAGGCTGTTATGACAAGCAGTTAACAGAATTGACGAGTGGGCAAAAAACAAAAATCACGAAGCCACAAACTGACAGAGATCCTCTTTGACGTCGAAAAGTTTTAAAACCGCTCTCGATGTATCCGGAAAATATATTGGCTCCACTCGTCCGATATTAATGTGTCAAACGAAATGTACAGCGTTGATGAAAACCAACGCTAATTCCTTTTTAAAAATATTTTGTTTGATCGCGTTTTTTCTGTTGCTCATAAACGTTCAATAACATAACGGAATTTAAATATTTTTTGGGGGGGGGGATATGATGTGAAGTTAAATTAAAACAAACGAGAAACCAAAGTTCCAATTAAAAAACAACGATTAGATTAAAAGTTGATGTATGAGGGTGATCATGTACTTATTAGCTTTAGCAAAATATGGCAACCAGCAACAGATCATGTAGACAAACTGTGACGAATTGTCGCTCAGCAATGGATTTGGAAGATTACAGATTCGAATCTCTAATAATACTTTGTAACCGAATAATGTTTTCGTCGAGTGAACATGACCAACGTTCAAATGTCTGTTTAGGAGATATAATGTCCCCAGAGATTGATTGATCGACGCAGAACATTTCAGTTTTTATTAAATCTTCTTCGTGTCCTAGAGTAGGCGATTACCATCAGGGATGTTTATCCCTCCATGGAATATAAAATTAAAAAAATTTATGTTTTGTGAAAATTGTTTTCAGATTTAAAGAAGTCATTCAATGTATCACTAAGTAGACCTACTTTTAACAAAAATGTGGCAAAATTTTTTATGGAGTAATTATTTATAGTCGAGGAGAAAAGTGAAATTAAATCAGCACTATGAAAGATATGTATATTTCAGGTGAACGAGAATAGAATATGTAAAATTTAAGGACAAGCCTACATTCTAAGACATAAGTGTACTAGATATAACGCATACTGTACCCAAGTGCAAAAGGAAAATAGGCTATGCAAAGGTTAAACATGTTTATTGTTATGTAGAAATTGGGAGGAAGGAGAATGAAGTTAAATTGCGGTAAAATCGGTTAAAAACCGTGGGGTTCTCTTATAAGTGTAATATTGGTAGCATCTTCCACTGGCAGGGTGCTGGTTAGCAACAGAGGGACCCTTTAAGACCTCCCGTTTCACTCCAGAGATAGTACTTATCATGTGTCCGTTGTCCAATGATCAGAAACGGTGTCACGAAAACTACGGCCAGTGAAATTTGCGGCCAGTGAAATCTGCGGCCAGAAGTCTCAACAATGCTGTAGCGGTATGTTTATTATAGAATAGGATCAAACTGGTTGTATTGTTAAAAGCCGCCCCGCCGGCGCTCTGAGCGGATTGCTACGTTTGTAGCCAATGTTTCTAAACAGCAGGTTGACACTACAGGTGTTTTATAGTTTATAACTGTTATTAAAATACAAGTTTCATTTTTGCTTAAAAGACGTAGAAAAGAATTGTAATAACGAGGCAGATACTTACAGAATGGTAGTAGATTTCATGCAAAATCTCCCTTTCCCTCACATTACTAGTGCAGGAGGCCTCCCATTCGGGAGGACGGCGGTTCGAATCCCTGTCCGGGCATCCAGATTTGGGTTTTCCATGGTTTCCCCAAATCACTCCAGGCAAATTCCGGGATGCTTCCTTCAAAAGGCCATGGCCGAATTCCTTCCCATTCCTTGCCCCCCATCCTTTCCCGTCTGACCTCGCTGTTAGATAGACGTTAAGCAGATAAGAAACTAGTGTAGGAAAAAATATTCTACCATCAGCAGTTGTGGGTTAACGTCATCCACATCAAATTTCCCCACAGACGACACGATAATGGAGTGACATCGCTCCATTTGGACGGATGGAGCGATCGTGTATGGCCGCCTCTAGACGACCTCGGCCACACCGATCTAGTTAGTACCGCACTGGATTTTCCGAACAGTGTTGCAGATCAGCAAAAAAATCAGCTTTATGTAACGAGTGCGAAAAAAGCCTAAGAAAGAATACTTAACCTGTGAAACATTTGCGTGTCTATTAAAAAAAAAAAAATAGAAATTAACTTGGCTGTTTCGGGCGTGTAATGTAAAATGATTTGTTCACGTAAAAACTTCCAGGCCACGATTTAGTGAGACCAGGTCGGGTCGTCTAAAGGGGCGTTTAGAGTGATTAGGACGGCGCGGCATAACACAAAGAGAAGAGGTATTGGCCGCAGATTTCGCAGATTTTAGGTTGGCCGCAGTTTTCACATATCCATCAGAAACACATCTCGGCAAGTTGTCCAGCGCGCTGTTAATGCTCTCAAACAGTAACAATAGAATTTAGTACAGGTACTTTCAGAACGCTCTGCACTTTGAATTTGGAACATTTTAAACTAAGATGTCTGTGACTAATCTAATGTCGGTTGCCCTTTTCTTGTCTTTTCTATTTAAACCTAGCATTGACATTTCCACAGCTCGCTGTGTCGTTTTAAGTTTTCCTTTCGTAAATTAGATTTAGTGTCCAGGTCTCACAGAGGTAAGTCAACAATTGTATTATAAGGGCTGGGAAAATTAAGAAAAAAAAAACAACTCACCCTTGGGCACGAACCACATACTACGGGCTAAATCGGCACTTACCTGAAACAGAAAAAAAATTATTAATCAGTAAAATAGTAAATTACAGTCTGTGGAGGAAAGGCTATTTATAACTCCATGATTTCTACCACTCTCATAATATTGAATACAGGGTCGTTAATTTTCAAGTCAAACTCATTGTTATTTTTGTTACAGGAAACAAAGGATGCTTGTAAGAATCACAATTTTAAGGGTCGAGATTAAGGAAAAAATAAGCACAAAAATAGAGATAAAATAAAGAAGAATAACTATTTCCATAGCTATGTTACTGCAGTGTTTACAGAAAGTATTAAATGAGAGATAAATACCGTAGAGTATCAATCAAAGATAATGGACTTTTTTTCTTCGAAAGTGTACCCTACACGAAAGTTGTAAAATGAATAAATCAGTCATTTAAGATGCCAAAGAAGTATCTCAGGAGTATATTAAAGATATCAAAATTCATATGAAGAGATATGTACACTGATCAGCTAGAATATTATGACCACCTTTCAGTTTTTTTCGAAAATCTGGACCCCCTCCCCTTGGCGAGCATTGGCGACTGAGATCTGGTGGAGAAACCTCCCCCTCCCCTCCCCTCCTCGGTGAGCTTAGATATGAGCTTTCGGACCCCCTCCCCTTTTCGTGAGATTTCGTCGCTCCCCCCTTATTTTTTCTCACGTAATTAATGGAAGCCCCCTTCACAACATTGTCTCGTAACATTTTTACCTTACTGTTTTCTTTCGTGATTCTCTGCTGTTTTTAGTAGCCATTATACCTTTATATCTCTACTAAAAATCACCGAATCACTATCAGACAGTTTTTTAATGATGCTGGAACATCATTGGGCTGATGTCAAGCCATTATCTTTTGGATATGAAACGTGTAACAGAAAATTTTGTTCCAAAATTGCTGAATTTCAACCAAAAACAACGTCGCGTAGACACCATTCAGGAATTGCGGAAGTAAGGCAACACGAATCAGAAGTTCTTAAAAGGGTCTGACAGGGAACGAAACATGGGGGTATGCATATGACGCCGAAACCAAGACCCAATCGTCCTAATGGAAGCCTGAAAACCAGGATCGAAAAAAAAAATTCTACAAGTTCGGTCAAATGTGAAGGTTCTCCTCACTGGTTTTTTTTTTTTAATTTCAGTAGAGTTATGCATCATGAGTCCCTGCCAAATGGTCGTATTGTTAATAAGGAATACTACCTGGTAGTTATACGCAGTTTCCGTGAAGGAATCCGTCGTAATCGCCCATAATTGTGGCAAAACCACTCATGGAAATCGCATCACGATCATCCGCCCACTGTACCTTACTGGTTTTTCGTGATTTTTGGTAAAAAACTAAACTGTTGTTTTGATTCAGGTACTGTATTCACCCGACATGGCCCCGTCTGACTTTTTTCTATTCCCGATGCTGAAGAGACCCTTTAAAGGAAGCCTTTTTTCCAGTATTGACGGGATAAAAACAATCGCCAAACGAGCTGAGTGCTACATCGAAAAGTGAATTCCAGAAGTGCTTCCAAGATTGCAAAAAAGCGCGGGAACAGGTGCGATTACTATGAAGGGGACAAAATTGATACTGATTAATAAATGTTCTTTAAGAGAAACAAATATTCGTGTCTTTTTTTAAATCAGACATTGTGAATCTGATGTCCTGACATCACGAAAAAACAACCGAACCAATTTGGATGAGATTTTCACAGTTTAAAAGCTTATGGTCTCACTTAAAATCTGCTGTATATCTTATGACTCCCCGTGGTCGGGATACGAAGCTACAAATGATAATCACTTAGTAGTTAGTACAGATCATACTGCATCTAAAACTGACACTCCTTTCTTAATCTCAAAAGTTCCCCTAAAAAGATCATTTTTTTCTTATGGTTTTACGCCTCGCCAAGCTCGATGTCATTAGAGGCGGGAAAGAACTGGGGCACTGAACGGGAAAGAATTTGGCAATGGTCTTTTGGAGGAATCATCCCGGCATTCGTCCGGAGAGATTTCGGGAATCCATGGATGGCCGTACGGCGATTCGAACTCATTCATGTCCTCACGAGTACGAGACCAGAGAGTCACAGCTCACACACCACGCTCGATGCCAAAGATCAAACTGCATCATAGATATTCACTCTTTGGAATCTGTTAATATTGTTTTTGACTGCGTAATTTTGGTTTTTTATTTCTTCATTTTTTTTTTTTCCTAAAATATAGAAAGTTAGAATACACAGGAAGAGTGAATGAAACTGCTGCATCAAGTAAATTGCGATATTTACTTTACGATAAAGGTTACAATGATAAGAGAGAACGAATTTCCCGGCGTATCGATGATATGAAGTCTTCATGGGTTCTCCGCCGTATGGTGTTGAAGAAAAACAACAACGAGCTTTCGGCTGCTGACTCTACCGCCATGTTCAGGTGAAGATGGCGACAGAGGCCCCTTGAAGATTTCATATCATCACCTGATGATGGCGGCAGAGTCAGCCGCCGAAAGCTTCATATCAATGTTACAATGATACTACATTACAATGCTCAGAGAGCATCCAAAGCAAAATTTCTGTTTATTATCGTTACTAGTACTTCATCGCATACGATCACTAACTTTCACCTAACTTTATGAAATTTGATTAGTTACTTTTTTAATTTTTTTAATTATATTACCTTAAAATATACTGAAAACGATAATCGAAACTAACTTAAAGCTGGAGGAATAGCGAAAATAAAAAACTAGATAAAGAAACTAAAAGGCTTAGTTTACTTATTTCCTTATCCGGGATAGTAACTGGCACTTGGAAGTAAAACAACGGTAAACACATTAAAACAGATAGGACCTCGTCGGCGAAGGAGTGGTCAAGTGCTGGAATATTATAAATTATTTTTCCATCTCGAAATTTTAAACGTGACTTGCTTTTAAGTGTAAAACTTTTTTATATATATATAATTTCTCTCGATTCTTCGTGTAATGCTCTGCCCTCGCATTCGGGGGAACGCGAGTTCGAATCCCCATCCGGGCATCCAGATTTGGTTTTCCATGGTTTCCCCAAGTCACTCCAGGCGAATGTTGGGATGCTTCCTTCAAAAGGCCATGGTCGAATTCCTTCCAATTTCTTGTCTCCAATACCATCCCTCCTCTAAAGACCCCAATGTCGCCGAGGCATAAAGCCCGATTTTTCGCAAAGATGTCATATGAACTGCGAGCGTTTCTCGTCATCTAAAATGTTTGATCGCACTTATAAACAGAAACAACACACCTCAGTCACCACACACAACAATCATCTACAGACACAAAACAACAATAGACACACAGTCGAAAACACGGCCCATCCTTCGTGTGTGTAATATTGCTGGCTCAGCTCCTGTTGGAGTCTAGAAGCTGCCTTTGGGTAGAGTTAAAGCACTTGGAGTAATTTTTCGAAACTGTGCCAAAAAGAAATCTCGGTCAGTCAAAGTAGATTAGCGATTACATGTAAGATGGACACGTCAAGTTTCAGTGTCTTGAGATTTTCAGGGTGTAGACGTTTTCGTTTGTTGTGGTTTGAATCGGATGGCAGTTCAGTTCTGGGGCGCTGTGTGCGTAGCGGGAAGGTAAGGATGGGTAAGTAGGTAGTCCCCGACCGCAGTGTAGCCAACGCAACCGCCGTAAATACCACCTCCGCGGTGTGCAGTGTGCGTGATTGCACGAGATTTGTTTTGGGTGCGGCATGCGGGGGAGTGGAATGTTTAATACGGCGGGGTGCGAGTTTTACGACGACAGCTTGCGGAATTGCGGCTCTTCATTACCAGAGGCAACACCCAGCGTCGTGGGTTAACGCTCTGGCCTCGCATGCCGGAGGACGCCGGTTCAAAACCCCGCCCGGGCATCCAGATTTGGGTTTTCATGGTTTCTCCAAATCACTCCAGCTGAATATCGGGATTGTTTCTTCAAAAGGCTATGGCAGATTTCCTTCCCCTTTCTTGCTCCCACCCCAGTCCTTTTCTGTCTCTAATGATCTCGACGTCGACGAGGTGTAAAGCTAAAAAAAATTTAATCGTTTGTTTCCGCATATTTTTTTTATATTTCCTTTCCACTACAGTTGACGTTACTATACTGCATTTTCACTGTAAATAAGAACTTGATCCAAGTTAACTTAGTCGTAAAAAAATGAAAATTATTAAAAAGTTAAAGAACACTTCGCCAGATTACAAAGTATTGGATCAAGCCTTAGTCTGTTCTTTGCGTTTACATCTTTTATATCGGAGAATATCTGGCATAAAATTATGTGTTAACCGCTCTTATAACCAATTTTCATTAAGAACTAGCCTCTATTGACACCAAAAATGACGGATTGAACACGGGTTTATGGTTCATAACTTAATTTTTAAAAGCTTAAATAAGTTTTTCCTATGCTTTAAAAACGAATGCTAACATTTCTCCACGAAAATGAAAGCTTTTATCGCACGACGATTAATACATTCACTGTATCGCGATATAAACGTGATTCTATATTTCTATTCTGATTATAACAGTGATCAGAAAATATAATTAAACCACCTATATTTATCGAATATAAACAATATTGCACACATATTAATCTATTCACCGTATCGCGATATAAATTCGATTCTATATTTCTTTTACTACTACAACAGCGATGAAACCATCTACATCGCACCAATATAAATAAACAAAAAGCAAACAACAAGTGAAAGAAAAGCAAATAAAAACACTGGTAGCTATATCAGTGTGTAATAATGGCGACCTGCTATCGTCTCTTTAATTCAATGAGAATTAAATTTTTAATATTTTCCCTGCGGACCACAGGTTGGTATACATTAATATGCTGTATGTAAGCTTTAATGATAGTTACAGTAATGCAAAAGAAGCAAAGTTGAATTTCACTAGACTATCAACAATTTACATTACTGAATCATACAATTCCTTTAATTGAGTTCTATTTATATATCAAAATATCTTTCTTATCATACAGTAATATTTCAGTTTGTTTCTTTTTTTGCTTTCCATTTACGTCTCGTCGACGTTGAAGTCATTAGAGGCGGGATGGGACTGGGGACAAGGAATGGGAAGGAATTAGTCCATGGCCTTTTGAAAGAATCGTCCCGGCATTCGTCTGGAGTGATTTGGGGAAACCATGGAAAATCCAAATCTGGTTGCCCGGATGGGGATTCGAACCGGCGTCCTCCCGAATGCGAAGCCACAGAGTTACCAATCACCCACCACATTCTGTGCCACGAGTTGTAATTTTATTTAAGTAACAGATTCAATGAGTTCCCTATTGCATCCGATCCTACATTAATATTTCATCTACTATTATTGCTATCATTTCTGCTACATTTTATCACTTTTGTCTTGCTTCTATTTATACTTTGTCCAAAATATTAGTTCAGTATTTTGTTCATGCCCTTCAATAACTTCTAATGATACTCAGGCTGTTTTTTTTAACAGCACAATGTTATTATTTTTAAAGGAAACACATAATTTTTTTTAAATGTGATTCCTGTGGGTCGCCACATAGTAAACACCCATAAAACGTTACATTTTTAACATTACGTAAAATATTATTCATTTTTTTTAACTGCTTTACGTCTCTTAACAGCGAGGTCTTGAGACGTGAAAGGATGGGGGGCAAGGAATTCAGCCATAGCCTTTTGAATGAAGCATCCCGGCATTTGCCTGGAGTGATTTGGGAAACCATGGAAAACCCAAATCTGGATGCCCGGACGGGGTTTCCAACCGCCGTCTTCCCGAATGCGAGGCGAGAACGCTAACCGTTACACCGCCCCGCAAACTAAGTATAAATATCAACGCATATTCGTCGGTTGATTATGCCTCTATAAGAGATGAAAACCGTGCGGTATTAAAATAAATCCGTTATATATGAACAGTTGCTTATGAGCAAGTATTAAGAATTATTTCCATAACTTTTAGCTAAATTTTTCCTTCACTCTATGTGAAATAACCGAACCAGTTATTTATAGTCACATTTGAGGGGCTGTTCCATAAAATTTCTCAACCAATGGTACGACGTCAGCTAGGCAGTAGTCAAGTCATATTTTTTTTCATGCCTTCTTTTTGAGCTGGAATGCTGAATTAAACACTATTCACCGTTTCTGATTCTATTTACATGTATTTTATACAGCACATAAATGTATATTCAGACCATTTTTCAAGTTTTGATCATATTACGACAATATTTATGCTCATGTGGCCATATTTTGAGGAAAAATCTGGTAATTTTTAATAATACCGGGAATTCATTAGAAGTTATGGATGAAAAGAAAATAACTATTCGCAGAACTGTGCTCAAATTATAAATCTGAGGAAAAACAAAACTAATTGTCACTTTATTGGTCAGAGTTCACCAGTCATTATAGTCGCTCTCTAAACGTTAATGTTCCGCCCGCCTTTTAATTTCGACGATGCAGCAGCAGCATGCCTGTGTCGAACCGCGTCGATCAATGTCTCACTGTCACCAATACCTTTGAAAATAATTCCTCAGTCAGTGTTAAATCTGCAGCGGATCAGTGAGTACCGCTGAGAAAAAAAAAAAAAAAATTCTGAATGTACGGGGTTATGGTTTTACCTTAAGGAATTTGGAGAGGAGTATTTTAGTACAGATGAAAGAGTTATTTTCTGTAAATTATGTGAAATTAAAGTGACTTCAGCAAAGCGATTTAAAATTTAATTTCCAAATGGTGCTGTGAGTGCAAGGAAGCAATTTATGCTATCTACGTGAAAGCGGCACTACTATATAAAATAAATGGTGTGTAATTGAGTATATTTTGATGTATAGTAAATTTAAATGATTGGTCATATTTTGTCATTTTTAGGTCACATTTACCATTTTTAAGGTCATATTTGCATGAATATTTCTGGTTTTTTGGTTATAAAGATCCGAACCCGACTGATCACGTATCTACGGCTTCAAATAGTCAATCTCTAGCATCTTTGTATGACAGGGATCACGAGGATAACCCAATGGGTGGCAGTGGGGTCAGTACAACTACTTGCTATTATCCTCTGATGATTGCCACAAAAAACTGATGAAACGTCATGTTTCAAAAAACTCATGCAGTCTCACTGAAACAACCAAGGTAACATACTTACTATTTACATTTATTTGCTAAGATTAATAATACCACATATCTTCTTTTGTCCCAAATAATGTTCGGACTACAGCTAATTTCTTACATGTGCTCTAAGTTGTAGTTCTTACTTGGGAACCATCAGACAGGTTAAGAACGGATTTCGATCTCCTTCATATATGTTAAGGGGTACACAGCATATATGTCTGTGATATAGTTGTTTCTCAAAATGCGCCTTAGTTTTTAAGATTTTTCTGACCAGAGTTCAAATCCCCGCAGAATCATATATTTTTATTTATTTTTATCTTCAGAAATTGTCAAGCTTGACCTTTTTACTTTGTTAAAACTTCGTTTACGTACTTTTATTGAGTAAAATAATTTTTAAAACAAATCATATTACCTAAAATTCACCGTCATTTTCTTCCCTGAAATTCTTTTTTTCCTAATGAATTCATGGGTCTACTGACGGATTGTCTTTTCACAACACAAATCGGCCGCACGCCCTTCAAAACTTCATTGCAATCATACTTCAGGAAAGTCTCCATTCTTATATTATTTTTTCACTTTTTGTTAATAAGTTGTTTCGGTGAGTTTTAGATTGAAATAGTTACTATCATGTTATTTATTTCATCTTCGTCGTTTCTTTACTTGTATATCATCAAGAGGTATTTTAAACTAAATACGTAGCATTGGGAAGATAGTTTTTTCTTTCTTTCTTCGACACTCGATTTGTTCCAAGAACGGTTGCTTAGAACCAGAACTGAATTGTTTGGTTTGTCTTATGATTCAACGTTACACACACCAGAGCAGTAAGTGAAATTCTGAACGGATAGTGTGAAATACCAAAGATGCAATACCAACTACGTGTTACACCATGGAGGAAGGAAATATATGGAGACGACGCAAGAGACCTTCACCACGCATTGAAGTGAAGCAGGGTGAGGAGGAGTGGGGGGGCATGGCCGGAGTGGAGGGGGCATGGCCGCTTCCATACAGACACGGGGAATGTGTACAAAAACCTCTAGGATAAAGGTGACGCCACAATCTGGTGATGGATTATTATGTAACTCGATATGACAAATAAAAAATGAAGAATAAAATTTTTTGATATCCTGCTTAGTTTTCGAGATATTCCGTCCCAAATGTGAAATGGTTTTGGTTGAAATTCAGAAGAAAACATTGGTCAAAGTCAAATTTGATGATGGATTCTTATTTAAAAAGACGAGGCAAATGAAAAATAAAGAATAAATTTTTTCGATATCTCACCTAGTACTAGAGATATACTGTATCAAATGTGAGGTTGAAATGGAGAAGAAAAATTTCGCAAAAGTCAAATTTAATGATCGATTCTTATGTAACACGACGAGACAAATCGAAAATAAAGAATAAAATTTTTCGATATCTTGCTTAGTTTTCGGGATATACTGGGAACATCGCAATTGTTTGGAAGCGCAATATCGCCGCTGCCGCCACTGCGCATGCGCGAGCCTGCTTCACCAATATAACGTCACTTCTCCTCCATATATTTCCTTCCTCCATGTGTTACACACGTCATACTTCTTAAAAAATAAAGCTGTAGTACCGCATCCAGCGGTTCCTTCCTTAAATTTCTCTTATGCATTCTCATAGATTCCCTTACTGAATGCGAAGAATACGCAAATTAATAATTATGAAAAAAAAGCCAGATAATATCGTTGCTGTTATGGGAGGCAACGAAGCTACAATCTCTGAATACTAACATAAACTATGCACAACTACTCCTTTTTACGTGAAAGTGAGCCGTTTGTGTTAGCAATAAAAACAATTTTGGAAAATTATTCTGAAAATTTGATATTCAACTGCACAGTTGCGGAAAATATTTTAATTTTATGTTCCAGCGCCAGAGAAGTAGCTTAATTAAAATATATTCAGCTCCAGCGATACACTAAATGTTTGATTCAGCAGTTTTAATATAATGCTGGATTATTCATAAAATAAATGTATAGAAACGTATTAAGACATACGTCAAATTTTAAATTTGATCCGAAGCTTTCAAATTCTGAAAATCTGTTCAAAATTTGTATTTTCTGCGTGAAGGTAGGAACAAACAGATACATTCCGGATACAGATTTATATATGTGGTATGTATTAATGCGCGTCTGGTACATGTTTCGATTTTCCAACAGCAACATTAACAGCTTTACAAATGTAGCCTGGACCAAAC
Source organism: Vandiemenella viatica (assembly GCA_031002005.1). Classification (NCBI taxonomy): domain Eukaryota; kingdom Metazoa; phylum Arthropoda; class Insecta; order Orthoptera; family Morabidae; genus Vandiemenella; species Vandiemenella viatica. The sequence continues at coordinate 37,406,229 of CM061918.1, read as the reverse complement.
TGAAAACTCACATTCGTATTACAGCATTCAACGCACACCGTTATGGGAACTGTCCGGGTAAATCGACGTTTAATTTAATCCATGAAATGGCTGATACCGAATTAATGCAGCTTGGTACGCATGATTCTCTTAGGACGAATCAAATTAGTATACGGGTAAATCGGTCCCAACTAAAACGGGCAACTGCTAGTACATAATTAAAGACACGGTTTCCGCACCATTACGTTCACTAGACACGACGATTGGAGTTGTGTGTTAAACAGACTGTTTGAACGGGGATGTTTCGGATTTGTTCCCTAATGACGCTCTATGGTTCTGCCAACGTGGCGGCCACAAAATCCCCGACCGTCTGCGCACTGCGGGACCGAGTTCGAATCCCTCTCGGAACCGCAAACCGCGATAAAATGAAACCGGCCGCCGAGCAATGCACTGTTGCCAACAGAACAACACACATACAGCGAGAGAGAGAAGGAAGAGTGGCAACAGCTGCTGACAAATGATACGTGGGGGGGGGGGGGGAGGAGGAGGGGGGAGAAACAGACATAAAATTTGGATGTCAAGATTGCCATATTTTCATCATCAAATACACTGGTGTCCAAAAGCTGTCACCGCCTCCTCGACCGCCAGTCAAGGCGGTGACAGCAGTCAGTTTGCAACAGCTACAAGATACGTGATGAAGACGGCAGAGCCAGCTGCCGAAACGTCGTGTTTTTACACCACCATCCGGCTGGATACCCGAGAAGATTTCATCGCATCATTACGCCTGGAAAGTCTCCACTCACACATTTAGGTCCATGACCGCATTACATTTGGGTGTCCGGATACTTTTGATCAGATAGTGTATGTGCATTTGAAAGAGGTTATTTCATTCAGGGTTATTCAAAAGTAGAAGCAGATTTTGCATATTTATTTCTTAGCAACTATAAACATATAAATACGTGACACACCTCATAGGATAGAGGAAAGTTCAGGGTTTTGTAACACCCACCTATTAGTTCCATTCGTTGACGCTAACGGCGCTATTGTCTCTTTACGTGGAAATTGCGTTTCGTGTTATAGTGTGCAAAAAGTTGACCCATTCTTGATATAAAGCATGCATTACGTCGTAAATTCAATAAAGTGTCACCTCACCATGAACAGACGATTTTCATAAGAAATTAATGGAAACATTGGTAGTACTTGAATGTCAAATGAAGATGTTGCGTTCGCTCGGGGCCATGTCGAAAGTAAATGGTAAAACTTTGAACCTCCTGTCCAATGATATGTGGCACTTATTTGTATCTTTCATAGTTTGTGAGAAAAACTAATGCAAAATCTGATCCTTCTTTCTGAATAACCCTGTATATTGAACAGCTTTCTTTTTAAAAGGCAATGATGGGAGAAGTAGCTACAAACATCTAACATCTGAGAGGGAATAATTACGACGATAATGATTGATCTGATACCCGGACTGATGAGAAACTAAGGTTACAAAGCCGATATTCCTGCAGTGTCATAGTACAATATAGTTCTGAGGCCTGCGGTTGGCAACTGTGCAGAGCTTCAGCCACGCGCCACCTACAGCGCTAGTTGTAGATTAACACAAATAGCGACTCGTTCGGAAAATTGCACTCGAGAAGAAATCCGTGGCTGAAATTCACCGGCAGCTGGTAGACATTTACGGAAAGACTGTAATGTGACAGAATGGTGTCTAAAGTTTGCAGCCGCAGAGAAAACGTCGCCGACGAGGATCATCGACCACCTATAGCTCGGATCTCGCTCCAAGCCTTTTTCCCCACTTGAAGGAGCATGTAAGAGGCCGACGATTCTTTTAAAAGGAGGAGATGAAACACTTCAGGACAACGTAGCTGAACATGCAAGGACAGGATTTTTACCAAGAGCAGAGTATTCAAACTCTTCCCACGAAGCGGCAAGTGCCTAAACCGAAGTTGAGACTATGTCGAAAGATAACGTTAATGTATGTAATATCAGTTGGCTGTATTGGTTGTATGAAATGTTTCACGGCAGGCTTTACAACCCGAGTATCTGATCACTAGGCTTTGGATCTTTAGGACGAGTCATATTTTTTCCTGCCTTCTTTTTGAGCTGAAATGCTGAGTTAAACACTGATTCGACATTTCTCATTATATATAAATATATTTTATGTAGCATATAAATGCATATTCAGATCAATTTCCTAGTTTTGGTCATATGGTCATATTTTGAGGAAAAATCTGGTAGTTTTTTTAACAGTACCGGAAATTCACAAGATATAGATGAGAAGAAATTAAGATAACTATTCATACAACTTGTAAAACAACCGAGGAATGTTTCGTTTTACTACTTTTAATTTAATAGTTCACTTATGTTTATATCTTGACCAACCTAATGGATAGTTTCAGACTTCGTTCTTGATTTAATTCTTTTGTTGATACGGCCGCCACAGCTGATAGCCGACGTAACGTAAGACAGTTCATCAACTCAGTAAATAACTTGAATATTTAGAACAGTGCAGGGTACTATATCACTGAATACAAGTACACCAAGTATTGAAGTTGACGCAAGTTTATTCAATCAGTATTAGAAACACGTATACGCCGACCATCAACTGAAAAATAATGTTTATCCGGAGATACAGGTTCACTGGAGTGAAACAGTATTCTCACTTAGCTTAAAATACAGTTTCTACCAACTCCACTGTTAATAGAACAGTCTCTGTAGATGAAGCACTTTTCTAACACACTTATTAACGGAAAGTTAATGCCGTTGTTTCAACGTGGCCAGTCAAATCGAGTCGTAAACGACAGTCACTCTTTTAGTGCCGACGCGGATGCGCGAAATTCGGAGTCCGTTTACACTCTGTAGAACGTGTCTGCTTCCCGCGAACACAGCACAACTACGTTGCCGCGCGAGCTACCTCTCTCAGCGACATTCAATCACAGACTGCTGATACTCTCAAAGAGTTTACTGCTACGAAGTATTTGTAATGGATATCGACTATCGACACCATAGACTTAGATGAGATTTGACAGTTAGCATATCGCTTTGTAATGTGACAAACTGTACTTCTGTTATACAGGTGGTCAGAAAAAAAAAAAAAAAAAGATTTTCACTGTGGTCAGAATTCACCAGTCAAGAATTAAAGTTATACATTATTGTCACTCTCTAAACGTAATGTTCCGCCCTCCTTTTAATCTCGACATTGCAGGAGAAGCATGCCTGTGTCGATCAGCGTCAATCAATATCTCAATGAAATATCCTCTGTCATTGTTAAATCTGCAGTGGATCAGTGAGTAGACCTACCACCATGCCGAAAATAAAATTTTCTGAAAGTGTGAAGTTATGTAACGAAATTTAGAAAGGAGAGCTTTAGTACAGATAAAGAGTTCTATGCTGTAAATTATATGAAATTAAAGTGATTTCAGCAAAACGGTTTAAAATTTAATTTTTCAATAGTGCAGCGAGTGCACAGAAGCAATTTATGCTGTTTACATGAAAGCAACACTACTAGATAAAAATAAACGATATATAATTGAGCATGTTTTTATGTGTATAGTAAATTTAAATGTTTGGTCATATTTTGTCATTTTTACCCATTTTTAAGATCATATTTGCCTGCATATTTCTCTTCCTTTTTTTTGTCATGAAGATCTGAACCTATTGATCACCATTAGTATCTCTGTTTACAGTAAAAGTTGTCCAATATGGCTGCTTTACAATGGCCTCACGGGGAAACAGCACCGCTACAAATTCCAGTAAATCCCGACCTGTCGCGTTACTGGAACCATAGCGTCCACTTCCAGGCCGAGTCTTTTCCGGCGAACTTTCCCCAATATTTCCCCCGTCCGCCGCACCGCTTCAGACCCATTTTTTCCGCTTAGAGGAAAATTGAAAATGTCGCCAGCGGACAGTGCAGGTAGTAAATCGAGAGCGCTGCCAACTTGCGCGGCAGTAAATCCCCCAGAGGATGCAGCTGGCGGCTGGGGAATGCGTGTACGCGTTACGCACGCACGACTGCCCCCGCATGGCGCCGCACCGCACGCATATGCGAACGGCGCGCGTCGAGGCAGCCTGCTGTCGCAAATAGAGCGGCGCGGCGCGCGTGTAGCGCGGGCAGTATGCTCATCAGCTGCAGGGGACTCTCCACACTGCACTGCTTCAATGCTACGGCACAGAGAACTATATACTAACGGAGCTCCGCTTCTGTTTCCGCAAGTGCGGAAGTTTCACAAGACTTGGTATTTCTGCTTCCGTTTCCACCTCTGCATCCTTAGTAGCGGAAGTTTAGCGGAAGATAAAAGTACTGTAAATCAAATGCATCGGCATCGGTGTCACTGTAATGATTGGGTAGCTGTTGAAAAGTATGTAAAAATATTCAGGCCTTTTGAGGAAGTCACCAGGGATATTAGCAGCTATCGAGGAAAGATTTCATCCATTATATCACTTGTATATATTGTTGTTAAAACTTTGCAAAAGGAGGACGTAAAACCTGGCATTTTTTCAGACGAGCCAAATTCCAGATTTACTGATTTTACCAAAAACGTTTTTTGTACTATTTCTACAATTTGGATCCACGATATAAGACGAAATTTTTTAATGGGGGTACCAAATAGGAGGTCGAAATCCGGTTATTTCGGATTATGTCTATAACATTCTGTCCTTAGGGACCATGCACAAGTGCACAAACTACTTGGCTCGGTCCAAGGGGGGGGGGGGGGGAGGGGTTGGCTGGAAGGCTACGCTGGGTTACGTGGGGAGAGGGGAGGTTCCGAGCCAGGCCACGTAGCTTTCCTTTTACAACATATTTCACAGTTAAATGAGGAACAGAACTCACAACAGCATGTGTTCATTTATTTCCCTCAGTTACTTATCTCCGTATGTAATTTACAATAGTCTGACAGGACAAAACAGTACAAAATGTCTTCTGGAATCAAAAGGGAAAAAAGCTACATGCTACTAGGGGGGAGGGGGGCATTCACAGGAGGCCAAAATGGAGCTACGTGGTTATCCACGCTCCCTTATGACCCTAGGAGAAACAAAGAATATGAACCTACAGAAAGTTCTATTGAACCTCAGCCTTCGGCAAGTAACATACGAGTATTTCACAACAAACTAAACATTCATCAGAAACTGCTACTTTTATCTTTTGCGTATTAATTACAGAAGTTAGAAAAACTATTATTATTATTAATATTACTTAATAAAAAGCCATTTAATGATTGCTTGATTTGTTTTTATTGTTAAAATAAACACCATGTTTCCAATTAACATTTTAATAAATACAAGTAACTACACACTAAATACAGTAAATAACATCTTTAAATTCTTCTGCTTCTGTTTCCGCTTCCGTAATGTCACTTCCGTTATATCTCTGCAATACACACCTCTCGGTAAAATAACCCGCACGTTCTGGAACAGACAATACGTTGTCGTGATTACGGTGATCACGTTGTTTTATGAAAGTTCTTGTGATCCACGCATTAGGTCTCTATAGAAACATTTTGCAAGTTAAGAATAACATAATAAAACCTGGACAAAGTGTCGCGATGATGGCGACACCTACCACCTTCTTATGTCGTACGCCGGGAGTGTTTACTCATTTAAAATGCTAAGTAATGAATAATGAAACCAATAACATGTCGAGCAAGGAAACCACAGAACTATCATATCAGCATTTAAATATTTATATCTACAGATATACTCTGCAATTCATAAAATTTTATGTTGTATAGGCTGCTTTACACCGAAATCTGTCTCTGCTCCGTGCTTTCCAATTCCGAATAACACGAGGGAAGAAATAATTTATATAAGCACCAGTGGGGCATCTTATTTCTCTAATCTTATCTCTCCTGCCATAGTGACTGACACAAGTAGGTTGGTGGGCGAAGTATTTCAGCGCACTCGTAAATGAAAGTGGGTGTACTCATGTTCACCAACAGAAACCTACGTCGTCTGTCTACCAGAGAATCGCAGCCCAGTTCATGAATCATTTCTGTGACGCTTTCATAAGAACTGTGGCAAGCAATCACGAATAGAGCTGCTGTTCTCTGTAATTTCTCCATACTGTCAATGAAACCCTTACGAAACGGATCCCAAAAGGCACAATAGCAGCCCAAACATGGGCGCACGAGAGTTCTGTACGTTATCACCTTTGTTTGTGCTTTAAAATTGTTCAAAATTCGGGGTATAAATCGCAGCCTAAAACTAGCTCTAGCCACGACTGTATTAATGTGCTGGTCGCATTTATACTATTACGCTGAAAAGCTTCAGGCAATAGACCTTATGAACCGAATTGTTTCCTTTTTACTTGTGAACAAGCAGATTGTTTCTGTTATTATTCGCATTGTCTTGCACTTTTGACAGTTTAGTGTAAGTTGCCATTCGTCGCACTATGTCGAAATAGCATTCAGTTTGCCCTCAATTTCTAAGCAACCGACCAAATTCCATACTCCCTTATAGATGATCAAGCGTAATCTACTTATTTGTGTCGATCTTCCGTAAAGATAGTTTTAACTGCATTCAGCTTCTGGTTCTCTGCAACGGAAACACTTCATAACAAAAACTGAATAACTTCTCGTGCAGATCCCAGCGTGAAAGCTAACTTGTCATTACAACATTATACACAGTTTGAAGAAGTTATCCTTAGCCTCTTCAAGTCGCCTGGGTTTCTCGATGCAAACTTTATCACTCTCAATCTTCTAAGTCAGATGATATACAAGTCAGGAGCGTTACGCTAAACTTTACAAGTCTTGTCGCGTCAAGACCAAGTTGTAGGTTACCCACATTCTTGACGCAAGGGCTTCGAGTTGAAGTTCGGAGAAGGAGCCACATTTCGACAAAATCCTGGCCACTCGCAAAACACGACGATTAATAAAAGTCGTGGTTAATGAGTATCGTCATGACGATGCAACTTTAAGTATTCACTTTAACTACTTTTATAACGAAAATAATAATACTGAATACTCTCATGGAAATACATAACATGACGATTCATATTTGGAAGACCAAACATACACACACACACACACACACACACACACACATTGTGGTTTGTTGTAGGATAAACGAGAACCGGCTCGTTTGTAGCAATTGTTTATTTGTAAAATGAAACAGGTTACGTAGCAAAACACATACAATGTCTTACAAAACAATTATAAAATATGATATGTTTCTCGAACAGAAAAAATATCCTAAAAGCTCTTTACTTTCGAAGACACACTGAGTTTATCAATATCTCTGTGATATGTGTTGCTCCTATCTAGCGGTAGTGGGATCGTTGCTTATGGATGCTAGCGCAGCCTAGGAGCTCGACTCTGAACTATTGCAGACGCGTGACCTTGATTTTTCATAATTTTGGCATTTACTCGTTAAAATTCGAAAAATTATTTTTTTAAGTAACGATGTTACCAAAGCAGAGATCTAAATTTTTAAATTGATACCTCATTTATCGAATTTGGTTATGTATGAAGAGATAACGATGGCTTGTCACAAGAAAACACCCTTTTGAAATAATACATACGGATATATTATTTGCGAACAGACGCTATCGGATCACGGAAAGACTTGATTTTCATCACGACTTGTAATTAAAAAATTGTGCCGTGTTTTCAATGGGTAGCTACGAACCACGAATTGTCTCAATGAGAAGAGCTTAAGTGTTGCCATCTGTCTGTGATTCGTTTAACTTTGTGTTCTATACGATAAGTGTATTTTTTTGTGTGGAATGTATAGTTTATAAGGCAGAGATTCGTCTTGGTGACTCGAACCTGGTCCCGTTGTACCTTCCGATCCAGTGCGGTGGCGTCTTAACACTCGCAACTACACTTGTGGGTATGTACGTATATATATACATATGTGCCATCTCCTATATATACGGTTTAGATTGCTTTGCACCCAAAAGTAATCTCTGTTTTATGCATCCCAATCCCTTATGGGGCGTCCATTAATTACGTGAGATGAAATGGGGGGGGGGGACTGGCGTTATCTCACGAAACCTCACCAAGGGGAAAAAGGGGGGCAACGGAAATCTCACATCAGGTTTTGAAATTCTTGTAGGACTGTATAGCCGAACTTAGGGGGGGGGGAAGGGGGGGTGTATAACCACCCTTGGAAGCATGAGAAAAAAAAGGGGTCTCTAAAGGTTACGAGGTCGATTAGTAGAGGGGGAGGGGGGTTTCCGTCAAAATACCACGTCATTTTAGAAGGGGGGTCCGACTAGTCTCACCAGAAATGGGGAGGGGGGTCCAGAATTCCGGAAAAACACCTCACGTCAAAAGGGCGCCCCCTTACGTTATAAGAGAAGAGTGAATGAACGCTGGCACCGAGCGTCGTGGCATCATCTTCCGTAGGACGCGGGTTCGAATCCCCGTCCGGGCATCCAGATTTGCGTTTTCCCTAGTTTCCCCAAATCACTGCATGCGAATAGCTGGATGCTTCCTTCCCGCCTCTAATGTCCCCCACATCAACGAGGCGTAAAGCCATAAGTAAAAAAAAAATAGAACGTTGGCATTAATACAACACAAACGCCTGATCTTATTTCTCTCGGATTGGTGGAACAATAATAATCCTCCATCATAAATGAAAAACACTATTGCAGATAAGAGAGCACAAGAGTTTCATTCGTTATATCTTTTGTACATACGTTACAATTCTTCAGCATCGCAATGTTGAATCAGCTTCAATTATGGCAGAGATTGATGCTTCATGATTCCTTGAACTGTCAGGCCCAAATACTTTGTTAATACATATCATCAAGGATGGAACAGCTTACTTTGTACATCTATTAACAAAGGAGGAACACAGAATAGAGACTTTCAACTAAATAACTGTGAAAATTGGTCTCACAGCTACAGACACGTGGACTGGTTGCAGGGCATATTTCCGCAGTTGCTGAAAAGTAGGTTTATAAATAAAATGCCGTCTACTGTTGAGGTGAATGTTTTTTTATTCCCCAGATGAGTTTCGCACCTATGGTTTGTGGCCCCATCTGTGGCTGTAAACATTTTTTTTACATGTATATCATTATTATTATATAAAATAAGGGAGAACAGGGGAACGGGTGCTACGGGTAATAAGAGCTTAACCTAAATAATTTGCATATCGCGTGCTACAAAACTGCGAGTTTCGTTCAAGGCTCCCTAGAGGGCATAATTGTTCCTTATTAGAAGCGGTGGAGCAGTCGCCAAACAGACGACACATTTTGTTTTCGGCTGTCCGACTGTAAGTTTTGCTACAATTATCTTAAACAGGTGAGTTTGCTATATTGCTTATGAAATTATTTTAATACTAGCTGATACCCGCGACGTCGTACGCGTGGATTAAGAATTTCGTTGCCAGAATGGAACACTGAAAGCTGTTGGTAACGTAGGATTGGTCCCAAACAACACCGAGTCGGCATAATATGACAGGAAAGCCATCACTATATCATTCTACCGCCGAACCCGTCTCTTGAAGAGAATCAATTTCAAACATAATTAAAACCAGAAAAACAAACGTAGGTGCGGGGATGTGGGAAAAGGGGGGGGGGCGTGTTAACTAAGGGCAGCTTTATTTCGGCTTGGTCTTTTCTTCTTTCTTCAGCTTAAGCTTCCGATTCTTGGGTTCTAATATCTTTAGCTGCTCGTGCTCTGCTAGAGCTATACCTTAGGCCAGTTTACGCCCGCAAGGCATGTGAAAAAAGAAGGCAAAATAAATTGGTGCCAGAAACATTTAAGCAGACACAAAGTAATAGTACAGAGAAATTCCACATCTATACTAAATTATTCATTTTGTCTCTAAACAAAATATACTAACAAAATCATACACTATCATAATGCGCGAGATGCACAACTTTAGCAACCGACCTAACATTACAGACTAACACACACATCCGTCTCTCTGTCACTGTTCGATAGGTTCTCAAAATTTCGTGACTACAACTGTTATTCATATCGAAAAAAAAAATGTTCTGTGCCCTTGCTACAGCTACAAAGTATTTCCTTGTCAAATTCCATCAATATCGGTATAGCTATTTAGTAGTCAAAACGTAACAAAAAGACAGAGACTTAGTTCCACATTTATAGTATTATTAGTGCAGATCACAAACACACCCTGACTGCGAGAGTAACAACCCCTGAGGGATCAATGTAACGTAAAAAAGAGTACAACTACAGCATTTCTAGACTACCTACGATTTGCCTCCACATTGTACCCCTAAATTTGTGATATCTACAGTTTAACATGCAACTCGAACAAGCGACGGTCCAGGCGTGACTCATACGATCAAAAACAATTTTTAAAAATCTTTGCTTCCACAGAGATTTGAACCGGAGACCACGCTTCAAACATCAGTAAGCAAGCGCTTTAACCACTGTGTTATCAGACCGCTATATGGAAAGGTAGTACAGAGACCTACACATCCAACGCGTCTGTCTATCGCCGTTCAGTTTTTTCTTTTTTAACTATATGAGAACATGTATTATTTTTACATAAAAGAGTATGCTATGTCCATCCTAATGTCAAATAGCAACACAAGTTACTAATATTTCGGCAACATTTCTGTCATTTTAATTACGAATTTATCGGCTCCTAATTGCCCGATTTGAACCGAACAACTTCCATTCGACGGGAAATTTTTCAACCAAACGTAGACAGAATTTTTTCCTTGTTTCGAAGGATAAGTTTCATAGAGATCGGATGAAAACTGTGGATTTGTATGAAGAACAAACAAACATTCATCTTTATACACAGTATATAGATACTGTAATGATTGCGTGATTACGTAGTGCCCGATGAATTACATTAATGTTTTACTTTTTAATAAAAGCGTTAACTTGTGCGGTAATGATAGCCATCAGCAAGGGGAAATTGGAGCTTAGCTCTGATTACCCCATAATTTCCCCTACGCTAAAGGAAGTTGATGTCGACCTTGATGACTTCTGTGATCCTGTTTTGAGGACAGAATTTTATAGAGCTTTGAATGATTTGAAATAAAATATGACAGTTGGAATTGATGAGATTCCTACAGAACTTCTGAAATCACTAGGAGAAAAAGTAACACAAAGATTATTCAAACTCAAATCAAAAAGTTATGAAACAGGAGAGATTTCCACTGATTCTAATAAAAGTGTAATCTTCACACTTCCAAAGAAAGCACAAGCTGACAAATGTGAGAATTATCGCACTATAAGTCTAACATCACATGCCTCAAAATTACTGAACACAATAATAAACAGAAGAATGGAAAATTTACTGGAAGGGATAGTAGGTAAAGGTCAGTTTTGGTTTAGAAAAAACTGTGGTACAAGAGAAGAAATTCTGGCGTTAAGATTGATACTTGAAGGTCGGATCAAGAGAAACAAAGATACTTTTATGTCGTTTGTTGATTTAGAAAAATCTTTTGATAATGTTAGGTGGGACAAGATGTTCAAAATTCTAAAGAAGTCTGCTCTAAAATAGCGAAGGGTACTTAATAATTTTTATAAGACTCAAGTAGCTATAATCAAAGTAGAGAATCACGAGAGTCATGCCTCAGTTAAGAAGGATGAGACAAGGTTGTAGTCTATCCCCATTAATATTCAACTTGTATGTAGAAGAAGCAATAAAGGAATTAAAGAAAGTTTTCAAAGTGGCATAAAAGTTCAAGGAGAAAAAAATCAGTATGCTACGATTTACTGATGACATTGTCTTGTTAACACAACAGGTTGAGGACATTGAGAAGTTATTGAATATCATGAACACGATACTGAAGAAAGATTTGGGACTAAATATAAACTAAAGCAAGACAAAAAGTGATGAAATGTAGTAGAAGTGATACCAATCACTGTAGAATAAATATAAAAATAGGGTCAGATGCGACAGCAGAACTTAGTGAATTTTGCTACTTCTGTGAAAGTTTACAACTGATGTGAAATGCAGAATAGGAGTAGCGAAATGAGCCTTCATAAAAAAGAGAAATCTTTTAGTTTTAAATATTGTTCAAGGACTCCGAAAGAACTTTTTAAAACTCTATGCTTGGATCACTGCACTGTATGGCAGCGAATCATGGACTTTAGGAATACCAGACAGAAAGAAAATTGAAGCATTTGAAATGTGGCGCTATAGAAGGATGCTAAAAATTAAATGGATGGGTAAAGTACGAAACGAACGAGTTTTGAAAATGATGGGCGAGGCAAGTAGTTTGTGGAAGAGTCTTACGGAAAGGAGAGACAGGATGGTAGACCACATTCTGAGACATGCAGGATTGGTTAATTTGTTAGTGGAGGGAACAGTGGAATGTTACAAGTGTTGAGGAAGACAGAGATTAGAATATATGAAGCACATTGAGGACGTGGGTTGTAAGGGGTATGTTGAGATGAAAAGCGCAAGATAGGAAGGGATGGAGGATTGCGTCAAACCAGTCGAGAGACTGATGACAAAAAAAAAAAACTTTCTTCAAATGGAGCTCTGGAAAAGCCCAGTGATAAAAGTGCTACATGTGTAAACAGCAACAAGTAAACGCTTGTAAATAACATTTAGCAGAATGTTCGACTATGGCTAAAACAGAGGTATGTGGAAGTATATAAAGTGTTGTTCGAGACCGACATTAGAGCATCACCATATGTGTAAGTAAAGTGTACATACATGCGTATGTATATACAATGATTTGTATGTAATAATTGTTACGATACACATGTAAAAACATACATTGTTGATGCTCCACTACACACACAACAGTTTTTTTCTCACTGCATTTAATTTATAAAACATAATGGTAGATTTATCAGGAAACAGAGAAACAAAGAAAGTGAGTGAGAGCGTAGGTTAAAATACCAAAAAACAGTAAAAAATTAAGGCAGCCTGACGTCTGGCGCATCATCCTCTACATCTTCCCAAAATAGGACGCCGAGAGTTTTCGACGGAGTAACTAAACCCCGCTGTTTGCCTTCACTCAGTCGTCTGGTACAGGCAACAACGATCTCTCACAGAGCCAAAATTACTGTGGCCAAGGTATTACCACTGGCAGTAAACAGACCGGCAACATTCCGGACACAAAACAAAGCCAGTGGCGCCGCCCGGGGAATTCGGCTCCGCTAGGTTGGGAGCTCTGGAATGCGGCAAACAAAACACACACGCACACCCACACAGGCTGAAGCACAGTCATCTCGTTTTCTTTCCACATCACGATGCATGTTCCTATTCCACGACAGAATAAAAAACAACAAACTTCAACGAGAAATTTGAGCGCGGGGAAATGCAGGAACAAGTAAAAATTGCTAATTCCTGTTTACTTCCGGTATTTCAGTTACAGACACGAACAAAACTATCACGACCCCCTGATGTGAACAAACTCTGGCGAAGTTTTATCACTGATAATTAGGGGAATAATGGTTGTTGGGAGAGCACGCAAAGTCGACTGGCAATCCACTTTTTACGAATGTTTAAACATTTTCAGTGCCAAATATCTGTTTATTGAAAGGACGTAATAAGGATTTATATCAGCTATTATATCGAATAAATGAAATGCGACTAATTAGCTATAAATGTAATAATATTCAGACGTAGCAGCGGAAGCGTCATCTGGCGTGGACTTCTCCACAGTGGTGTTGCAGTTCCAGGGAGGCCAGTTCTACTGTTGTCCTGTTGTGGGTTTTTTGGACTAACTTTTGACTTAGTCTTTGATGTTGATGATGATGTCTGGTTGCGCAAAGCCCGTCTGCCTTTCTATAGCCAGGGTTTGAAAAAATATCTAAATCTATTGTTGTTGGGTTTTTTAAATTTTTGTGATTTTTTTGATCTAAGACTAACGGGGGGGGGGGGGTATATACATTGACGTATTTACAAGGGGTACCTAAACCTATGCATTTAAACCTACCTAATTTAAGGGAGGTTTTTTTTTTTTAATGTGTGGTGGCGTACTTAAAACTATTGGTGGGTATATGATATGTACAGCACCTAACTCTTAAGTTGTGGGCCTATTTACAGTTAATGGTGGACTTGGGGTTTTGGAGGAATAATTTAAAAAGTTCTAAACTGCCTCGTCAGTGTCAGCTTGGGTCGCTTGACCTGGCGCGTTTCCTCTGACTCGTCTCCTATATCAGAGATTAAATTATATTTGGAAACCGAACATTTCTGGAAGAATAATTCTGATTTGGCCTTTATTGTCTCTCCAAGGGGTGGAAAACAGAGAGCTCTCCTGATTTCCCGGTTGTTGACGAACCTCGGAGCATCTGAGATGATGCGCAGCGCTCTGTTTTCCAGTGCTTGCAATTTCTTTACATGACAGTCGGCCGCCATGCTCCATATTTCCGAGCCGTACAGGAACGTAGGCTGGATGATCGCGCGGTAAAGAAGGAGTTTTGTCTCCGTGGATAGACGGTCGCCTCTCAGCAGGGGGTAGAGGCCGGCTAGTTTAGCTCTTGATCTGTTTTTAACGTCTGCTACGTGTTTACCCCACGTGAGCATTCTGTCTAGTCGCAGCCCCCAGTATCTTACATGGTCCACCCAGTCAAGTTTCAGATCCCTAATATGCAACTTAATGTCTGGAATTTTTATCCTTGTGGAAAAGATAACTGGCTGGCATTTCGTCTCATTGATTTTGATACGCCATTGGTTGCACCATTGTGTCATCTTGTCCAGGCGTCTTTGGACCTTTCCGATGGCGTATTTCGAATTCCTATTACTTGCATAGATGTTTGTATCGTCAGCGTATAGAGATATGTAGCTTTCTGTTGTATGCGGTCCATCGTTTGCGTAAATAAGAAATAGTGGAGGCCCAATCCTACTTCCCTGAGGCACGCCAGCTTCTATGTCCTTGAGGCTACTATTTGAATTGTCGTGGTATACGTAGAATTTCCTGTTGGTTAGATAGGAATGCAGTAGATGTATTAAGTTGTCTGGCACATTGTACTTATGTAGCTTGAAGAGTAGGCCTTCGTGCCACACTCGGTCAAATGCTTTCTCTATGTCTATGAATATCGCAGCAGTATCATATTCAGACGTCAGCGTCAGCGTCATCTGTTGGCTTGCGCCATGTTGATAATGCAGCTCCAGGGTAAACCCTACTACTGCTGTCTGATATGCTTTTTTGGAGAATGGCTTTTTGTCAAAGTCGTGGTTTGTTAGCGATGTCTGATGTTTTCTGGACGTGGCATCAGGGTGGTGATCAGCTGCGTGAGCAGCGTGACCACCACCGTGAGCTGGTCGCTGGGTCCGGTACGGCAGTGGCAGTGGTCAGCAGGTCGACCATCACGGCGGCCGGCAGGCTGCCGACTGGACCTTGGAGCCGTCGTGGGCTGCTCTTGGCGACGCGGTGCGGCCGTCGTATGGAGCCCGCGCGTTGTCGCCGGTCGGACGCTGTGGGGTTGCTTGGTGGAGCTGGTCTCCTGTTGGTCTCTCCTTGGCGCCATGGCAGCTTTAGGGCGATACTTCGCCTTCAGCTGCTTCTTCTTTTCGCAGCCAGAGAAGCAGGCTGCGTGATTTAGTCCGCAGTTGCAGCAGACAGCCTCCTCCCTGGCTACGGTACATTCGGCAGCACGATGGTCAGCCCCACATCTGGTGCATCTGCGCCGGTTTTTGCACTCCTTTGCCTCGTGACCATGGAGCTGGCAGTTAAAACACTGCCGGAGTTCGGGCGGAGAAGGCCTCTTCTTGGCAGCCTTCCTAGCCCTCTCTCTCGGCAGTGCTGAACCGGCCACAGGCGACGGCTGGCTCGGCGGGCTGGGCTGCACCATGTCGCAGCCGATGCCCTGGTCACTCAGCAGGCTGGTGGCACTCATCAGGTCGGCGGGGCATGAGGCAAGGATCTGCAGGCCTCCCTCGACAGGCCAGCAGAACAGAGGCAGCTCTGTAGCCAGCAGGAGCTGTACATACAGGCCGCCCCAGTTACCCTCATAAGCCGCCACCACGGGTTGGACAGGACCCTGCTCCGTGGTTGGTGCTGGTTCTTCCTCTTCTTCTTCTGGCGTGGGCGACGCTGGAGCTGCCTGGTCTGCCGCAACGTCGTCCCTCGGAGGGCTGGTTTGCGCTGGGGGCTCCGGGATTTTGAAGCCTGGTGCCTCTGTCCCTGGAGTCTGCAGCGTTGTGGTTGTAGAAGCAACATTTGTGCCTCCCGCCACCTGCCAGTCCTCTGTTGCCGCTGGTTGTTGCTTCCTGTGCAGCCTCTTTCTTCTTCCATTTAGTTTTCGGAAGAGTTTCTTCGCGCAGAAACCCTCCGCGAGAACCAATGGAATTGATGCTAGGGCATCCGGGCGCTTGAGCCCTTTTGCCGCAGCATCGTCGTGAATCAGCTTCACATCTGGGTCTTCCACTCCTTGGAAGGCCAGGGCCGAACTGCAGTCCATGTAGTTGTCTGGAATGGTCCATCCGTACTTCGTGCCGGCGTTGATGACCCACAGAGTGAAGGAAGAGTCATAATTCTTCTGCAGGAAGTTCCTGAACTGCAACTTGTCGAGGTTAGGCGTAAAGCGCTTCAGGTCGAAACGGCATACTTGTCCATCTCGCTCGCGATTTCCCTCAATAAAGATATCATCACCAGCTGCTGAGTCGACTGCCGACAGGTCGGCATCTGTAACAGCCGCTGACATGATGATCGTCTGTCCCCTGAGTGGGCAGTCGAGTGAGTGATATTCAGACGTTTAAGACTGGCAGCACTAATAAAGCAAGCACGGCATCGATGGAGCGGACTGCGTATGGAGCCACGACACTCAGTGGCCGGCTGTAACATGGAGAGCTTTATGTAAGACCATCCGCCCGATAATTACAAGAGCACTCTGCTTTCCAACGTTCGTAGATACAATAAAGTTAAGATCAGAAATATTTTTCCAAAGATGCTCTGTATCCGAATACGACCTCATATCTGAGATAGGAGACGAGTCCGAGGAGATACGTGATGTCAAACGTCCGAAACTTACACTGACAAGGCAATATAATATTTACCCACTCCCCAACCTCCCTTTCCCTCAAGACCACCCTTAGTGTAAATAGGCTATGAGTAGGTCCAAAATGACTACAAAAAAGACCCACCATTAAGTTAAGTAGTGTAATCTCTTAATTATAGGCTCCCTTGTAACAACTATACTATATTAAACTTTCTCCAATAGGTTAGCAGGTATTTTGTAAATATGCTTATGTAAATATTCCCTTCAATAGTATTAGCAAAAGCGTTTAATTCAAATGTAAATAACTTAGTCCTAGGAAAAATTGATTATTAGTATTAAATTTGTAGAAAATTATGTAGGTGCGCTGTCTTTGAAAGGCTGACGGGTTTGCCAAACCAGGCTGACCATTGTAAAGACATGACATTACAAAAGCCATGTCCAGCAAACCAAATATCCGACAGCAGCAGCAGTATCATCACAGTAGCAGATTCTAGCCAGATGACGCAGTGCTGTGCTGTGGTTTCTGGATTATTCCAACAGCAGATCCCTGATAAATAAGACACCGAAAGTCGTCGAAACTTTGTATTTTTATCGCACCATCCGGCTGTAATCCCGCTAAGACTATATTGCTTAGTAAATTTTTACCTGAAGAAAGTATATACATTTAAGGACCTTTTTGAAAATCGAGTTTGAGGCACTATTAATGATGTACAGAAAAGTATTCAATTTTTTTTTTTCAAATTTCGTGTCTATCTTTCTGTCTGGATGAGCTAGATTTACGCAAAAACTACTTGTCAGATTTTATTGGGTTTAAAATAAAATACAACACTTAGTCTCGGGGATAGTGACCAGCTTTATCAACAGGGCCGGCGCTAGGATTTTGGGGCCCGGGGTAATCGTTCTTAGCAGTCACGTAACCAGTTGGGGGCCCTTGGTCAATTCATCGGGTAGGGTCCTCCCTCAGACCAAATGGGCGACTTTTTTTTAACTGTACAACTATCTAGCGGGGGCCCCTACAGACGTTCATCAGGGCCCCCGTCAGTCGGGTGGGCCCCGGGTACATTTGAACCGCTTACCCCCCTCCCCCCCTACCAACGCCGGCTGTGTTTATCAATAGCTGTATCCAGTATGCACTTTGTACATGAAGTCCTAAAAGCTACCCGTCAGTGCGCTGAAACGCCGTATACTGGATGAGGGAGGTACAATGGGACCGGGCACGAGCCAAAATCCCCGCGTATCATCCGTCCTGACTGCGGTTTTACTGAGCCACCAAGGCGAATACCGGGGCGATCCCGAATCTCCGACTCATAAATTACACAAAAATAACCTTATCACACGCTAAATGAACATAGTTGCACTTTCATAGACAGATGGCAACAATTTTCTTCTTCCATTAGTACTTAGTACTACCTGCTAGTAGCTATAAAGTGTTTGGCGTCAGCGACGGCATGCGACCATAAAACCAAAGCTCCAAATATGATCATGCCAACGATGAAAAAAGAAAACTCATCGAGGCAGCCGACACCAAATTGTTGGAAAAAGGTGGGGAAGAAAAAGACATTAGCCCTATAAGATGGTTAGAGTTGAATGGAAGTAAAGAATGCGGGGGAGATTTCTAAGAGAGTGATTCCCAAGAGAGCTGAATTCCGTAATATATTACCCACCTATAAAGTCACAAGAGATAGTGTAAGTGCGTCATAAAAAGGATAACACTTGCAAAAAGCCTTATCTAAAACCGATGAAACTGTACGAAACACTATAATGGGAAATCTTCAGTGGGGTCATGAGTTTCAAAGAACAAACAGGGTTGACGTATATATTTATTCGAAAAAATGTAGCAGATTTTACATTTTTATTTCTCACAAAGTATTTAAAGCTGCAAATCCATACCACAGAGCATTGAATAGAGGAAGGTTCAAAGTTTTACTGTATACCTCAGGGGTGGCCAACCCAAATGATTTTGCGGGCCACTTTCGAAATGCATCATAACTCCGCGGGTCGCATATAAAATTAAATATCCTCATATTAAATTTAGACCCACTATAGACATTTTTTGGAGTGAATAATTGAAACATAATGAGTTATTATTATTGTGTCTACTATTATTCTAACATTAAACATTGATAATATAATAATAATAATGATACTAAACGCACATTTTAAAGAAATATATAACACTAAAAATTATATACAAAAATTATTTAAATATAAACGAACTAAATTTTGAAAATATGGATGCCCAAATAATGTATTTTTAATACATTGGTTTTCACTACTTTGTTCATTATGAAATAAATATATTTTGTAAAAGAATGATGAATCTCGTGGGCAGGAAAAATATTCAAGGCGGGCCGTGGGTTTGCCACCCGTGATATACATTTAATATGCCTCCGCGCGAAAGCACTTTGGATAAGCTCAATACCTTCATTTAACCTTCGAGGACAACAAGTACTTTCCCCTTCGCATATGCATCAACCATCTTCTACGAATTTCTTATACCAATTATAAAGCTGTATATGATGTGGTGGCACTTTATTGAACTTACGACGGCATGCACGCTACACATCGACAATGGATTCACTTTCTGCATACTGTAACACATAAAACGACTTCCCCTGTGGCGTCCCAATTTACACGTAAACAGACAACAGCACTGCTGGCGGCAGCTAATGGAACTAACAGGCGGGGGTTACAGACTATGAATCTTCCTCTAGCCAATGATATGCAGTACGTATTTGTATCTTTTATATTTTGTGAGAAATAAAAATGCAAATTCCGCTCCTTCTTTTTGAATAACCCTGCATTATCTAGCCGTAAAGTCACAAGTGGTAACAGGAGCAAGTACGACGTAGAAAGGTTAACACTAGCAAAGGTCTTACGGAATAAAACTGTGTAGAGCACTGTACTAGTAGGACTTCAGTGCGGACATGGGTATCAAGGGATGCAACCACATCAGAAATATATGTGAGGAACGTAAGTGGTTTTCAAGCAGGCAACATGGTTTCAGGCAAGGATATTCATGCGAATCTCAGTTGGTGGGATATATGCAAGATATTTCAGATGAAATGGACAAGGGAGGCCAAATTGATAGTGTAGCACTAGATCTGTCTAAGGCGTTTGACAGAGTAAGCCATAAAATGGTAGTAAATAAGGTAAAAACCATTGGAGTGGATAAGAAAGTAATTTGCTGGGTAGAAGAATTTTTAAAAGGTAGAAAACAGAAAGTTAGGGTAGGAAATGTAGTATCAAAAGAAGTTGAAGTAAAAATGGGTGTGCCACAGGGTAGCGTATTGGGACCATTGCTATTCATTATTCTAATGAATAATTGTGTTGATTGTTTACTATCTGAAATTAGATTGTTTGCAGATGACATACTAATGTTGTATAAAAGAATCAAAACGATAGAGGATTGTAAACAGTTGCAGGGTGATCTGGACAGGATATCTAATTGGGTTGGTAAACATGGAATGAAGATAAATGCAAAGAAGAGTCAGCTTATTAGATACACAAATAAAAATCAAAAGGTTAATTATGAATATAAGGTGGGGAAAGAATTGCTTGCTGAAGACTTGAAATGTAAGTATCTTGGAATTACTTTTGATAACAAACTTAACTGGGCAGGACACATAGGACAGGTGGTAGGAAAAGGTTTCAAAGTTCTGCACTTGTTGGAAAGAGTGATGAGGGGATGTACGAGAGAAGTCAAGGGATTGAGTTACAAAACTTTGGTCAGACCATTGCTCGAATATGGTAGTGTAGTATGGGACCCTCATTTTACGTATCAAATACAGGAGTTGGAGAGGGTGCAAAAAGGGCTGCCAGCTTTGTTTCTGGAAATTATCGCAGAATGTAGTCAGTGACGGATATGATAAAGGAGCTGGAATGGGATTCATTGCAAGACAGGAGAAGAATGAGGAGGGTCATGGGAGTGTACAGGGCATATACTGGCGATGAGGCATGGAAAGATATTGCAATAGGTATGAAAAGTAGTGCATGGAAGGGAAAAGATGACCATGACCACAAGCTGGCACTCGATATCAGGCACAAGGGTGTAGGAAGATTCTCTTTTTTAGGTAAGGGTGTCAGGGATTGGAATGAGTTACCAAGAGAAATGATGAATAATTTACCGAAAACTTTGAAAGAATTTAAAGATAAAATTTGTAGAGGGCAAATGTAGGTAGGTGCAGGATAGGGGGAAGATGGGTGTGTAGGGAAATTGCCACCGGAGCCTGTGCTCCATTGCAATTAAATTAAATTAAATTAAATTAAATACGGTGGATGTATATATAGTACGACATCCAGCTATTTCACCCCTAAGCCGTTCGCTTTGGTTATCCTTCGTTTGTGTGAAATTCTGCATGGTTAATCCACGGCAGTACAGCTGTCAGATCGAGGATTACAAGACCGTGTTAGTGACCTATAGTACAGATAGCGGTACCACCGTAAACATAACTAGTTTTGTCTTGTTGGATTACCGTCGTTCGTGCTTACTAATACTGTAACAACTATTAACCGCGACTCCGTAAACGTGGACTATGAATTTTGTTGCTGGAATTGGATACAGAAAACTACAAGTTAGGTAAGAGGAGTCTCAAAAAGAACGGAGTCGAGAAACTATAATACAAAATGTATTGATGCTAAAAACTTTTAAGTAAATGTAAAATAATAGGCTGATGCAGCGCAAGTCCGCAACCATACTATATAATAAGTTGTGGCTGTACAGACGATACACAAACTTACTTCGAGAGAAATAAAGCCTGAGCGACCGATATTATAATATAAAGACACACGATATCCATCTGTCACCGTACCCAGAAACAAAATATCCTATATTCTTCCTAATGACACATAGTATTTCCTTGTCGATTCCCATCAAGATCGGTTTAGACGTAATAAACAGACATTTAAAATATTAGTTTGTATAGATGAACTCATGACTTGGAGGGCGACCGAAGCGTTAAAATTCTCCACAGCTACCATTGTGATTAATGAGTCTCGAAAATGTTTGAATTTGAACTTCATTCCTCTAATCCTGCATCAGTCTGAGCTACTATATTTACACATACCGAATTAAAAAAAAGATTTGGACACTGGGTGCCAAAATTCTTTACGGTGGTTGTTCATACCCGGAAACGTTCGTGACTGCTTCATTACGGATTTATAAGTTTTAAAAAAAAAAAAAATCAGTAAAAAATGTGGCGCGTGACGGGACATAAATCCCCTGGTCCCTGAGGGGTGGGTTGAGCCCTGTTGACCCGCGCGCTCCTAGCGGATGTCAGCGTGAATCACTCACCCCGTCTGCGTGGAAATATAAAACTCAGCCCTCCCCCCTGTGGAGGAGGGAGGGGGACGGTAATTCTGGATGGTACTCGTGGCGAATACCAACACTGCGCAAACAAAACAGGAAACATTTTACCCTCGAGCGCCGCTATTTCGTTCGATCGCGGGCTTTGCGAGTAATAAATAAAATAATACGCGGGGGGAGGGATATATACGGCGCGGCTGAGCTAGTTATGACTTGACCATATATCGCCGCGTTACCACGCCAAATCCGTGTGGGGCTGTGTTGTTTGATTGTGATCATTCAGTTAGCGGTTCGAACCGGGCTCGTATGAGGCATTAACATTACCACAAAACTACTGCCAGTACTGACAGGGGAGCCAACTGTACGCAGACAAATCTATGGCTCCTTACATCACATATACCAACAAGCATAGCATAACATATTCGTTGTGTATTCGTCCCTTTATTGTATTTATTTAATGAACCGACAATGTTATGTGGCATCATTAAATATAATCGTTGCAATTTATCGATGTAAAATATTTCATCGTTTATCTGCTTGTCAGGAAACATGCTCAAAGAAGTACAGAGTTAAAAATCATATTTTTATTTAATTTAATATTATTGCAATCGAGCGTACGCTCCGGTGGCAATTTCCCTAAACACCAATTTTCCACATTTTCTGCAACTACCAAAATTTGCCTTTTACACGTTTCAACTTTAAATTTTTTCAAAGTTTTTGGTAAATTATTCATCATTTCTCTCGGTAACTCATTCCAACCCCTGTCCCCCTTACCTAAAAAAGAGAATCTTCCTACACCCTTGAACCCGATATCGAGTGCCAGCTTTTGGTCATGGTCATCCATGCATTAGATCTACTTTCAATTCTTACACAAATATCTTACCATGCCTCGTCACCAGTATAAGTCTTGTACACACCCATCACCCTCCTTCTGTCTTCCAATGAGTCCCATTCCAGCTCTTTTATCATATCTGTTACTGATTGAGTTCTGCGGTAATTTCCAGAAACAAATCTAACAGCCCTTTTTGCAACATCTTCAACTTCTGTATTTGATACGCAAAATGTAGGTCCCGTACTACACCACCATATTCAAGCAATGGTCTGACCAAAGTTTTGTAACCCAATTCCTTTACTTTTCTCGTACATTCCCTCGTCACTCTCTCCAACAAGTGAAGAATTTTGAAAACTTTTCCTTCTACCTGTCCAATGTGTCCTGCCCAGTTAAGCTTGTTAACAACTGTAATGCCAAGATATTTACATTTCAAGTCTTCAACAAGCAATTCTTTCCTCACCTTATAATCATAATCAGCCTTTAGTTTTTTATCTGTGTATCTAATAAATTGACTCTTCTTTGCATTTCTCTTCATCCCATGTTTACCAACCGAACGAGATATCCTGTCCACATCACCCTGCAACTGTTTACAGTCCTCTATCGTTTTGATCCTTTTATATAGCATTGTGTCATCTGCAAATAATCTAATTTCTGATAGTAAACCATCAACACAATTATTCATTAGAATAATGAATAGCAATGGTCCCAATACGCTACCCTGTGGCACTCCCATTTTATTTCCACTTCTTATGATACTGCATTTTCTAACCTTTTTTAGAATTTTTTCACACAGCAAATCACTTTTTCACCCACTCCAATAGTTTTCAACTTATTTATCGCCGTTTTATGTATGATTCAATCTGTCAAAATCTTTGGAAGATCTAATGCTACACTATAAATTTTTCCTCCCTTATCCATTTCATCCGACATACCTCGTACAGCCTACTGAGATTCGCGTGAATATCCTTTTGCAAAGCCAAGTTATCGACTAGAAAACCATTTACGTTCCTCACAGGCTTTTCTGAAGTGATTGCATATCAGTCTCTCCATTAATTTACCTACCAGTGATGTCAACTGATTGCCTTGTAATTTTCGTCCGTATTCTTTGTTTGATATTTCGAACACTGTACTGATTTTAATCACATTAAACTTCACGTAAACAATTTACGTCTATCAAAACAATACTTAATCATTCGAAAAATATTCAAGTTACAATCAATCAATGTTTATCTCTTTCCGAGAATTATGCTCTTAACTAAGATACGGAGGGATAATTTTTCTGAACAGAGTTTGCAGGAATACGAAATTGGTTTTAATTCTTGGAACATGTGTTTCACATGTCTGATATTATTTATGCTGAGTACAGCAAGTGGAAAAAGGAAGTGGAGTTATTAGTGGAGGATCCTGGAAGCGACCATAAAGGAAGAGATAGGAATTAATACCTACGTCGTGTGTAGGAGATGATTTCCTGTGGGAACGGGGGCTAGCGGAATGAGGGCGGAAAATGTAATATTACACACGCGGCTCTTAATTAAAACTTCTACAAGGGACAGACACAAAGCTGTAATCTTGTGACCCGCTGTTCGCAATCACATCTCACCAGCACAAATCTGGCGGTTGCCCATATTGCGCAGTTGCTGATCAATAGATTTTTATAAACAAATGACGTCTACGAAAAATTGTTTTTAATGTTATTTTATTCCCCAATATACATAGGTCAAACATTCACGAACTTCAACATAAGACATAAATAACATATCAGAGCAATAACATGTGCAAATCAATCAACTTTCGCCGAGCATTTACTAGTCCGTAATCATCCCCCTATCACCGTACAGATAGACATGACAATATTAAAAATTAACAACCACAAAAAACACCCGCTAACGGTTCAAGAAAGCTACCACATACACTAGGTCATGGTAAAATAAGTACTAAATGGATTCATTAATTTAGCAAATAAAACAGTATTCAACACACCAAAAACTACCACTACACAGGAAATCTAGTACAGAAACTCTCATAATAATAACAAACAAAAACGTCGAGTATAACTGCTAACGAAAAGAGAGAAACAGATTAACAGAATAACACATACGCAATAACACAAACAAAAACTAAGTCAGGTTGGCACCACTGTAGTTAAAATCATAACAACACATTTAAACATGCTGTATGTAGCATTCGTGTGCTTGTATTTTCGATGTTGTAGTTTATAACCCGGCTATTTTCTTTTCAACCTCACCAGGAAAGCCAGGTTATAACCTGCCGATGATGCCTTTTATTTGTTTTGGTAGTTGCACATATTAATGTAAGGCATTTAGTTGAATATGATGTTCAATAAACAAGAAAAACCACACATATACACCATCAACATGAAACGTTTATTCAAAACCAAGATAATAATAACCTCTCTCAATCTTAATACAGTCCATGCTCTCTTTGTTTCTCAGCGATCGCACACATCTCTCTCTTACTATATATAATTTTCTTTGGCCGCGCCCGCTGACCAAAGATTATTGTCACTTGAAATTAATACTTAAAAACTAGTCTCAGCGTATAGCGTATATGTTACAAGTTGAATATAGTAGCATGTGTTTGCTTACAAGTCTGTAACACTGCTAAATAGTGCCGCATGTATAAAAAGTTCTGTAAAAGTGCACAAACTGCTGTTCCAGACCGCCAGATGAAAATTATCACCATTCCTGTAAGTACAGTGTGTATATACTATTTCAGTTAATAATTGTAATGATACACATGTAAAACCATACATTTACAACCATTGATGACGCGCCAAAACACAAGGGCGAAATAATAATAATAAATCTATATCTCTAAAACGAAAACCGGATATAATGGTCTCATAAATATTCGGAAACTACGGAGCAGATTTCGATGGGGTTTTCACCGTTTTAAAGCTTAGCATCTCAATTCAGTTGTTTGGCATGTCTTAAGTTTCAACGTTAAACAACGCAGGAGAATTAAATTAAATTCTGAACGTATGATGACAAATCCCAAAGATGGAAGGATTAGATGTTGCATACTTCGCACTAAATGAAGGCAATAAGATAACTTTACAATAATAACTATTTTGAACACTAAACAAAACTTGAAGTATTCCTTTAATTCGGGATATTCAATTTTTAAGGGCCATATATAGCCGTAAAAACAACAGAGAGTTTCTTTAAGCACGATCTTTGGACAATGTCTTTGGCCATCAGCATTAGTCTTCTGTTTACGGTAATATTATTCCGGGTGCACTTTTGATAGTTGTATAAAATGATAAAAGGCTGAATCTGCGGAGTTAAAGTATCTGGCGTTTCGAGTAAAAAGTATACCCATTCACTTCGAAATTAAATCAAATGTGAGTTTGTAACATAATCTAGCGTTGCTTAGTAATGTAGTAACGCAATTTCTTAGCCAAATTAACGAAGCTTTATATACGCGAATCTTTTCGGACGAATGACAATAGTGTACGTGCGGTTTGCTTTAATTCAGAAAAAAGTTGGCGCAAATTTTATAAAACTTTGTACAAATGTTTCTCATTGCGGGAATAAAAATAGGGTACGGGTAAATCTACGCCAACTATACCGGGCAACGCCGGGAACTCCGCTAGTTTACACTAAAAACAACAGTTGTTCGTAGGTGGCATTTTATTTACAAAAATCTATACATCTAATCCGTTTCTAAGCGCAGTTAGTGGTAGTTAAATTCATCAATCGTCGCGTACACAGCATCCTCAGTACGTTTTATATTACTTTATTTTCCGTGCAGTTTGATACTTGGTTATAAAAATCTTGGGTACCAAGTAGAAGTTGCCGATTTTATTTACATAAAACAAAACAGAAAGACCGCTAGAATCTTGGAATATGGGAATTAATCTCGCAAATAAAAAGCAGGAGATTTGAGGATGACAAAACCAGGAGGAATACGAGAAGCGACAAATGTAGTAGACAAACCACTTCGGCCAGCTGAAGGCCATGTTTATACGTATATACCTCAGAGTTCATTCTCATGGAACGGATCTTTTGTCAAGCCAATGAATCTGATTGTATGGAAAATAGTATCTTCAACCTCATTTCTTTCGCTTGCAATGTATTTATCATTATTATTAGGGAGCGTCCATAAACTACGTGGATCGGTCTGGGGGGGGGGGGGAGACGGGTTGGCTTGAAGGCTACACTGTGCTACGTGGGGGAGGGAGAGAGGCGGTTTCCGAGCCAGGCCACGTAGCTTCCAGGCAAATATTTTTTTACAATTAAAATGAGGTACAGAACACACAACAGCATGTGAATACTCGTATCAATTTCCTTCATTTAATTATCTCCGTATGTAATTTATACTAGCCTCACAAGAGAAAACGGTACAAAATGTCTTCTGGAATCAAAAGGGAAAAAAGTTCCGTGCTAGGGGGGGGGGTGGGGGGGGGGGTGGTAGGGGCAAAAGCCACGTTGGGATACGTGGGGGTGGAAGGGGAGTTCGCAGGAGGCCAAAATGGAGCTATGTAGTTTATGGACTTTCCCTTACGGGCGGTTGGAACCATATTGGATCATGCAAAGCGTTGACTTTCATCATGGCTTGTAATTAAAGATTTATCAAAAGTTTCCACTGGTGGTTAGAACCAGAGATTGTCAGTTCCGAGTACAACGGGGGGACTTAAGTGTTGTCATCTGCCTGAGATTTGTGTAAGCTATACTTTTATGATATGTGTATTTTTGTTTGTGAAAAGTGTAGTTTATGAGGCAGAGATTGGGGACATAGGTGATTGACCGAAACCGCCTGAAAAACACAATCAGGACGGGCGGTACGAGGGGACCGGGGCTCGGAGCCGGTCCCGTTGAACCTCCCCGATCGAGACAGCTGGCGCCTTACACTCCCGGATCTCAATGTATTTATACTACGTGAGATATATTTTAAATAAGGAATTTTAGATGCGTGGATGTTTGTTGCCAAGTCACGCTTTATGGCTCAACAGATTTGAATGAAATTTGGTGCAAAGTTAGAATACAGTCTACATCAACATATTAGAAAGCATTGCGAGAAACGGATAATTCCTTTATGAATTTTCGCTGTCAATTTACATATTGCCGTTGCGAGCAATCACAAAAGAGTCTCCTTCTTCGACGTCTACTCTTTTTTTGTTGTTACTGGTTTTTATAAAATTGGCCAGATATCAAAGATAATATATCACCAAATGATACAATGTAGGGTTGCTATGACATAAAAAGCGTGAAAACGTATGCACTTGATAACCAAGAAATAAATTTGGGAACCGTTAAATGCTTTAGGCAGACAGTGGATTGTCAAATACGTGAGACAGTAATTTTCCACACGCATTCAATTCTGTTGACATATTCCGGAACGGAAATGAAAAGTTTGATTTATGTTTGTCCGGCGTGTTTTAAAATTACTTAAAAAAAAATTATTTAAAAAAAATGATGGAACCATCTATTGACAGATGGGTGTACCTAAAATATGGATAACACAACAGATTTTTTAAAAAAATTGTCATTAGTTGCTGTCGCTGCGAACAAATAAAATCCGATCCAATGCAATCGACGACGTGATCTGCACACATATTGACGCACTGGTTATAGAGTCAGGATTAGGGATTGCAATCCAGCAATGCGGGATCCCGCATCATTAGACAGTCTGGCGGATCCCGCACAAAATTAAGCGGATCCGCAATCCGCAAAATGCGGATAAAACGCGTTTCAGTGCGTGACTCGCTGCCCCACTCGGTCTCTGTCGGATGTATTGCACTGTTTGCCTATACCCTTCCAGATGGCATTTGGCGCGTGTGTACAAACGCATGTTTTTGTCAACCTTCGTCATTCGTAAGTAAATAGATACACTTTTACGTATTCATTTTCGAGGTAACATTTTTGTAATTTGAGTTATGATGCGTATTTAGTACGATTTTGTAACTATATAATTATTTTTTATGTCTTGCAAACGTTATCTGTACTACAAAGTTACAGCTTTTTATTCACGGTTGCATTATTCCCATTTTCTGTATTTGCAGATAGAGTTATTGTGGCAATTTCCTCTTTTGCGGCTAAAATTTGATTATTCGTTGATAGGAAACTAATGTTATCGTAATTTTAATCGCATACCTATTTATTTAGCAGCTATCAAAAGGCAATTGTATATCCTTTGACTTATTGCTGTTTTGGCCGCTGCCTTAATGCGTTTCTTTGACGAAAGCCGCCTGTTTACATGTGCCGCACAGGCTACAGATTAATACCTCTTCTTCTTGTTATTATTTCGACTAAAGGCAGAAAAAGTTGTAATGA
Source organism: Vandiemenella viatica (assembly GCA_031002005.1). Classification (NCBI taxonomy): domain Eukaryota; kingdom Metazoa; phylum Arthropoda; class Insecta; order Orthoptera; family Morabidae; genus Vandiemenella; species Vandiemenella viatica. The sequence continues at coordinate 37,376,982 of CM061918.1, read as the reverse complement.
AGTTTTTACGGGTGTATCGACGATGTGTGTTGTAGGAACACAATACTTCGACAGCTGCCTCCGCCGTCTCCCTCACGTGTGAAATCTCGTGTTTTTACAATGAAGTCCGGAGATACAACCTATGAAAACTTCACTGCAGTCTCCTTTCTTACTAAAATGTAATAATTTCCACTCTTAAAACGTAGCTATGCCACATATGTAAAATTGAAATACTTGACAGCTTAAGTATTGGTGAGTAGTTTCCTTTAGTAACATTGAATCAACTGTAAGATCAGTCAAGGAATCAGGAGATATAATAATGAATCACACAAAAACAATTTTTGTAAAAAAAAAAGAAAAGAAAAAAAAAAAAAAAAACCTAGTCTTCTGCTTGTGCAGTGACAGAAAGTTATGAGATCTTGTTCTGAGCCAAGTCTACACTTTACAGAGTATATTCACTTCACTTTGTGAAATGGAATGCTTTCTCTCGGTGTTATGGAACGTTTATTTAGAATTTAAAAAAAAGCTCTGGTAACTTGGTCACTACCCAACCATGTTTTTAAATTCATGTGATGTATTGTAAGGCACATAATATGACCTAACACTGAATATTTTCCATTTTTTATTATTTATTTAAAAATTGGTTTAGATTAAAAAACAAAAATGTAAAACCTCGAAATGTACTTAAGACATGCTAAAAAGTTTTAATATCATTTTGCCAATTAAAATATTGTTAACTGTTAATTTTTATCATTTAACATTAAAATTGATTTGTTAATTTAATTATTATTTAATTTATTGACGTTTGAAGTAACCATGTTTTAAATATAAGCGTTAAAAAACAGTTTGCGCCAATCCCGCACGGATCCCGCGGGATTGGCGCAAATCCCGCGCGGATCCCGCGGGATTGAAAACACTGCGGGATTGCAATCCTTAGTCAGGATTAGAGGCCCATAATTAAACTAGAAATCTATCTCCACGAATGATCGTAAGTTTATGAAGAAACTAAGTACATTTAAATTATTGTTTTATTTGTGTAGTTCTGCGTTTCGTTGAAGCACTGAGGGATCAGTCCTTACGCAAATCAAGTGGTAAATCTGTTCGCATATCACTTAGTCCGCGCGACGCTGGAATTCTATATTTATTCATATGTACATACATCAGATATTGTCCAGCAATTCAGTAAAGCATATCGTAATATAAACTACTCGCAGACACAACCAGTAAAATGAAATATAATCCTTGCCAAAAAAATCTAACATTATCACCAAAAACTAAGCGTCACATTACACTTCACCGTCCTTTATGTTGACAGCATTGGTATCTGTGAGGAATTTATATCAACTTTTTAACTGTACTTTTTGGTGTAGTATCCTCAGAACAACATACGCTGTCCTTCTTAAAAAAGGTTCTCTAACACGCAATTTTGCTCTCAATAATTCGCATCGTGTTAAATCCTCTTTAAGAGTTAATAAATTCCAGTGCAACCAACTTGGCGGATTCTCTATACTACGTCCGTCCATCGGATTTATGGACACAATACCCGACGCCTATAGAAAGAGCCAAATAATCGCGTCAAGATGGTGTGACGCATTTTTGTTGTCGATTTGTTCTGACACTAATATTTTGCTGCGTATATATACACATTAAAATTTAATTGGCTCCCCTAAACTTACAAACTGTGATAACACTGTCGAAATCTTTTCGAGCGTTTCTAAGTGGTGCCAAATTATGGCTAAAAAAAAGTGTAGTTCGTAGGAAATGTTGAGGATCTATACTTTTTGTTTGTTTGTTTTTTGTTTTTTTGTTTGTTTATCGCTTTATGCCTTGTCTACTTCGAGGTCACCAGAAGCGCGAAAGGACGATCAGCAAGGATCGGAGATGAACTCGACAATGATCTTTTTAATGAACCATACAGTCATTGCCTATCGGGATTTCGGAAAACCATTTTAAATCCAAATCGCAAGGGCCGGACGGGATACGAACCTGCTGCCTCCCGAATACTGGGCCTGCATTGTTGCATCATGTGAGAGTTTTGTAAGACATATCTCTGTTTTTACATCAGACCTGAGGTTTCAAATATTTATTTCTTATCACCAGATTTTTTTTTTTTTAAACTATATTATGTAGTGACACTGTTGATTAAACTGGATGGTCATTTTAATGTCCTACGGAAAAGCGCCAGGAATGCGGAAACTTCTTCCACCAAGCTATTTGGGTCACAATGGCAAATGAGATAACATTAGAGAAATTAGATGTTGTACGAATACTTATATGAATTCTTTCTTCCCTCGCGCTATTCGCGATTTGGATTGCATGGGATCCGTTTCGGTGCAAAGCACCCTCTGCCACCCACAATATTGTGACATGCAGAGTATAGGTATACATGTAGAACTCAGGGTTTCAGCCATTCTTTTCCTTCTTTTTTTTCACGGTTTACGTCAATAGCGTTGAGAGAGTTGATAATATGAACAATTTCCGTATTTCTATGATTATAATGAAAGAAACTTTCTCATTGTTAATATTTGAACAATTCTCGTATTTCTTTGATTATAATGAAAGAAACTCTCTCATTAAATTTTAACCCACAACCAATAGCGTACAAAACACTAGTACGTCCGCATTTGGAGTACTGTTTTGGAATTTGGGATCCGTATCGCAAGGGATTGATTGACTCGTTAGAGAAAGTACAGAGGAGAGCCGCTCGATTCGTGACTGGTAGTTACATTCCTTACGAAAGTGTCACAGAGCTGATACGTGGGTTGGGCTGGGATTATTTGACGGACAGACGACGTCGTTTTCGTTTGAATTTGTTGGAGAATATGCGAAAATCTTTAATTTACGAGTGCAACGAAATACTTCTTCCGCCAACCTATTTAGGTCGCAATGACAGGAGGGATAAGATTCGAGAAATAAGATTCCGTACTGATACATTTATGTATTCTTTCTTTCCTCGTTCTGTTCGGGATTGGAATGCACTGAATTAGGATTGGTGCTTAGCACCCTCTGCCACCCACAGTATTTGAGATTTGCAGAGTATAGATGTAGATGTTGAATTCAGTATTTTATACATGACCTTCTTATTCAGAAATAAAATGTGTCACTTCCAACATTCCTGTATTATGAAATTGCAGATATCACATTTAAAAAATTAATAGCTTTGAAAATGTCGATAAATTCTACCGAATATACACGGAAATTACGTGCCAATTATGTGCAATTAGAGACGTGAATTTTCACCGCGACACATCACTTCATTAACTGAGTTTAATGTGCCTAATTATTGTTCAAACCCAGGTAATTTTAATTTTATTGAGAGTGGTGTAACTCATAATTATTATTACCTTGTTTTAATGAAATTTTATTGGCTACCATTGGTTCGAAAAATTAGGCCCCCAATAAATTTCTTTGTTTATTGGTTTGTTTAAATTCCTCAATTGCACCCACACTTGCACTGAAATTCGAATTGGTGCAAACGGAATCGGTACAAACACAGCAATAATTTTTGGAGGATGTGACATTTGCCACCACCGACCCATCTTTTTTTATGCTACTGATTTAATTATGACTATGTTATTATTGTTGTTTTAACTGTTCATTAATTATAAAAACTCTGAATGATTGTATAAATATTTTTAATCAGATATCACAGGTTTCCACAGATAGTAGTGTGTTGCAGCGATCGAGGATGCATTGGCTTTGTCTTTAAGAATATATATAGAGTATCTTTGGTCCAACAGTTGCCCGGTGGTGTGTGTGTGTGTGTTTTTCGCTCGGTATTAGCACTAACGTGTCTGATCAGAACTGTGCATTTTCTTTGATGATTTAGTAGTAAAACCTTCAGCTTAATTTGATGGTATGTACAATAGTAATTATAAAAATTTAACGAACTGCCATCTTGCGAGTGTAAGAGAGGTTGATAGGGCTAAACTATCCAAAACACGCTGTACCACCGCTTAATGAGTAATCTCAAAGGTTTCCTTTGTAAATTAATTTGGTCTACAGTTTTACGATGAACTTATTGAAGCAAGTTTAACGGTGGGAAGTTCGCAAGGAAACTTGATATTAGCAGCAAAAGGCTACTAAATCGCAGTGTGCCAGATTTGTTTCTATCAGTACATAAGCTACATTAAACATAGTAATTGCGTTTGGTATTATTGGTCGGGAAACCGCCGGTTACTTTGGTGTCTAAGTGACTGAACCAACCAACCAACCCTACTCCAAACCGGTAATAATATCGTGTAAAGAGAACCTACCTGAATCAAGGAGAGTTGTGGTACTTATCACCAAACCGAGCGTGGCGGTGTAACGGTTAGCGTTCTCACCTCGCATTCAGGAGGACGGCGGTTCGAATCCCCGTCCAGGCATCCAGATTTGGGTTTTCCATGGTTTCCCAAATCACTCCAGGCAAATGCCGGGATGCTTCCTTCAAAAGGTAATGGCCGAATTCCTTCCCATTCCTTGCTCCCATCCTTGCCCCCCATCCTTTCCCGTCTCTAAAGACCTCGCTGTTGAGAGACGTAAAGCAGTTAAAAAAAAAAAACTTATCACCAACAAAGTAAAATGCTGGCAGGGATTGAGTTTGGGCTGCGTAAGAATTCAGTCTGTGACAAGCATTCGACCTTAGGACCTCTCGTTGCCAGTCAAGGGCGGAGGAGGATGGTGAGAATTTATTAGCTTTGGTCTAATCATTGTCGATTTAGGGCGTGTATTTTTAAAGCAAAAATTGTAAATCGAATACGTGTATGGAAACAGTCTTCGGACATCCAAATTTTTTTTTCCCCCTAATGGAAAGGTTCGGCGTAAGGTATGCGAAGGAATTAGGCCATGAACATTTTTAACAATGAAATGGTAATAATTATTGTTTAAAATGTTGTCCATCCAGGCAACTATCCAAGAGCTATGTAACATTTTTTTTCTTAGATCCTTACGTATCCGCTATTTAGGATGGAAAAGGACTGGTAGCAAGCTTGGAAAGAAATTCGGCCATGGTATTTAGAAGAAATCATTTCGGTATTCGCTTGGAATCAGGGGCGGATCCAGGATTTTGGTTTGGGAGGGGCTTGAGCGGACTTTGGTTCGGGGAGGGCTTGGCTTGAGTGAATTTTGGTGTGGGAGGGGGGGCTTGAGTCAGCAAAGGGTAGTATTTATAGTTTCCTCCGGTCTCGAATCCGTAGAGCTAAAAAAAAAAGTATCCAAAATTAAAATGTCGAAAGTGGATACTTTTGAGGGGGGGCGGCTTGAGTCCCCTAGTCCCCCCCCCTGGATCCGCCCCTGCTTGGAATGATTATCAGAAACCGTGGAAAACCGAAACAAGGATGGTCAGTTGGGTATTTGATTTTTATTGCTTATGACTTTACGCCTTATCGGCATTAGGGGTGGTAAAGCACTGATGGTAAGGAACGGGAAGGAATTCGACAAGGCCTTTTGAAGCAACCATCCCAGAAGTCCCCTGGAGATATTTCAGCAAACCATAGAAAACCTAAATCTGGATGAACCCACGTCCTCCCGAATGCGAGGTACGGCAGTTACCACTCACCCATATCGTCAAAAAATTCTGGACCGATTCCGGTGGTGCTTACATTGAATTCAGATTTTTATTTGGTAATGGATTTACACCTCTTCAACGGCGAGGTCATTTGAGGCGGGAAAGGACGGGGGCCAAGGACCGGGATAGAATTCTGCGATGGTATTTTTGAAGAATGCATCCTGGCATTCGTCTGGAGTGATTTGGGAAAACCGTGGAAAACTTAATTTTGGATGCCCGGTCGGGGATTCGAACGTGCGTCCTCCCAAATGCGAGGCCAGAGCGTTACCGCTCACCCACCACCTAGGGAACTGTGCGAACGATGCGATTCACTGGAAATTTCACAACCAGAAAAAGTAGATAATTTTTTACACATAGTGAGTGGCCAGGACGTTTCTGCATCACACTATCGTTGCGATAAATTCACTCCAAAAAGGGGGGCGGAGAGTAAAGAAAGCAGGTTTCGATAAAAGGCAAGTCAGATAAAGATTTGAAAATCGGCGTAGTATTTTAAGGAGAAGACTTCGCAGCCATTAAGGGATGAAAGCCACTGGCAGATAGGATTCACGGTCACGCATGTAATTTTACGCAAAATAAGGCACTTTCGTCAAAAAATCTCTTCACTCGGTGAATAAGGTGTACCAATAAACAATCTAAAACCATTTTCAAAAAGTAGTTAAATACCCTATTCAAACAAGAATGACCGAAGGTATTTATACCTAATAACTTCCACTCTCTTAAACCATTCTATTAATCGCTGTGTGGCATTTGTTGTGCTTTCACAGATAATTATATAAAATGCAATTTGTGTGAAGACAAAATTTGTACTTGATGGCTAGGATTAGTATCTAAAATATTATTGTATTGACATAGCACATGTAACACTAGATTTTTCTCTGTAGTTGTTTCCTTTAGAGAAATCGTCAAAATACCCCACAAAGTGACACGTAGAAACCGAAAATTTGCAAGACTACACTATCCCGTGCAGAAGAAAGAATTCATCAAGTCAGTCGTAACTAATTTCCATCGCATCGATCTTAATCTTATATCTTTAAACGAGCAATTCTTGTGTGTATATATATATATCTCGAATCTCGGAAACGGCTATGACGATTTGGATGAAATTTGATATTTAGATAACGTTTTGATTACCTAAATAGTTGTCTCCCCTACAAAAAAGTGTATTTAGAAAATACGAACGATTTTTTCACTCGCTATCTCGAAAACGGCACTAGCGCCATCTCGTAGACAATTCAGGTACCAGAAAGCCTACAAATAGTTTCTTTGATTTCAAAGAATATTTAAACGAACAGTTTCTTGTATACTGGCTGACCCGTGGAAATATTAGCGCTGCAAATTTAATTGTAAAATATTGAAAAACGAAGATAATTAAAAAATTATCATTGGTTTTGTCAGAGGTAATACTTTACAGAAACTTCTTTGAAAATAATATTAACGGTACCAGTTATAAAGTAATCATCGTTTACGTTTTGACCGTAAAAGTGGTTGTTAGTTTGTCAGTAAATACTGCCACGCGAGGTATGAGCATAGTTTTATCGGAGTGAATGAATTTAGCACTGATGATGCTCTATCATTACCGTGACGTCACAATCTGATGATGAATTCTTATAGAACTCGACGAAACATAAAAAATAAGGAATGAATGTTCTTGACATCTCGCTTAGTTTTCGAGACACAGCATGTCAAAAATCAGTTATAGGTATAGTTCCTTGTGCTTTTGGCGACGTTTCTTCTGGCCCAGGCCGTATTTCAACCTAACAACAACCATTAGGAACAAAATAAAATATTGAAAGTACATTTCAACCGTATAGACATAGTGGTTTTGGTGGATTTTTTTCTGGTCCAGGCCGGATCTAATCCTAACCTCTTCACGTGAGATATCAGAAAAATAAATTATTTATTTTCGATTTGTCTTGATGATGGTTTCATACGAATTAATCATCAAACTTGGCTATGGCGAAATTTATCTTCTGGTCCAGATCATATTTCAACCAACCACGTCAAATTTTGAGATACGATATCTCGAGAACTAAGCGAGATATATATAAAAAAATATTTTTTACTTTCAATTTTTCTCGTCGAATTACAATACATGAGAATCTATCATCAAGGGTTACCGTAGAATGCCCTGAATTACCACAAATCTCGCACCATTAATTAATCCCTGACTGGCATTAAGATTTCTATTTAACATAATAACAGCATTTTTCTTTGAAAGCAATTTATGAGGCGGTCTCGCAAATGGATCTAGCGATTTGGATGAAATTTGATATGTAGATAACGTTTTGCTTTTCAAGTTATTAACATGATCTCATTTTTTTAAAAAAATAGCAATTTTTGTATTTGGTTTTTCGAAAACTGCTCTAACCTCATTTCGTAGAAGGTTCAGGTACCAGTAAGCCTACTGATGTTAGTTAAGCTTCTCTTTGGTTAAATGTGCACCTCAAAACGCCTAGGAAGCCTTCAAGCCTTTTACTTTAATCAAACTTTACTCGAAATCTTGGATATTGAACAGAAATCGAAAGACGCCGAGTGAAGATCGGTCACTCAGGTATTGACTATTAATTGATGCTATAAGAACTCAAAGTGTTCAAGTTGCTCATCGTAAAGGTTTCTTCCTAGAATCCTGATCGCTTTGCTTCTATTAGCGACCAATAGAGGAATTTTTGCCTCTCTTCCGTAGTCATGATCCGAGAAACAGTAAGATTGCTTTTTGTATAGGAAGTTCCGACCGAACCTTCCTGCTTTGTATCCCAAGATGATCTGGGTGTCTCAGAATAAAGCACGCCACAGCAATTACAGTGACAGAAACACTTCGTGGCTTGCAGTTAATATCATTGTACAGATTTGAAACTGGCTTAAATACAACACACGTGGATGTTGCCTCCTGCCTCAGAGCCAAGTTGATTTTGTATCTGTAAAAAGTATGTTTCTCTTTTTGGCTAAATGAGTGTTCACTCGGTCATTCACATAGGTCACTATTGAAGTGTACAACAGATTTCGGCAGTGCGTAGACCGCAGGATTCCTCGCCAAACTCAATGCGTCCACAACAAGAGAGAATTTACATTGATCGGAGGGCAGTCAGTGGTGAGCGCCTGCAGGTGCGCATATAGTCCGCCCGCTCGGCACTTCTGTTGGCTCGGCGTCCCTCCCCTCAGGCGCAGCACCGCTGTTGTCCGGTCACGCCATGCGCCCATTACACCAGAGCGGCGGTTTCCTGCCGGCTCTCACCTTAGCGTCTTCATAACGGTGGGCTGGAGTGGCCGTCAGGAAATATCGCTAACAAGGGTCGCGCGCTGCGTACGAGCCAGCCGAAAGACGTCCCCGCCATCAGTAGTGATCAAGGTAGCACACGGGAAAATTCTGTGATGTCGTTTCAACACATATTGTGTTTTTTCTTTAGTTGAACTATTCAGATGGTACGAAGCTAAGAATATTTTCTTAGTCATCAGCAAAATTCGACATTTTGGAGAGGATTTTACTTTATACAAAAGAAATAACTGTGCTAAATAATAATAATAATTCCGTAATAATAATAGTTCCATGGGTGAAGGAGGTCCATCAGGATCTGAAAAGATGTGGGATCAGCATGGAAGACATCCAACACAGAGAATTATTCAGAGGAAATATTGCGGAGGTAAAGGATCTGACTGAAGAAAAACCAATCTGAAAAAAGAGGGCATTTTCAGAGGAAGAAAAAGCAAGAGTGAGCGAGAGAATGAAAGAGCACTGGCGACGGAGGAAGGAAACTCACAAGAGGAAATGAAGTTGCGTAGTCGTAGACCATAGATGGCTGAAATGGAAAATGATAATGGTGGTAATGACCTGGTGGCCGGCCTCGGTAGCGTAGGGGCTATAGTGCTAGCTCCACGTGCCGAAGGCCGCCGGTTCGAATCCGGCCGCGGGCATGGATGTTAAGTGTTGTGTGTCTGTGTGAATGTCTTGTCCGTCCTGTGGCGTCCATACATTGGAAAAAAATACACATTGAGCTGGCTGTATGGCCTCCGTTGCCGAATGCCATTAAAACAAAAACATGACCTGGTGACAGGGTTTCTGTTGGCTGCGCATTCTGCCCCTGTAGTAGCCGCCTTAACCTAACCCGGCAATCCTACCGGATACAGGGGACCTTCAGTTCAACGTGGAATCCGAACCACGGAAGCGTTCTGGAGTACTTCACATTACACAGCAAGCTGTGCCAGAGGTGAGGGTCGGGTAAAGTGCCTGTGAAAATCTCCGCCGAGAAAGGGATTCGAACTGGGGACCTTTAGATCTCCAGTCAAACGCCTTAGCCACTGAGCTACCAGACCGCTCACTGTGCTAAATGATGTGAGTAATAGGAGCCATCTTTACGTTCTCGGCCATGTTGTTATCAGTGACTGGAAGCGGAAAAGCCAACGGAGAAAACTAGGCTAGGGAAAAAATATCGATGTTTCGAAATATCGATATTTTTTTATTACAAAATAATCGATGTTTTTATTGTTGTATCGTTTTTAAGTACCATTTCTAAACTTTTTTTGTGAAGGAAATTCAGCATCCAATTTAATACTTTAATTTGAATAAATATACGTACATATCTGATCTTCTGGAAACGTCTTAAAAAAGTGAATTTGTCGTGCTTTAACAGCTTTCATCAACAGAGATTATAAAAATCCAGTTAAATTCAAGTTAAAATGATTTTTTTTGTGAAACATATTTGAATTTGAACAGTTAGGTTATTTGAATAGTTGAAGAATATTGATTAAGCATCGGTGTTGCGACGTTGAGGGTTGACGTAAATTAACAGCGTCTCTTTTCAACTGGTTTTTTTCATTGATGAATAACGGTTTAATGCGATTGACGTAGATACCTGATATGCCAAGCCTCTTCTGTGTAGCCCGAAAGAGTGGTTTCTGCTTGGCGGCACCGGACAATAGGAGTAGATTGAAGAGAGAACATTTAAAGAAGAGAGTTCTTTTAAACTTTACATCAGACGAATACTGGTTTGATAGATTGTAAAAATATATAAATTAATAAAATTTTCCATAATTTCGGCATGTGACATTAATTTTCATTTGGAATATTTTTAGATAATTACCGGCTTTAAGCAAAAACATTTAAATAGCGATATTTTTTCTCGAGATATATCAACACTGTTTGTAAATGTCGATACGATGTTTATCGATATATTTTTTATTTCCCCATTCCTAAACAAAAACTCGCGCTCATAAAAACAACGCAAGAACAAAAAAAAATAAAAAGAGAACACCTGACGGCGGCAACACTTGTCACTACAGGCGCGCTAATTGAATAATATTCTGGCTCCACCGTCACTCGATGTGTACTTTAAACCTTACACAAACATAAAATTAACGTTAATGTAAATTTATACAGTCTTATCGTGTGACTAGCCGAGTGAGCAGGGTGTTTTCACACTATATTTCGACGATCGGAATTCTGGTGAAGATGGCGACAGAGTACCGATCGCCGAAATATCGTGTGAAAACGCTCTGCTAACTCGGCTAGTCGTCCGAGAATATATTAATTCTCAACGATCTTGTGTAACATTAATGTAAATTGAGTCTTTGCTGTGCATTAGTAACTTGCACGAGTAATTTTCATTTTTATTTTGTCTCTCCCGTAAGTGGGAAAGTTCCAAGATTCTATCTGTACCAGAAGTGGTTCATCTTCTATGTTGCACATTATTTTTTGTTAGGTAGTGTGTTTCTGTCAGTTTTCAGCACATTTCGAATTCATCGAAATTTAGAAACGAGTGGCTTGCTGTTGTCGGTTTCTTTATGATATGCTTGCGACCCAGGATGGAGGAAGTGAGTTTAGTACTAAGAAGGGTACAGGGAACATCATTACGTTCTTCCAGCTCTCTTTGAGTTATTGTGTTTCTTTTCGCGAAAGGTTCGATTTTTTTGAACATGTCAGTAAGTGTCTCCTGTGAAGTCGAAAAAAATTGCCGAACAATGGAGTACCTTCAGTTTACAATATTCAAGACTAATCAACGACACACTTGTAATAGAAACCTGCCTTGCGATTTTTGAATACTTTAAATAAAAGTTTTCAACTCGAATGCGACTGGATACAATTAAACAGAATTGTTTATTTTTGATCTAGTAACACCATAAAGAGAATTTAAGTCTTCCCAGAGTACATAAAAAAAAAGTTTCTTTCAATGATTGACTAGTTAAGTCTGCACCATAAAACCCCAAATAAGTGGTGAGAAACCTAGTTTTATCTCTTGTTTTGAAGCTCTCTTAATAGATGTTTATATCTATCTATCTCAGTGGTTAGGGCGCTTGTTTTCAAAAGTTCGCTGCTCCGGTCTCTGGTTCAAATCTCGGCTGGTGCACAAATTATTAAAAGTTGTGTTCAATCATATAAGCTACGTGAGGCAGTCCCCTGGTTCGGATTCCACGTTAAACTGTGTGTCTCAGTGGAAAGGAACTGGCCATCCTAAATATTGGTTACAAGGCTCGATAAGGAATTCCGTCATGGCCTTTTGACGGAAGCGTCCCGGCATTCGCTTGCAGTGGTTCTAACGAAACGATGGGAAAAAATCTGGATTGCCGGACGGAGATGTGAACCCGTGTCCTGCCGAATGCCAGCCAAGCGTTACCAAATCATTTGAGAGCATATCTTTTTTATATTTTCTTTAAGTAACCTATAGGAAAAAACGGGGTGCATTTCCGTTTAGAAACAATGTTGGTTTTGAACTTTTAATTTAGACGAGACTACGAAAAATTTCGAGTCTACCAAAAAAACACTAAAAAAAACCCAGAAAACAACAAACAAAAACACAAAATCACTGTATTACACAGTAAAATTCCTTTTCTGCGTTAATAACAGATAACTGTTTGTATGCCTTGACAGTGTAGGCGCTGGTCCTTGTTCGAACGGGTCTCGGGCATGGGTGTTTTTATGGTTTTTATGTTTTTTGTTTTTTTTTTTTATGGCTATACGCCTCGTCGACTTCGATATTATTAGGAGCTAGAAAAGATTGAGGGAAAAAAACGGAAACGAATTCTGCCGTGGCCTTTTGAAGGAACCACCCCGGAATTCGCCTGGATTGATTTAGAGAAACAATGTAAAACCGAAATCTGGATGGCCTGACGGAGGTATGAACCCACGTCCTCCCGAAGACGAGGCAAGAGCGTTACCACTTACCCATCACGCTTGGCCTTGGTGGTTTAGTTCGTTTTGTCCGTCGTACATTGTAAACAATACTGATACTGATACACGCACGCCAGAGAGGTAAGAAGTACAACTTCAACCAGCTGGAAGGATGAAATATTAGAGAGAGATGTCTCAATTTTTACCAGAAAAAGAAGACTGGTGCAACGTACCGACGTTAGATAACGTAGTTAATATTACTGAAGTAGCCACAGAGACAGTTGGCGCTAGGTGTTAGTGAAGACGTCCGTGGGGTCTGCGTGGGGCGAGCAGATAGCGCTTATCGGTCGGTTCACGCACCGCCGCGCACGCACGCACGCCCTGCGTGGATCACGCACCGCTGAATGCGCGCCCTGATTGCTGATTGCTGACGGCACAATAGGCAAATAGCTGCCGGTCACAATGTGCCGCCGCGGATTTGCTTAATGTCCGTCCGAGTGTGGATCAGTCGGCAGAGGGAACAAACGGAACGTCACAGTCAAAGCGAATGGTCCACAGTGCTGCCACCTTGCCGGAACCAAGTCGGGAGTGTAGTTTGGTGCTCTACCTCTGCACAGCCCTGTCACTGCACCATAACCAAACATTTTCGGTTGTCAGGAACCATCTTCTTCTTCTACGCTTTTAAACTGATCCGTGTACTAACCAAACTACCTGAGATGCGTATTATTTCTGCAGGAACTATTTCAATCCTCCAACCAGGTGACTGATATACAGGGTTATTATAAATAATTGAACCGATTTCACAAATTTACTGTAGTTATATTATCCGACATGTCACAACACTTTATAGTCATATAGAAAATCTCAGAAAGTGTTGTTGTTGTTTTGTTGTTGTTGTTGTTTTGTTGTTGTTATTATTATTGTTGTTGTTGTTGTTTTGTTGTTGTTTTGTTGTTATTGTTGTTGTTGTTTTTGTTTTTTTTAATATATATACTTGTTACCAGTGCTCTATGTGTGTTCCTTTAATTATCAAGTCGATATTAAAGTTCTTGATATATAAATGGAGACTTTCCCGGCGTATTGATTCAATAAAAGTTTCTCGGGAGTCCAGCCGGATGGTGTCATAAAACGACGACGTTTCGACAACCTGCTCGGTTGTCTTCATCAGGTCTATTTTAAATATCTAAAATAGACCTGATGAAGACAACCGAGCAGGTTGTCGAAACGTCGTCGTTTTATGACACCATCCGGCTGGACTCCCGAGAAACTTTATTGAATTAAAGTTCTTGTCACACTCGGTATAGCCTGTCCGTATCGATCTGTTTTAAGGCACTGTGGATGCGTGGTCACAGTTCTGGTAGGTTTGTTCGTAGAGGACGCTTAAACACTCAATCTTTCACAATACCCCACACAAAAAAAATCGCATGGGTTAGGTGGGGGAGAGCGTGGAGGCCATGATGGGATTTGCTGATCATCATCCACATCACGACCGATCCATCGGTTTGTCAATCTCCTATAAAAGAATCCACGAACGCACTATAAATTTAAACGCCCCTGCAAAACGTTTTTACTTCTCGACAATATGTTAAATAATATAGCTACAGTAAATTTTCTTAAATCGCTTCAGCTATTTATAATAGCTCAGTAAATCTGATTTGGCATGTTTGTTGTAAGGTTATCAACTTTTCAGATTTACACGAGCGGACAAAGGCCGACTTTTCAGATACCCACGATCGGACTTTGGCCTGCGGCAGCGGGAGGAGAAAGGGTGAGTAGAGTATAAAAAGTAAAATTTATAGCGAAATTCATATTTTTTTTGTTGAAAATAATTGTTATGACAATCTTGAACTAAAAAATAAGAAAAAAAATATATTTCTGTAAAACTATTCATTCTTTAACTCTCCGCGAACAAAACGAGTACGACGTTCCGTCTTCGATATACGGTAGATAACTGAGACAATAAACCAATCGCTTGACGATAATCAGATATGCGACTGCCTGCCGTAAGTGTTTGAACACAGAGCGAAACAGTTGAACTACGTTCAGCGAATGAGGGATTAAGGAGCGAGACGCGGCGAACTTGTTAACTTCCTACACATCCGAGAAACCATCGACCTGTAATTTTTTTTAAAATTCTTAATAACCGGACATTTTGTGTCCGGTCGCATGTAGTGAACCGAACACGGACAAATCCCGTTAGAACAGAACAGTCCGGTCGAAAGCCGGACGGTTGGCAACCCTAGTTTGTTGTAATGTCTCGTGTCTTTCCGTAGTTGTTTATTTGCAGATCAGCTTGTTTAGTGAGTATAGCATATTGTTAGTTACACAACTGTTATGAAACTGTACACAGGTGTTCGTATCATAACACCCACGCTCACGAGCTAAAACAGAAGTTGTCTATTTTCAAATATTTCCCCTCTCAGTTCCTTGCACCACTTTCATATTCTGTATCAAAGTACTTTCAAGGTTTACATACAGGATCACATACAGGTAGGAGGGTTCTGGTACCAACTGTATTCCACACTACAGAACTGCAGACACTTGCAACCATTGCCCTTATCAAACATTGACTTTTAGTACAACCTGCCTGTTCCGTTACCATTGATGGCTTCTTAATAAGGTTAGGATAATGTTCCTTCCAGGGACGCTGGAAGCAGTACACTCTCAGAATCCCCAGAACAGACATCTTCACTTTCCCTGCCGCAGGAATAACTTTTCCCTTTTGGGACAAGGCGCTGTTCCACTACATTGACTGTTGTTTAGATTGTGGGGTAAAGTAGTGGACACAGATACCCAAATCATCCAACAGAATTTTCTGGATCGTCTTCAAAGAGGGCTATATTTATGCACCCACTTAGGGTAATATCAAACAATTAAATAATCAATCTGTTGCTTGTGGTAGGGCTGGTTGACAAATTTTTTCATAAAGAAATGAACATATTGGCCTTTCGATGTCATTCTCATGTTGAAGAACTCTGTCAGAATGCGAAACATTCTCTTTTTTGCCTGATGTCTCCTAAATATGTCGTCAGCGACCAAGGGAGTCTAAGTCCAAATTTATTATTACAGGTATTCCTGCGCGGTAATCATTTAACAGTCATGGTTCCGATTAGAAATTATACACGACATACTGCAAGATTTTTATACCACCGGTACTCAAGAAGCAAATCTCTAATTGAGTATTATACTGATCTTTAGGGGCTTTGTTTATTTATGGCTTTACACCTTATCAACGTAGAGGTCATTCGAACAGGGAGAGGGCGGGCGACCAGGAACGGAAGAAATGCGGGCCATTGCCTTCTGGAAGAACCATCGCGGCATTCGCTTCGAGTGATTTTGGAAACCATCGAAAACCGAAATCTGGATACCTGCACAGAAATTTGAATCTTCGTCTTCCTAAACGCCAGGCCCTAGAGTTATCTCTCACCCATCATTATACTCTGTGAGCTGGTGGTGGTGGTACAAATACGACCGATACTTATCGCTGCTGTTGTTCATCATTGTAATGGACGAAATAATGAAGAGAGTAAAACAGCAACTCGACACTAATGACTTCAAATCATTTGCGTTTGCAGATGAAGTTGTGGTTTGGGGATGTACAGAAGAAGGAGTACAACAGAACTGAACATCTGGAATAAGCATTTTAAAGAATTTGCCCTTAAAATAAGAAGCATAGCAGACAGAATATGAAGCCTGTTATTTTTTTTTTAACTGCTTAACGTCTCTTAACAGCGAGATTTTTAGAGACGGGAAAGGATGGGGGGCAAGGTATGGGAAGGAATTCGGCCATGGTCTTTTGAAGGAAGCATCCCGGCATTTGCCTGGAGTGATTTGGGAAACCATTGAAAACCCAAATCCGGATGCCCGGACGGGGATTCGAACCGGCGTCTTCCCGAATGCGAGGCCAGAACGCTAACCGTTACACCACCACGCTCGGTAAAGCTTGTTATTGATCTGGAGGGTGAAAAATTAAATCAGGTGGATAATTTTCTGTATCTTGGCAGTAAAGTGACCTTTGACAGTCGATCCCAGAACGAAATTACCAATAGGATACAAAAAGGAGCTCAGTTTTATCATCAATTTAGGTACTTTCTGTAGGATAATCATATTTCAATTACAGCCAAAATGGCACTGTATAATTCATACGTCTTACCAATTACAACGTACAGCCTGGAAGTATGTACCACTACCAACAGAGATGAAAAACAGACTCCAGGCGGCCGAGATGGAGTTCCTCAGATCAATGGTACAGAAAACCAGAAGAGACAAGATCAGGAATGAAGTGATCCGTAAACAGATCCCAGTCAATGAAACCCTAAAGAGAAAAAATTGCCAAAGCAAGATTGCGATGGCTGGAACTTGTCAAACGGATGGACCCAACAACAATCGCTGGGATATGGCTGGAAAAAGAACTGAAGGGTAAAATACCAAGAGGCCGGACCAGAAGGAGATGGATTGATCTCGTGTAACTGGACCTACAGGATAAAGGTGCATCATGGACCAAAATCCAAAAAGAGGAAACGTACTTGGACAGGCAAAGGTGGTGAGCGCTCTTACACTGCAACCGGGAAACTGGAGACGGAGGAAGATGATGATGACGAGGGGAAAGGAGGTAGTAATCGTCTACGCATGTGGCAGTGCCCCAGGGTTATGCCTTAAAATTTTTCGTGTATTTGCACGTTGCTAGATTATAGTCCCTTCTTAAAATCCGAATTTGGATCAGTAAATATCGAAAGAGTAGTTATATGTAGTTGTTAATGTTGTCTCATCGTTAGAGAAGCTTCTTTATGCCCTCTTAAAGCAATGTTTGCTGTTGTGAAACAAGTTACCCCTGCGCCGCTTGCATCATTTCCTGATTCGCTGCAAATCAACAGCCTCTCAAAGCGTCTCGAGTGGACCAAACAGGTCACAGTTCGAAGGGGGAACGTCAGGAAGGTGATCCAATATCTGCTCCAGAATTTGAACACCGTACGGAGCAATAACACTACTCCTGTTCTGAATGAATTCTGAGGCTAAAACAGGGCTGCTCGATGAAATTGATATCATTTCATCGATCACCACTCGACTGATGAGCAGAAGCATGCTACCGAGACGGATGGGTGCGCATTTGGGAGGACGCGGGTTCGATTCCCCGTAGGGTCATCCACATTCCGGTTTCCTTTGGGTTCCAAAAAGCATCCCAGGCCAATTTCTGGAAGGTTCCTTCAAAGACCGTGATCGAATTGCTTTCCGTTGCTTGCCTCCGGTTGTTTCCTGCCTCTATAGGATGTAAGTTAAAAAAAAGACAATATCGTCAGCACTGGATGTGCTATTGTTATTTCACCTGCGACAACATTTGAAGTTACCAGTCCATCCTTAGGCACGCGATTGTGGCAAATCAGCGCTCCCATACTTTGCTAAAAGCTTTCGCTGTAGCGTATCAATGAGTTACAGAGTATTGCGTTAATTCTTTCAAGTAAAAATCAGAAAATCCGAGGCTTGTATAGTATATCTATACTGTACTTGTAAAAGTTCGTTGTATGGGTTTCAAGATTGACAGGTTCTACGCTGCGATTCCTAGGTCGAATCTTGAAAAATTGTAATGAACAAACAAAGGAGATAGCGTACAAATGTCTTGTGCGTCCACATTTGGACTACTGTTGTGCCTTTTGGGATCCGTTTCGTAAGGGTTCATTGACAGTATAGAGAAAGTATAGGAAAGAGCCGCTCGATTCGTGACCGCTTGCAGAATTCATTAGTAGACTAGGCTGGGAGTCTCTGTAGATAGACGACGCATGTTTCGTTTAAACTTAATGCTAAACATGTGTGCTCCCACTTCGTCCAACAGCCTATTTAAGTCGGAATGACAGGAAAGATAAGATAAGAGAAATAAGGTGCCGCACTGATTCTTATATGAATTCTTTTTTCCCTCGTACCATTCGGGATTGGAATGCACAGCAAAGAGATTAGTTTTGGTGCTGAGCACCCCCTGCCACCCACAATTTTGTGAATTGCAGAGTATATATGTGGATGTAGATATCAACAGTGAACCTGTTTTTCGAAAGTCTTGAGAGAGAAGAAAGTAACTGGTTGGTTTTGAATTAAGTTGGTGGTAACAACATTTGAAAAAATTTTCAACTGAGGCGTGAATTATAGTGGATAGATAAAGACAAGACTGCTGTCCAAAACTAATAGTTATCAGCTGGTTATCGGGCTCTGGTGGAGGTACTGCCTGCAGATTCTGCTCATTTGTGTTTTCGAATAGTGTTTTCTTGTTTTTGTAGCAATAAACAAGAAGTATTTCATTTGTTTGTGGAACTAAAGTATATCGACCTTTTACCTGTAGTATTTTATTGTTTAGTACCAAACTATGCAGGTTTTCTTACAGCATTCGCTTGGCATAGGCCTTAAGAGTGGTCTTCACGTAACATCTTGACTGACGTTTTATTTGACCTGGCAAGATGTCAGATAAAACTGACCAAAAAACGCGTGTCCACATTCTTACGTTTTAACTTCCGTCCTTGATTCAGTTTTATTAAAAGCGTGGATAAAGCATTACTTTTAGTGATTATTTTACTATGTCGGATGAGATTAAAAAGTAAAAATGGTCTAGAAGATGGTTGTTAAAGAGGAAAACATTCTTTCATCTGAATTTGAATTACGTCATGAATCTGAAGATTGGCGTAATTATTTACAAATGGTTACGGGCCCTTATTTCAAATTCTTATCCTCTATATTGCTAATGTTTCTCCTGGGGTATCTTTATAATTTAAGAATTAAATAAGGTCGAAATTTCACAGAGAAGGTTTATAAGTATCATCGGCACCAGTACAAGAACGTGCTGACTTCTTAATTTTTAGTAACCCTATGCGAAACACTGAACGAAAAGAATTGATTATTTTTTTTTCATATCTATTTCCTTTGTATCTCCAAGATACAGTTCTTTCATTTATGAACCAAAGCATTTGCTGATTTTCTTGTCTCAATTGACTTTAACTTGCCGTATACAAGGTTAACTAGGACACAACTCAATGACTTCCGTAAACAAATCGTGTGACTACTGTCGTAGATTCGAAAAGTCCACCGCGTAAAATGTTTTCAAAAAGAAAAACGAAATAATAGTCATTTTTAGCTCTGTACAAACTGAGGGATGCCAAAGACTGAAGGGAAAATGTCAGTCAAGACCGAAAACAATGCTCCCGCCGATCCGTTTTCTGGAAGTCATCAGTCTTCAGTCTTCGTACAGTTCAGGTAAAACGTCCGTTTTGCTGTCTACACAAAATGTTTTTTCTGATACGTTTTACCTGATCAAGTAAAACGTCCGTCAAGACATGACTTGTAGACCTGCCTTTATACGACTTTATGTATAATAATAATTAATTAATTAAATTGTGATGGAGTGCACGCCCCGGTGGCAATTTACCTACACAACCATCTTCTTTTCCTGCACCCACCTACATTTGCCCTCCGCAAATTTTAGTTTTAAATTCTTTCAATGTTTTTGGTAAATTACTCATCATTTATCTTGGTAACTTATTCTATTCCCTGACACCCTTACCCAAAAAATGAGAGTCTTTCTACACCCTTGTGACTGAAATCGAGTGCCAGCTAGTGGTCATGGTCATCTTTTCCCTTTCATGCATTACTTTTAATTCTTATACCAATATCTTTCCATTCCTCATCATCAATATACGACTTGTACACTCCCATGACCCTCTTCACCCTCCTCCTGTCTTCCAATGAATCCCATTCCAGCTCTTTTATCATATCTTTTACTGATTGCATTCTGCGGTAATTTCCAGAAACAAATCTAGCAGCCCTTTTTTGCACCCTCTCCAACTCCTGTATTTGATACGTAAAATGAGGGTCCCATACTACATTACCATATTCAAGCAATGGTCTGACCAAAGTTTTGTGACCCAATTCCTTTACTTGTCTCGTACATCCCCTCATCACTCTCTCCAACAAGTGCAGAATTTTGAAACCTTTTCCTACTACCTGACCAATGTGTCCTGCCCAGTTAAGCTTGTTATCAAATGTAATGCCAAGATACATTTCAAGTCTTCAATATAAGGATCGATAATAGTCTCACTACTCCTATGATTCATTACGATTCCTGGTAGAGCGGCCATGGTTATTCCGTTGGTGCGAATGAAAGTGCATCCATCAACAGCGATAACACAAAAGACGTAAGAGTGACTACTCTAGCAAAGGAAGAAAGCCCTGAGAAAAAAAAAAAAAAAATCCACGAGTATATTTGCGATAGTTACTGTGGTAAGAAATTTGTATTAGGTTAGAGACAGTGTTAGCGTTTGGGAGACAGTGTTAGCGTTTGGTCGGAGCAGTTAGCGATGCAGGTAATAAAGCAGAGCCCGGCTATGTGATTGAGGCTAGGTGCCACAGTTGGTCCAGCTAGCCAGTGAGCCGTTCTCGTTAACGGCTGTTGGCTCGGGTCCAGTCCAGCCGGTGTCTCATTCTGGAGCAGCTCCAGACAATCACCTCTGGAACAGAAGAAGGTGTCGGCTTTTTGTTGCGTCGTCGTTCCGCGTCAACGCCCACTGCGCTGGCAGCGTCCAGAAGGAGGGCCCTGACCATACCAAGTGACACCCAGACACTAAACAAGTGCCCAAAGCCGGACCTCATTTTATTTTTATTTAGAAAAACATAAATTACAAAACATGGTCCAAGTGTCATCATCTTTGGATTGGGACACTCCTGGGAGAATCTCCAATTCTCCTGTTCCAGAGGACATGCTCTATTCATCCTCAGTGCTTGATTCACATATTTCTCAAAATAATGGTGTTTTTTCATAAGCTCTTCCCCTTTTCTAGAAGAGGTTTGCTGAACCATACCCCTTCCGTGACTGTTTTTGCATCGTCGAACACGGCTTGCTCAGCTCGTTCGGCTTCCATCTATTTATAAGGCGTAGATGCCATGATCGTAGAAATGCAAGTCTTTCATCCCCCCCCCCTCCCTTGACTTTAAGCATGAAAAAACGAGGGGTCCGGTTTGGGAAACTGAAGGGGGTACGGTTTGTGTAAATATAGCCTATATTTTGTGGACCCTATAGACTTTTAACCAAACGTTTCGACAAAACAGCTTAGTGATAAAAACTAACCTAAAACCTTATCATTTAAATGTTTATATTGGTTGGAAGACTTACCCGCCAATATCGAGGAGAAATTTAAAAAAAATATAACACAATGTATCAGTTTTTCCACTCCCAAAAAGCGTAAGAGGGGAGTCCATTAATTATGTGAGGTGTTTTTCCGGAATACCTACCTCACCCCCTTCTGGCGAGACTTCGTGAGATTTGGGCGGACCCCCCCGTAACATTCCCACCCCTCATTCTAATTAATTTTCGGCTAATTTATTTATGATTTATTATCGGACCTCTTTGCCGAAGATTGACTGCATTCTTTCCATCATTTAATCCAGGTAAAAGGGGTGAGACAATTACAAAGAAAATAAAATTTAGTTAGATGCACCACACTGATTTGAACTTATATTCTGATAAATTGTACACTGTGACGCACTATAGGTTTTCTGTTCAAACACATATATTGAATCCACTAATCATCATCTTGATAAGACAGTTATAACTTCCTTCTTTATATACTTAGTTTACTTTACAAAACTGTGAGCGAGAATGATGTATGGCAGATCCACAGAGAGAGGGAGGAACAGAACATAATATGGGCTTACATCACGAACCCGCGCGGAGCGACATCACGAACTTCCGCCGCGTAGCACTGGACAAAACCTGGTCAAGACTGAGGGCCCCTGGTCCCATTGTGAGGCCTTATATAATACCCAACTAACGGAATTCGGGTGGGCTGATCTTCTTCCGGGGGGAGTACTACCAACATTGGATTATTACTTCCCCTTTGGTGTGAGGACCATCTCTGCCAAATGGGAGGGAACACAGAGTTCCACCGATACTACCCCACCCGAGAGGTAACTTTTGTGTTTGTGGGGTGGTTACTGTACCATCCTATCCCCGCCAAACTCTGGGCGGAAGCAGGGTGCCCGAACTTCTCCAGCATGGCTTAACCGCCATGACAGTAGTCTGTAGCCACTTGAAAATCTAAAAATAAAAAAGCTCTCCGCCTCACTCTCGCTAACTAATTGGAAATACTTAATCCTATCCTTATTCTAATTAAATACTACTTCCTTAAGTTCCTAATTATGACTTCAAATGTCTTATGACATCACCCCCTCCCCTGTAAAATGGCGAGAGATTTTGACGGAGACCTCCCCCCCCCCATACGAATTGACCTAGCGCCTTTTTTCATATATAACCCCCGAAAATCGACTTTCGCGTCATTTGTAGACCTTTCTTTTTTAGCTCTACAATTCTCACGTGATATTTCCATTACACCCCCCCCCCCTTATTTCACCTCATGTAATTAATGGACGCCTCCTAAGGAGTATATTTCGCCTACCATCGAAGATACGAGATATGTTACGCTCGGTGAAGGATGACCTCGGCCTTTGAGTCCCGGGAGTTTATTCAATCCCATGCGAATACAAAATTGGATCTGATGCAATAGGAGAAGTAAGTGAATTCTGTTACTTGGGAAGCAAAATTACAACCGATGGCCGAAGCAGGAATGATGTTAAAAGCAGAATAGCGCTAGCAAAAAGAGCCTTCATGAAAAAGAGAAACCTTTTAGTTTCAAATATTGATCTAGGAATTAGAAAGAACTTTTTAAAGCTCTATGTATGGAGCACAGCACTTTATGGTAACGAAACATGGACTTTAGGAATACCAGAAAGAAAGAAAATAGAAGCATTTGAAATGTGGTGCTACAGAAGAATGTTGAAAATTAAGTGGACAGACAAAGTAAGAAATGAACGAGTTTTGGAAATAATGGGTGAGGCAAGAAGTTTGTGGAAGAAGCTTACAGAAAGAAGAGACAGGCTGGTAGGTTATATTCTGAGACATGCAGGATTGGTTAATTTGTTAGTGGAGGGAACAGTCGAAGATAAGAACTGCAGAGGAAGACGGAGATTAGAATATATGAAGGAGATAATTGAAGTCGTGGGTTGTAATGGGTATGTAGAGATGAAGAGGTTAGCACAAGATAGGAAGGGATGTAGGATTGCATCAAACCAGTCAAAAGACTAATGACAACAACAAAAAAATGCGAATGTGGCAAAATATCCGAGTACATCGGCCAAACTATTAGACCTATTGAGGAACGCCGGCGTCATCTGCAGTTGCTACAGTTGGACAAATCCGCGTTAGCCGAACATGCTGTAGAAAATATCCACAGCATAAACTTCCACAAGACTGAAGTATTGCCTCAGACGTCATTTTTCTGGGATTCTG
Organism: Vandiemenella viatica; assembly: GCA_031002005.1. Classification (NCBI taxonomy): domain Eukaryota; kingdom Metazoa; phylum Arthropoda; class Insecta; order Orthoptera; family Morabidae; genus Vandiemenella; species Vandiemenella viatica. The sequence goes on along the minus strand of CM061918.1, from coordinate 37,353,042 downwards.
TAATTACAGAATTGTTGGATGCACGACTAACCACCAACATCAACAGAGATGACGGCCACCTGTGTGAAAGAGGCGGCCGGTGGCACGTAGTCACTAGTTGACTGGATGGAGAAAGAAAATATCTACGACAACTGTGACATTACAAATAATAAGACTATCAGAGGCAGAGTTCCACAACCACGATTCAGCGACCGTTAGGGTGAAAACATGCCGAGCAGGTCGCCGTGCAGGTCGCGCTAGCGGTCGCGGTAGATGTTTCATCCACGTGAAACAAAACCATTGTTAGTAACGAGTCAGCACACGCCGAGGCGCTCGCGCTCGCCGTCGCTGCTCGCCACTCAGCTGGAGGTCGATGCCAGAACAAAGTATTTTGTTTTCGCCTAGCGCGCCGCTGGAGGTCTGCTTGGCTCTGATTGGCTGAGCTGTGTCAAAGGCCACGCGATCCAGCTTCTACAATTGATTACGCAGTTCGGCTTTCGTATTATACAGAGTGGTGTTGTTTAATTTTGTCTTGTTCTAAATATTGATTTATTAACTGCACTACTAAATTAACAAAGTACTGACATTGACAATGCAACATTCTGTTTTAAATAAATTACTGATGAAATAATAAGTACAGATTTTTATAAATTGTACAACTACCGAAAAGTGAATGTTTCAAGCAAGTCAGCGGCAGATAAATTCCAACAAATTTTATAATAATAATAATATTTAATTAAATTGCAATGGAGCGCACGCTCCGGTGGCAATTTTCCTACGCACCCACCTTTCCTCCTTTCCTGCTCCCATCTACATTTGCCCTAATTGAAATAATTATCTATTGTTGATGACTTGATTGACTATACAGAAATTATTACACATCATATACCGACGAATATGGAACATCAGACAATTCAGTCCAACAATCATTATAAATTTAAAGAAAGTAAAAAAAAAAAAATATCGTGTTAATTATTGTTTAAAATAAACTGTTGACTGAATTTGAAATGGAAAATTCTAAGTTTTAAATTGAAATTCTGATTTTGGATTGATAAATTTTAGATTTGACTCGAAAATGTTTTGTTATACGGTACATTACTTTATTTACAATAATTACCATTAATTTATAGTCACGACGTGTTTTCACTCAGCATGTATTGGATTGTTGTGGTAACTGTTATAAACATTTGACTTCAGTTTGTCCATGATTTTACCGTTAAGTTTGTAGTGTGTTTCGTAGGTGGGCATGGAATTAGTCTGGATGATTTTTCAGATCCTGATTTAAATGGTGAAATTCACCAAGCGTTTGTCTACGTTCATTTATTTGCTGTTAACTGAACTTTCCGATACCAGCCGTAGAAAGTAGCCACCACTTTGTGGCTACTGACAGACCATTATCATCCCTATCGTTATCGCTTCCAAAAATAATTGCAGGTTGATCAAAGTAAATGATACTCGCATTAAACACAAAATATTAACGATTTACAACGTGTGGCACCTACAAGGATTTTAAAAACACTGGTGAACACTAGCAGCAGTACCTCGACATCTAGCTTACCCTCCAGCGCGAGCTGCGCGGCATGTTTTTACCCATCTACCGCGACATCGACCTACAGCGCGACCGCCACCGCCACCTGCACGGCGACCTGCTCGGCATGTTTTCACCCTTACAGAGTTTAAGCGATAAACTGAGCTCCGCTGCCGAGTTGGCTCCCAGATACTCTTTGGAGGAAAGGTTTGCCTGCTAGTTCCAGACGTTCAGTTTGGTCGGGATTGGAACCCCGTCGGGCCAGGTTGTGGTGCCTGCTGCTGTACTGGCCGTGACGTCGGTCTCCAGTGTCCAGCCCCTCTCGTGTTCCAGCCCGCTTAATTAGCTGGAGCCACTCCAGTCCCTGCCAGTGACACCCGCTAGTTCGCCCCGTACTACAAACAGACCACCCAACCCAACTACAGCATCCCAAAAACCTGCTTATAGCGTACTAATACAAGTTCTACCGGCCCAGTGTCACTATCGGTTACCTCGATCATCCGTTTTACCAAATTTTTGAAAAAAATTGTGAATTCGATTTATGACTATAGTCGCCGACACGGCATTAGTGCTGTGAAGGTTACGGAGTCTCCGAACAGTGTTGCAAACCAGAAAAAAATTCAACTTTTAGTAATAAGTGCGAAAAATTGTAAAAAATAATGCTCAACTTGCGGAACAAGGTGATGTTCTTTTTAATTCGAAACAAATCATAAGAAATAACTGAAAAAAACGTGACTTCCTAAATATTAACAAATATTATCGAGTATATTCTATGCATTAAATAGGGAAGCATGTTGGTAAAAAAAAAATACACGAATGGTCTGGTTGTTTCATGTAAAAGTTTTGAAGAAAATTTTGAAATTAGTTGCAGCAGCACGCACAGTATCTTCAGACAGCCCTCTCAACGCTTTGTTCGTGCACCACTGAGGAAAATATTTCCAATCCTCCACGAAAACTTTATGTTCAGCTCTTGTAAGAACCATTATTGTCAATGACACAGGGGATCATGTATGACAAAGTCCGCGAGAAAATTTGAGAAGCAATGACAAAAAAAAAATAATGTTGCAAATATAAGGGACCGATTACACTTTGAAACGTTGCTCAGATATACCTCCATGTAGGAGCTTTTAACTGACCGAAGTTAATGTTTTCACGGCCTGTTCGTTATTGGTAATATTCATTAAAAAACCTTGAAAATATCTGTGACTATGACTTTAATCTCGTTTCGAATACCCAGGCAGCCTGGGTAGTGTTAGTATACTAGTTTTTTTTTAACTGCTTAACGTCTTTTAACAGCGAGGTCTTTAGAGACGGGAGAGGATTGGGGGGGGGGGGGAGGGCAAGGAATGGGAAGGAATTCGACCATGGTCTTTTAAAGGAAGCATTCCGGCATTTGCCTGGAGTAATTGGGGAAACCATGGAAAACCCAAATCTGAATGCCCGGACGGGGATTCGAACCGGCGTCCTCCCGAATGCGAGCCCAGAACGCTAACCGTGCACTAGTTGTATAATTCAGTTTCTGAACATCCCCACCCTTAACATTACCCGAATAGGCTTAAAACCATAGGTCTCCAACCTTTTTCGGTCTACCGCACCCTTTTCGAACAAAATTCCTCGCCGTCCCCCTTTCTCGAACAAAAAAATTCACCGTCCCCTTCCCAGAAAAATAACATACCGTCTCCTATTCTGGTATAAATAACGTAACCCATACGGTTCCAACTCTTTTAGCTAACCCACTTTTCGAAACAGTGATTGTATTGCGCCCTTCTTAGGTGAAGCATATAATATTATATATAGTAAAACAAGGACATATTTCTAAAATTATCTCCTTACAAGATATAAATACTCCTGGTGCATCAATCACAATTTAAAAAGAAATAAACACACACACACACACATTACGAAAACATATTATTGATTAAATGGCTGAGCCTGGTGTAATGACACTAATTTTTCGATATTTGATGCTTCATTTGTCATCAGCAGTCTTAAATCGATGCGATGCACGATTGAAAATTTGTTTCTTTCCCTAGCTAATAAATTGCTGGATACATTCAGTAATGGGGATGTAATTAAAAACAACTTTGATGCAGCCCTTGAAGACGTATAATAACTCTGACAAACAGGGGTGGTGGCTGGTCCTCTACATCCCCAAAATTTGCCTTGAACCACAAACGCCCCCTTTGAACTGTCCAACGCCCCCGTTTGGAACTATTGCTTAAACTAACGAAATATAGGGACCGCGTACAAAGATACGCATGGACGACCGGAAAACGCATGTGGCAACCTATGGACACTGGTGAAGTGCGGGCAGGGGGACAGTGGAGACTCCGTGACCTTGACCGGACTACTTTCATGCTGTGGACTATACTACATTAGCGATTTATCCAACCACCAGTGAGAAGTATTACGTCTTGATTGTGGATTGCAATATTTGTGAATCACTATCAGACGAGTTAAAAATCAATAATAAACCACTTTTACATCTTTTCGAAAGCCATTAAAATAAGGAACATCTTGAGGGTTTATTATTAATCTCCTAACGAATAAATTAATGTTACAATTGACTTCCCTGTGACAGGGTAATAACTGAAGGTAACTGAAAACGTTATAATTGACAGCTTGTGACCGGATTTAATTGATCAATGTCATTACAATCGTCTCAAAAGATTTAAATGAAATTTGGTTCACTGTTAGAATAAAGTATGGATTTGAAAACAGGATAGTTTTTACATCCCAAAAACGAATACTACAGTTATGAATTGTCTATTCGCATACTGGGAATGCCGGCAGCCACCATATAGTTTATTTATTCATAGCCTATGCTGCCTCCATTGCTCTTTGCTTCTTAAAGATTTCACTTACAATGCTTTTTTTTATTAACTTGACATACATGTAACACAGTTAATTGCTGTTACAATTTTTCTATGTGCACAACATAGTAATGGGCGAGTGTTCAATCAAGTGTTTTATTCGAGTTGTGTCCGACCCAGCGTGGTGGGTGGAAGGTTACCGTTCTGGCCCCTCATTCGGAAGGACACGGGGTCGAATCTCTATCCGGCGATCCAGATTTGTCTTTTCCATGGTTTTCCCAAATCAGTCCAAGCGAATGCCGGGATGGTTCCTTCGAAAGGCCATGGCCGAATTCCTTCCCATTCCTTGTCCCTAGTCCTTCACCGCTTCTACGTCGACGAGTGGTAAGTCACAAGCAAATAAAAAAAAAAAAGGTTATGTCCAAGAATGAAAGAAGGGAGAAGGCGAAACATGTTACCAGCGAATTCAGGACTACTCTTTCGAAAGACACCCTAATCGCAAGTACAATCCGCACAAACTGATGATTAGGATCCTACCCCACGCTGCCGGTCAAATAATAGATGGCGAAAATTTCTTCCTATTCCACATCACCATAATGCAAACTAAGCGTCGAGTGGCAGAAACATTTAGAGCTCTCTTCACATGCAACCTGCAAATAATTCTGATCAGACTCTGCAGAACATAGGTTCCCAACCTCTTTGGACCTACCGCCCCCTTTTTGAAAATAAAATTACTCACCGCCTCCCCCCCCCCCCCCGTTTGGGGAAAAAAAACAGCACCGACGCCTTGTAATCAACGTTGTGTAATCCATAGTGCTTTAATTTAATTGGCTTGTTGCCCACTTCTTCAAACAGTGATTTGATGGCACCCTTCTTAGGTGAATTGGGCTATGTTAAATATTGAAAAACATGGACAGATTTTTAAAATTACTTTATTAAAGATTAATACTAACAATATTGGTGCCTTGTACAAAATTTGATTAAAAACATATATTGAAAATTATTGTAAAATATCAGTGAGAGGTCTGAGCTTGATGTAATGATACTAATTTTTCTAAAATGGTGCTATATTTGTCATCAGGATTCTTAAATTGCCGCGTTCCACTACTGACAATCTGTTTCTTTTCTTAACAACCATAAAAAACATTTTTGTTGCAGCCCACAAAGTCGGATAAAAATCTGGAATTTGCCTCTGCAGCCGAAATTCTTGATATCCATTTTTTTAATTTCAATTTTAATTCTTCATTTGTTGACAGTTCTATCAACTCTTACTGTAGCGATAAAGCTGCTGTTTTTAGACTTGAGGTTCTAATACCCAATCTGTAATGGTCATGTTAAGAATATCTTGAAATCTGTTTTTAAAATTTTCTTTAAGTGCTTCAAAATGTTAGAAAAATACTAAAATATCTTCATCAATTGTTTCCACAGAGGAAAGATTTGGAAACTGATAGAATTGTCTTCGACCCACATTCTGTTTGTACTAGACAAGTTTTGACATGAACGCACAAATAACTGACTTTGCTTTGATCAAATTATCTCCTTGCAGATGTAGGTTTGTTTCATTAAATTTATTATATAGCTCAGTTAAATAACCTATAATCATTCTTATATTTCAATGAATTATCTCTTAATGAATCATCTTTGTTTTCAAAAAACGTTATAATGGAGTCAAAAACGTCATAAAATCTTGTTAGACAGGTACCCTTTGACAGCCAACGAACTTCTGTGTGCAATAGCAAACGATTGAAATCTTCATTTTCATCACAAAGTTTTCCAAATAATCTACTATTGAGAGCATTGCTTCTGATCTTGTTAACTGTGGTATTTACATACTATAGTGAGCAGTGAAGGCGATCACTTAGGTTTTTTGCAACAAAATGGTGTCTGTGAATTACACAATGCACGGCGACTACATTTGGTACTGGCTTTTTCAAATATAAAATCAGCCCTCGGTATCATCCAACCATTGCCGGAGCACCATCGGCAGCAATGGACACGATATTATTCAGAGGAATACTTTTTTATTCAAAATAGTGTTCCAAAACTTGAAATATATATTTTCCTTCATTTTCATTTTCTAATTATTTTGTGATTAGCAATTTTTGACAAATTTTTTCACATTCAATGAAGCAAACGTACTCAATAAGTAATGAATCATTGTTTGGTAAAGTAGATTCATCAAGCTGTAAAAATATTTGGCAGTCTTCAAAAAATCAGTTAGAGAACTCTCCACGTCCTCAGACATTTCGTCGATTCGTCTCTGTACTGTGTAATTGCTAAGTGGGATTCTCTTAATAATATCAGACGCCGGTTTGTGCATTGCAGTACGCGGAATCTCACTCACAGGTGGCAGTATCAATTCTTCCCCAATAGTGAGCGGTTTTCCCGATTTAGCAATAAGCAAGGAAATGTAAGAGGCGCGAAGGCCATCTGCGTCTTCTTTGGATGCCACTGAAAACATACTAGCTTTTTTTCTTTTCTTTTTTTTCTTTTTTTTTTGCCTTCATCAGTCTTTCGACTGGTTTGATGCAGTCCTCCATCTCTTCATCTCTGTGCTAACTTCTTCATCTCTACATACCCCTTACAACCCACATCCTCAATTATCTGCTTCATATATTCTAATCGGGGTGTAATGGTTTGGGAGAGACTATACTAGTCTTTTCCAACCAAATGTCAACCTCTCCTTCACGTGGTGCACCCTGTTTGCACGGACGAGGCTCTGGTGACTGAAAGATTCCCGGTATATGGAGTCACCCACTGCTTGCCAATGGCCTCCGAAAAGAGGGCGGAAGAACGGGGAGCGGTTCAGGGCACCCTCTTGCCCTTGGGGTTGGAAACGGCCCCTAAAGGCGGATGAATCAGAAATGATCAACGGCATGGGGATGCAGAAGGCAACGGGAAACCACTGCATTAAAGACCCAAAGGGTATCCCGAGGACATGTAATCCTCTCAAATTACATATATCATAATGGCTTCTTCCTGGGTAAAATATTCCGGAGGTAAAATAGTCCCCCAATCGGATCTCCGGGTGGGGACTGCTCAGGGAGGAGTCATCAGAATGGATAGAAACATTCTACGAGTCGGAGCGTGGAATGTTAGAAGTCTGAATAGGGCAGGTAGGTTAGAAAACTTAAAAACGGAGATGGAAAAACTTAAGTTAGATGTTGTTGGGATTAGTGAGGTTAAATGGAAGGACGCACAGGATTTCTGGTCTGGGGAACACAGAATAATTAGCACACAAGCTGTCAATGGAGTCACTGGTGTAGGATTTGTAATGAACAAGAAAGTAGGGAAACGGGTGAGTTATTATGAACAATTTAGTGACAGGATTATTTTGATGAGGTTAGAAACTAAGCCCGTCCCAACCACATTAGTACAAGTATATATGCCAACGTCACAGGAAGATGACGAAGAAATAGAAAAAATATACGCTGAAATTGAAGAATTAATCCAATATGTGAAAGGGGAGGAAAATCTAATAATCATGGGTGATTGGAATGCAATAGTGGGAGAAGGAAAAGAGGGGAATACTGTAGGAAGTTTTGGTCTAGGAGAAAGAAATGAGCGAGGAAGCAGGTTGCTAGAACTTTGTGAAAGATATAAGCTAGTAGTGGCGAACACACTGTTTAAGAACCATGCAAGAAGAATATACACCTGGAAACGTCCTGGGGATACAGGCAGATATCAGCTAGATTATGTCATGGTCAAACAGAGATTCAGGAATCAAGTTCTAGACCCAGGAGACTCGGACCATAATTTGATAGTAATGAAGTGCAGGCTGAAATTCAAGCGAATAAGAAAGCAATATAAGCAGAACAGACTGGAAGTGAATAAACTGAAACAATCTAGCACAAGAGAAAAATTTGCAGAAATGGTAGACTTAGGTCTGCACCACATTTCAAATGCTTCTATTTTCTTTCTTTCCGGTATTCCTAAAGTCCATGTTTCGTTACCATAAAGTGCTGTGCTCCACACATTGAGTTTTAAAAAGTTCTTTCTAATACTTAGATCAATATTTGAAACTAAAAGGTTTCTCTTTTTCATGAAGACTCTTTTTGCTAGTGCTATTCTGCTTTTAAAATCATTCTTGCTTCGACCATCGGTGGTGATTTTACTTCCCAAGTAACAAAATTCACTTACTTCTCCTATTGTATCCGATCCTATTTTTATATTTAATCTACTAGAATTGGTATCATTTCTGCTACATTTCATGACTTTTGTCTTGCTTTGATTTATATTCAGTCCAAGATCTTCCTTCAGTATTTTGTTCATGCCATTCAATAACTTCTCAATATCCTCAGCCCGTTCTGCTAACAAGACAATGTCATCAGCAAATCGTAGCATACTGATTTTTTTCTCCCTGAACACTTCTGCCGCATGGGGAATTATTGAATATTGTTCTTTGAGCATTTGAAAGTAAGATAAACTTTTATCTTTTCTGTCAGGGTGTATTTTGGTTAAATGTTCTTCTAAATGTAAAGGTTTCATAGCTTCATTTGAGAAAACGCTCTGGCAAATGAGGCACATTGGTAATGTCTTGTTTAAGGGTGGCTCAATAAAACATACTCAAGTATTGGACATTGGTTTTCTGAATCACAGTATTTTCTAAAATTTGAATTTGATACAACTTCATGTCAACCATAGACACATCGTCAGCCATAGGTACCCTTACCTGTAGTAGGTGCTTGCTTCTTTTTTTATCATTCAAAGAAAATCGTAGGCTGCTAATTTATTGGGTACTCATACTGGCGTACAGGTGAGGCTTATTTAATTTTAACATTAACACATTCAATTATTAAAATTATCAAGCAAAGCCTCGTCTTACAATTGCCAACACATTAATAAACAAACAAAAATTTAAACACCACCACATTTTTAATTGATCGTGAAGCATAATTCCCAACATTAATAGGAAAACAAGAAAGCTTCACACTTGGTTTTAAATGAAAGTTCCCTTTATAACAATCGGGAACCATAAATCAAACATAATACTAACATGAAACTACGTTAGATTTCAAAAGACGGTCGCCAGGATAATTTAAATTATCCACCAAGTGTTGCTATAGGAAAGTCTGTCCCAACTAGCTCAATATTTTGCTGGAAGCGAGAACTCCTAATCATTCAAAGGTCTTTACAGGGGTGTACCCAATGACTGAATGGAAGTACCACACTGCACTGTTCGTAGGATTATTACCGTGATGGCGATGGGCGTCCGTCGACGGCAGAAATGTTAGCTATAGAGGCAGGGCACCACGTTCTTCAGGCAACGTACTGAATGGTTGCCACAGTACGATTCTTTCGAACTCTTGGGTTCGATGGCAAGGCAAAACAATCTTCCAACCTTTGGAAGATGCACTGCTCCCACTCTCCAGGCTGGACGACAAGTACCTCTCCCGCGTCCGCTCGTGGTTAACATAAAGAGAAATGTATGGAAATTAATATTACGCAGAGAATAATCCGCCGTTGATTAGCTCCGCTGTTTGGTTCCTCCTACCAAGCTATAATGATTGGCCAACATTGACATTTGGAGATTCATGCGAACTCGTACATATTCGCTAAATATGAAAGGAAGTCGGGCGTACGTTCACCCCGGTGGGGTATTTTCCCGGAGCTAAGGGATTATACACCTGACCAGATCCGTTAGGAAGGGGTAGCTGTCTCTCCATTGTCCCTGGCTGTCGCTGGCGTGCCTACCTGACGCGACTTCTCGGCGACGGGATATTTGGGAGGTCCGGCAGATATTAACAGGTCTCTCTGATTATCCGTTTCATTATTCTTTTTATATGTTAAATATAAAAATGTTCGGAATGACCCATTTTCGTCATTCTGTTACACTCCCTTTGTTAAAATCTCCAAATGTCAAAAATGATATGATTCTTAACCCTCCTTACAATATGTGATAAATGATATTGATAATAATAATAAGAATAGTAGCAGTGATCAGTACAGAATCGATTGCAGTTAGCTAGCACATGATACAAAAATTAAATAATTAGTTGAAATTTCAGAGCACATTCCTCACGTAATATCGATCAGTAAATAGAATAATAAGCAAATAATAATAATGAATATGTACTAACGTTTGTCGCAGATAGATATTCCAAAATAAATAATCTTCAGTAAGTAGGTCCACCTAAGCTGTAGATACTGCACAGGTCCACAGTCGCTTTGTCTCAAGGCACTACCAAACAATCGAACACTGACCAGTGTAAACGTATAAGTATTGTTGATCGAGCCGGAACATAAACATACTAATAATGATGATCCCTGTGATGCACAGCGCTTGCTGCGACTCATTCATTAACTATTGAAGCAGGTGTTAAGAACAAAGATATAATGTACTAATACCAACTTTTAATCCCCACTGATCTTGCTTAAAGGACATTTGGAATTACTTGCTGAAACATTTGTTCAATGTTTTTTGTTATTAATTAATCTTATCGGCACGTCCTTGCCAGTGTTGGCTAGGGGGGCGCTGGCCGGGCGTCAACGCCCCCCAAATTTGCCTTTGTTCACAAACGCCCCCTTCGAGCTCTCTAACGCCCACCGGGGGGCGGTACGGCCCACGTTGGGAACCACTGCTGTAGAACAAGCATCTTTGCTAATATCACATCGATTCAATGTGTTGCCATATACTCCAAATACCTCACTGATTTATTTTTCCGAGGCTGTTCGTTGAGCGGTTAATGCTACAAGCGTGTTCTATCTGCGGTCCGAGTATCCGGGTCTACGCGTTTGGTGGATGCCACGACGACTCCTGAATACAGGCCCTGGCGGATACTTGATCACTATGCTCTACCGGCTATAATCACCTTGACGCCGCTCAGTTATTAAAAAAATAGCTTTTTGTTTTACATTAATCGACGTCTGATTTAATACAACGCTCCAAAGTAAAACATACTTTTTATTACACCCGCCACTGTGGCTGCGTGCGTGATCAGGAAGTACCACGACCATCCTGACTGCGGTGTTTAGGCGGTTCCTCCACAATCATCAGGAAAATACTGGAACGGTCCACAATCTCCGTCTCATAAACTACACATTACACTAACAAAAACACAGAGAACACAAGTTACAATTTCAAAGATAGATGGTAACACAAACATTCTCCCTTAGCATTACAAACTATTTTTAAAAAAATGTCCCATCTGAGGCATGCTATAAAACAACTAACGAATTAATACCGAAAAATGAGAAACTGTTTAGGATTCATCTCTCGGGAACTGACAGATGCGACAAATGCGCCAAGACAGACACCCTTCTACATCGCTTCTCGTGCGGCGAAACGCAACACATTTGGATATGGCTGAAATCCAAGTTACCACAAATTGACGGAACGACAATTTCAATACAGGAAGTCCTCAGGCCAGATAAGATCCGCAAATCGGCATGGAAACAAATCTTCGCAACATGGTTGGTAGGTCATACGTTACTATACGTTTGTCAACAGCAAGACAAAGGATACAGCGATTACATTTCCTTCATGGAGAGAGAGTTCATTATGGTGACCACTTCTTCCCGTTACGTCAGCTCATACGGCAAAATATTGCAATCCCTCGTAATGGGCGGACATCCAAGCATCTTGTGACAACACACGCAAGGGCGCGAATCAGGAGGAGGACCGCAGGAGAAGACATCTTTCACAATACTTTCCGGTGTAATCACTATTTACGATTATCCTGTAATTTGTAAAAGTATTTTGAAAAAGTTTGTAAAAGTATTTGAAAAATTAATTAAAAAAAAAAGTATGGTCGGGCCAACCCCATCCCCCCATCCTCTTGATTCACAGCAGTTACCTGTCCAAACAGGTTGCTTGTATCTTCATAATCCGTACAGGTTGTAAAGAGAAACAAATATGTACATCATTACGCAATTATGAAACAGTGCCGATACCAATAGCTTTGTATGCAGTTGAAACCCTGTTCCTAAATGCTGACATAGGATTTCTGGTACAGTTGGAGAAAAATGAGCGAAAATTTATCAGAGGAATTCTGGATTCCTACTTCAAGAATGGTGTCCATCAAAAGACGTCTGCAGCAAAACAGAGAAAATCACTCAAATAATCCACAAAATACGGGCAAGATTCTATAGTCACCTCAGATAAATGGAGGAAACCAGACTGACTAAGATAATCTTTAGTTTCTTTGGTATAAAACCATAACCGTAAAGCCACCCACGCAAGTTCAAATTCCCATCCAGCCATCCAGATTTATGTTTCCCATGGTGTTCCCGTATCATACCAAGTGAATGCCGGGATGGTTCCTTTAAAATACCATGACAGAATTCCTTCCGCATCATTGCCCCAAGTCTCTTCCCCCTTACCTCGACGTCGAAGAGGCGTAAAGGAATAAGAAAAAAAATCACAGTGCCCTGGTTTGTAAATATCAAATAAGACCTTCATTTATTGGGATTAAAACCAGAAGATGCCTTTGATAGAGATCTCTTTCGGAAGAAGTTACTGACACATCGGATAAACAGTGATAAATAACCCTAACAACACGCGGTACCCTTGGATAGAAGAGCGCAAACAGGACCACTCAAAACGAATGAAATACTTGTGGGTCTAAAAGAAAATGAAACTCGCTGTCAAACGCAAGAAGGCTTAAGGTGGTCGTAGTTGGCCTCAACGAACATACGTACACACTTTGACAATAAATTTAGCCCCGCTGAAAAATTCTATCACTCTTATTTTGAAAAATCTGACATCAATGTCATCCTAAGAAACAGTAACGCAATACTGCCTTGCCAGTATTACATTACTGTTTCCTGGGATGACATTGATGTCAGATTTTGCAAAATAAGAGTGATAGAATTTTTCAGCGGCGGCCAAATTTATTGTCAAAGTGTGTACATTATATAGTCATTTGTGTTAGTGTCTGAATCTAGGGACATTGTGCAGAAACGACACCAAATAAGTTCTTTGCAGTGTAAGGAGACAGAGCTACCTTGCCGGTGACGCGACCTAATTTTTTCCTTTCCGCTTGTAGCTTCCTGCTGCCGACCGAAGTTTAATTGCTTTTCCAACTTTGGCTTCACGCCTCGTCGACAACTGCTGTTCGAGCGTAAACACGAATCCTTCAAAAGTCGATGGATTCCACCCAGTGATAATTGCTGCTACGTCAACACTCGAGAAATATCAGAGGCGGACTCTAAAACAAGATTCGTCTTGTAAACAACTCTAATTAAGATGAGCTGTCTCGGAGTCCATTCCTCGAAACATCTTAACTCCGAGAGTCTCTTCCACCCCCTCTGCAATTACACGGGGTCTCAGAACGCCTGCTCAAGTTTAAATACAAACACTCTAATAACTGTAGGTGCTATCAAAGCCTTTATACCTTGCTACAAATTTTTAAATGAACTCCGATCACCAGATTCTGGAATTTTCAACGCCGAATATAGTTAAGACCCATTCACACTAGCAGTCATCTCAGCTCAGGTCAAAAATCGCAATACACGTAATCCAATGGGTCTGGTCAGGTCAGGTTATGGCAAGGCAGATGAAACTGAATATCGCGCCGCCACCGATCAACAACGGTCAAGACCTGAGCTGAGCTGAGCTGAGCTGACCGCAAGTGTGAACGAGCAACGGTCAGGTCGCGTCAGATCAAATGGGCGGCGAACGACTAAAAACTTCTGCTTGCAAGCAATAAAAACGAATAATAAACAAATAAATGTTTTAACAGTATGTTATTTCTGATTAATATAGAGCTGAAAAAAATTAATATAAATTAAAATATTATTACATGCTCAATTTTTATGAATAATTGTCACGCCAATGCAATTGAATTTGCTGATTTATTTCCCAAACGCGTTTCAATTCATTCTCTGAAGCATCTTCAGCGGTTCTGTATTTTTCATTGCTCACATTTATAGTACTTCTAATTGTACAGTCTTTCAGCATCAGTTATGTGTGTAGCAGCAGTTTGCATCACAGGTGTTAGTTGCACCTTTATGAATAATTTCGGTAGACTTTCACTGCATTATAGTATATTGGTTTCTGATGCTTCCAGTCCTTACCCATCTCTAATTACTTCGATGTCGACGAGGCGTAAAGAATTAAGCAAAAAAAAAAGTAGGCTAAACAATCTGTGTCTCTCCCAACGTGGATGGAACCAAAATTTTTTAGTGACTGCAAGCGGACAATACTTTGAAAGTATAGAATAACTAAATTGCGTAGTATTTGCGAGTCAGCATCATAGTGTGGTATTCAACAGGAGGCTATCGTGCAAGAATGATTACAGAATAAGTATGAATTATTTGTAATAAACGTCTTTTTTGTTTAATCTGCCTGATATTCCTGATCTGGGTTTTCCATGGTTTTCCCAGATCACTCCACGCGAATGCGGGGATGGTTCCTCACAATAGCCCATGGGCGCCTCCTGCCATATCCCTTATAACCCTTCCAAACCATAAACCTTTTCGATAGGTGCTATGCACCCTCCGCCACACACTTTTAGTGAATCGCGGAGTAATAATAATAATAATAATATTAATTTGTTTCAAGATACGTTCGATATACTTAATGAACGCAGTCAATCTTTGGTTATGAGTCTGATAACCTGTCAAATAACAGAAGTAATTAAGAGACAATTACCTTGAATCATGTTATAATTAACAGCAAAGCAGTAAGGAAGCGTCCATAAACTATGCAGCTCCATTTTAGTCTCATGGGGAAACTGAATCAGATTTACAAAGAACTCAGCAATCAGTTTAACGTTACACTCCCTATGGCATGGATGAATGCACCGATTAGCTGGGGAGGGTGTCATAGAGACGTTTTTCCACTCCTGAGGCAAGCTGACTTACAAATTTTGTAACCAGTCCTTAATGTCCTGGATACTGGCACTAGAAAGGAGCTGGCGTCAGAGCTGGTCCCACGCATGTTCTGAAGGGGACAGATCTGGTGATCTTGCTGGCCACGGGAGTACCTCTATACCAAGCAGACAGTTCATGTGCCGTGTGTGGACGAGCATTGTGCTGTTGAAAAAACGGCACCACGATACTGTCGCTTGACAGGTAACACGAGAGGACGCAGGATATCCGTGACGTACCGTTGTACCGTCGGAATTACCTCAGTCACTACCAACAGTGACCTGAAGTCATACCCGATGGCTACCCTCACCATGATGCCAGGAGTAACACCACTGTGTCTCTCTAGAACACTGGAAGAATTAAACCCATCCCCAGGCCACCATACTAGCTGACGACGGTCATCTCAGGTAGTGCAAAACCACGATTTGTCGCTGAGCGCAATGCGACGTTATTCATCAGTAATCCAGTGAATCGTGATTCTGCCTCGGACGACCAAGGTCGACGAGTGTGGCGGCGAGCTGGGGAGAGGTCCTGTTCTTCAAATGTTTTGGAGGGGCACAACGACGTTACTCCTGACATCGTGTATGACATCGTGGCAGATTAGATGATGAGCAGTTATATCATTTTCAATTGAGTACTTCATCCCAGAATATTATTATAAGATCTATAAAGTGTCATCAAACCATCTGAAAGTTGTGGATCATTTTCTTCAATTGCTGATAATACTGACGAGGAACAATAATTCAGTTGCTTTTGCAGTATTCATTCATCAGTGCTATCGATCTTTTCATTCCGATTTTGTTGTCCATAAACCCAGCGTTTTGAACTGTTACATTTGCCCTAATTTCCGGTTAATTTCCAGCTAACTCCGTCTCTCCTGGTAAGAACATTAATTTAACCTTTGTCACCGTCTTGTCACCAAGAAGGTAAGTTGACACGTCTGAAACAGTTGAGTTGCTTGGTTGCTATGGGCAAGTGGAGGTCTAGAGATTAATTCAGGATACAAAAGATGGATGACTGAAGGATGAACGGCATGTTTTGAGTGCTTGTTGGCTGTCGTATTCGAGGAGTTTGGGACAGCTGGAGACGGGGCACTTTAAAGAGGCTTGTTTCCCGATCAGGCCGCAGGTGTTTTCCAAGTCCGGTGGAGTGGCCGCCCCTCGCAAATCACATCCAGACTTCTCCCCTACGTATCGGGGAGCATCCCAGGCCTCACACAAAGTCTGTACGAAACCATGCGTTGTCAGGTTGCCTTGTCACAGCGAAAGATATTTAGAATGGATAGGATGCTGTGAAAGAGAGTTGTATTCATAGAAACAAACACAGACAACAATTCAGTAAGCTTTTCCTTGATCTCAATCTCGAAAACCTAATGTCACTGGCCATTTAACAGAAGGTTCAGCAAGTTCGTATAAGGCAGGCGAACAGCTTCTTCTGTCACCGAGAAATTGACTCTTCATTGAACTACTGAGTTTAACTTAAAATTGCGTATCAAACCACTATATCAATACTCAAATATTGAATACAAAGAAAGGAATACAATTTAAACATTGTTAAAATGCGTTACACGAAAACATTGAAGGAAACAAAAAAGCTGGTGTTCCACATTATGTGGCAGTACTATGCCGGACCATCCTCTTCGCGTCTAGCTCACATGTTCTTTATTTACTTCAGTAAACATCGCATCGGGACTGTGCGTGCCGACTCAAAGTATCAATAAAGTTGTTCAATTTGTATATTGGGAAATGTGTAGTTCACAAGGCACCGTCCTAGCATTCGCCTTGCGGGAAATTTCCTAAAAATCAGGGTGGCCGGTGGCGGGTGTAATTAAAAATAACGAAACAGCTTCAAACATAGGAAAGCACAAAGTTTACACATGTACAATATATATAACAGGCCTAAAAATTTCATATGAAAAAACGCAGAACTCGGGAAAAAACCAAACAACAACATCCCTCGTACATAAACATGTTGGTGATTTTTTCGGCCCAGGTCCTTAGTTGCTATGATAACTGTTTTATGGGTTATGTTTCCGACTTGCAACTAAACAAATGCTTATGATGACAGACGCGTTTCGTCTTTATTCATCTTCAGTGCCCCAGGTAAACATATATACAATGATGTTATTTGATTTTTTTACAGTGTCCTGATATTATTAACTAGGTACTTACATTTACAGAATACTGGAAATAAAGAAAATTGAAGCATTTGAAATGTGGCGCTACAGAAGAATGCTGAAAATTAGGTGGACAGACAAAGTAAGCAATGAACGAGTGTTGGAAATGATGGGTGAAAGTTTGTGGAAGAAGCTTACAGGAAGAAGAGACAGGCTGGTAGGTCATATTTTGAGACATGCAGGATTGGTTAATTTGTTAGTGGAGGGAACAGTCGAAGGTAAGAACTGTAGAGGAAGACAGAGATTAGAATATATGAAGCAGATAATTGAGGACGTGGGCTGTAAGGAGTATGTAGAAATGAAGAGGTTAGCACAGGATAGGAAGGGATGGAGGATTGCATCAAACCAGTCAAAAGACTGACGACAGCAAACAAAAAAAACTTAGTTTTTATATATGCATTAACAAACGCAAGTTCGTGTTTTCATACCAGCTACATTGTACAAGTATATTCATGTGTGTGAATATGTTTACCTAGGTCACGGAAGATGTCTTGAATAAAGGCAAAACGCGTCTGCCATCAAAAGCATTTGTTTGGTTGCAAGTCGGAAACATAAACCACGAAACAACATACATAAAATATGGAAACATAAAAGGAGTCAAGAAATTCGAATATCTAGGCGAATACATACAAATAGGTGTAGCTAACAAGATATCGAATGTGGAAAGATCGGGAAAACTTCTGAGGGCATACACATTCGCATAGGCAAACAACATTGTAACAAAAGAACTAAATCAAAGCAGGCCAAACTGAGACATTTCTACACAATTGTACTACCAGAAGCATTGTATGCATCAGAAACAACAACGATTCAGGCATTATATAATCGGAAAAAGGTGAGCGCAAAATCCTTAGAAAATTTTTGCGAGCAATACGGTATGTAGATGAAACGACCAACGAAAGAATTATAAGAACGAACAGATTCTATGACATTTACGAAGAATGAACACCACCAGACTCACAAAGAGGGTCTTTCATGTAGTAAATGGCTCAGTCAGGAAAACTAATTGGTTGGATGAAATAGAAGAGGACTTAAAATATGCAGGGATCAGTAAGGCAATGACGCAGAGAAGTGTACAATTCAGGAACAAAATTATGATCACAAAATTCAAAATACAGTAAAGCACAGTGAATGTATGAAGAGGTTTTAGGAAAAGAAAAAGGAAGGGAATAAATAAATTTAAAAAATCATCTGAATAATCATGAATAATTTGAATCAGACGGTATGTTTTCATCTGGAGGATTTGTATTAATAAACAGTGATACACGTACCAGTATTTCTAGAGGTTTTTTTTGGTTTATTTGGTAGTTTAGTTTTGTTTAATCATACTTGGCGATGTAGCTGGTTTCATTATATGCTCTGAGCGCTGTTAAGGTAACAAAATGACTAATAATATATGTTTATTTCCATCTACCTCCAAAACACCAACGCTATTTTCTCCACTTCCGAAGAAGATTTTGAATCAAGAATGGGCGAAAGCCAAAGCTGATTTACGGTAACAGCTCAGAAAGAGCACAAAGACGGTAAAGCCATTGTGGAGAGAGGTGTTAAAAGCAGCGCTCTCCGACGCAAACAGAGAGAGAAGCAAATCGCGCCGTTAATAGGCGCGCCACAATGCCCCGCGAAAACACTCTGCGGCAATTACAGTGCTGCCGACACGGGCGCGCTCCATTTCGTCCGCGTTCCGCCAGCTCACAGCACGCCCACTCCATCAGAGAACGAGAGCTCCCGAGGATCTCACTGTATAAAGTACAGCCCACTTAATGCCAACCAACTCAACTGTCAAAGTGATATTCCACACGCAACAACGCGTAGCCGTTACAGAACGGGGAAGGATTTTCAAGTGACACCTCTTTGGGCGCGGTAGCGGGAAATTTGCTAGCGTTACGCGTTAAGTGCGAAAGCGTCGCAACGTTCTGGACATGCGCACTTAACGATTCTTTGATGCAAGTAGCTACGATGCTAGATAACTATGTACGCTTTTGCAAGCAGCTACGATGCTAGGTAACTATGTACGCTTTCGCAAGCAGCTACGATGCTAGGTAACTAAGTACGCTTTCGCAAGCAGCTACGATGCTAGGTAACTAAGTACGCTTTCGCAAGCAGCTACGATGCTAGATAACTATGTACGCTTTTGCAAGCAGCTACGATGCTAGGTAACTATGTACGCTTTTGCAAGCAGCTACGGTGCTAGGTAACTAAGTACGCTTTCGCAAGCAGCTACGATGCTAGATAACTATGTACGCTTTCGCAAGCAGCTACGATGCTAGGTAACTAAGTACGCTTTCGCAAGCAGCTACGATGCTAGGTAACTAAGTACGCTTTCGCAAGCAGCTACGATGCTAGATAACTATGTACGCTTTTGCAAGCAGCTACGGTGCTAGATAACTATGTACGCTTTCGCAGGCAGCTACGATGCTAGATAACTATGTACGCTTTCACAAGCAGCTACGATGCTAGATAACTATGTACGCTTTTGCAAGCAGCTACGGTGCTAGATAACTATGTACGCTTTCGCAGGCAGCTACGATGCTAGATAACTACACTCCTGGAAATTGAAATAAGAACACCGTGAATTCATTGTCCCAGGAATGGGAAACTTTATATACACATTCCTGGGGTCAGATACAACACATCATCACACAGACAGAACCATAGGCACATAGACACAGGCAACAGAGCATGCACAATGTCGGCACTAGTACCGTGTATATCCTCCTTTCGCAGCAATGCAGGCTGCAATTCTCCCATGGAGACGATCGTAGAGGTGCTGGATGTAGTCCTGTGGAACGGCATGCCAAGCCATTTCCACCTGGCGCCTCAGCTGGATCAGCGTTCGTGCTGGACGTGCAGACCGCGTGAGACGACGTTTCATCCAGTCCCAAACATGCTCAATAGGGGACAGATCCGGAGATCTCGCTGGCCAGGGTAGTTGACTTACACCTTCTAGAGCACGTTGGGTGGCACGGGAATCATGTGGACGTGCATTGTCCTGTTGGAACAGCATGTTCCCTTGCCGGTCTAGGAATGGTAGAACGATGGGTTCGATGACGGTTTGAATGTACCGTGCACTGTTCAGTGTCCCCTCGACGATCACCAGAGGTGTACGGCCAGTGTAGGAGATCGCTCCCCACACCATGATGCCGGGTGTTGGCCCTGTGTGCCTCGGTCGTATGCAGTCCTGATTGTGGCGCTCACCTGCACGGCGCCAAACACGCATACGACCATCATTGGCACCAAGGCAGAAGCGACTCTCATCACTGAAGACGACACGTCTCCATTCGTCCCTCCATACACGCCTGTCGCGACACCACTGGAGGCGGGCTGCACGATGTTGGGGCGTGAGCGGAAGACGACCTAACGGTGCGCGGGACCGTAGCCCAGCTTCATGGAGACGGTTGCGAATGGTCCTCTCTGATACCCCAGGAGCAACAGTGTCCCTAATTTGCCGGTAAGTGGCGGTGCGGTCCCCTACGGCACTGCGTAGGATGCGACGGTCTTGGCTTGCGTCTGTGCGTCGCTGCTGTCCGGACCCAGGTCGACGGGCACGTGCACCTTCCGCCGACCACTGACGACAACATCGATGTACTGTGGAGACCTCGCGCCCCACAAGTTGAGCAATTCGGCGGTACGTCCACCCGGCCTCCCGCATGCCCACTATACGCCCTCGCTCAAAATCCGTCAACTGCACATACGGTTCACGTACACGCTGTCGCGGCATGCTACCAGTGTTAAAGACTGAGATGGAGCTCCGTATGCCACGGCAAACTGGCTGACACTGACTGCGGTGATGCCCAACCGCTGCGCAGCTAGCGCCCTTCGACGGCCAACACTGCTGTTCCTGGTGTGTCCGCTGTGCCGTGCGTTTGATCATTGCTTGTGCAGCCCTCTCGTAGTGTCCGGAGCAAGTATGGTGGGTCTTACACACCGGCGTCAATATGTTCTTATTTCAATTTCCAGGAGTGTATGTACGCTTTTGCAGGCAGCTGCGATGCTAGATATCTATGTTCGCTCTCGCGGCAACACAACTGCGATAGTCCGCTGTCATTTAAGGTCATGGTGAACAGTGAGTATTCGCTATGAGTTAACTCACCTTACGCGTTATGTTTTCAATGTACAATTGTAAAGATTTGTTTTATTAGTTGCGTTTTGTTAATTTATATTCGTTCGATGTAGATGGTTTCATTACATTCTCCAATCGCCCTTATAAGAAGAAGTTAAATATGGAATCACATTTCTGCGATATAGTGAATGAATTAATGCGCGGGCAATAAAAGCTTTCATTTTCATGCATAAATGTTGGCATTCATATTTACAGCAGAGGGAATGATTTATTTTAACTTATAAAAAATTATTTTAGTTATGAGCCAGAAATCTGTATACAACCCGTCATTTTTGACAGTGTTAGAAGTTGTTAACGATACTGATTGTAAGAACGGTTTCACACAATTTTGTTCAAGTTGTTCTCCGTTATAGAAGATCTAAACACAAAATACAGAGTAAGCCTCGATGCGATAGTGTAATGTATTGCTTGGTAATTAGGATAGCGTGTGCGTGTTATTTAGCCAGGTTCTACGCGCCTTTGTCACCAGGAAGTGTCCAGCGACTCATACCTGCGCTACCAGAACGAACGATTAATTGCAGCCCATAAAGCTAAAAGCTTCGTGCATTGACAAAAATACAAATAAATACACAGCAGACAGACGCTTTCCTGGAACAGTAGAAAGTTGCAAACCGAAGAAACAATGCATTGTGCATTTCTTTATATATATATATATATATATATATAGGTCGGAAGAATGCCTCTTTCGAAGCACAGCGAATCGAAGTGTTTGTTAGAAACTTTTATAAATTGTATGTTTCATGAGGAGCACCAATGGAGATCGTAGATGCCTCCGCCAAATGCTTCCATTCGCTGAAACTTCCCAGACTCGCTAAAACATCGGAGCATGGAAGTTTTCGACGGAGGCAACAAGCGGTAGGAAGACACTCTGCTTTCTGGTCGACGAGAGGCAGTACACTGGGGACTCAGCCCGGCTGGCCGAATTCTCCAGGGACCGGCCAACACCACCGGCCCTGCAACCAACTGAGGCAGGGTGTCCGTTAAGACGCGTTACCACGATTCCTTGTAACGAAGGCGAGACGGGACGGGACGGGACGATTACTCAACCACACGCCATGGGAACAGGGCCGCCCCTGCTAGCGGAAACGAGACGCAGCTACCCACTCTGAGTCGGTAAACATCACAGGCGTGTGTAGTGGTGCGCTGTTGTCATCGGATTGCAGCAGCGGTGCGCACCCCTTCTGTTGCTATAAAGTGCTCTGTGCCAAACGACACTAGGCAACGTGGTGGGGAGGTGGCGGCGAGGTAAGCTAGGACTAACTTGCGGCCCGCGGTCGTCCCTACACTTCGGCTAATGAGGTCCCGTCCCGTCTCGCCTTCGTTACAAGGGATCGTGGGAACGCGCCTTTAGACTCTGTGTTCTTCACGCCTCGTCTGCTACGGTAAAGAACCCGGCAATGTATAGACAGTCTTGCTTCGTTCAACCCTAGGCAACCACCTGAGATTTTAATCATGCTCTGAATTATAATTTGTTCACCAACCACATCATTTTGTAACTTCCTTAAATATTTCAATCTGTCAGTTCCGTTCAATAAATTATTCAAGTTTATAGTTAAAGAAAATAATATCGGTGTTGTAAAGCCTGCTTTCAATGACTTCCTTTCTAGTTTCTCAGTATGTCATCTGACTAGATGTGTGTTTTAATAGTAATCGCAAAAGTACCATTGCTTTGGTAAAAAGTATTATACAACTGGAACGTCGATTCCCTCGGATAGGGAACACTTCCATTCTTGGTGCCAATCGGGGATAATTCTAATAATTATCTTATTAATTAATGTATCTCATTAAGTTGTCAATTTTAATTATTTCATCAGAAAAGTAACACCCCAAAATTTGCTACAGTCTAGTGTAACGTGCTTTAACTTTTTAATCATTTTTATTCATTTACGAGAATAACTTGGACAAACTCCTATATACTGCACAAATACAATAAAGATTGTTCCGTTCGTTCAACTCAAGTGCGAAGAAAAAGAAAAAATACTCAGAACAATTCATTGAGATTTAACTGTGATATACGCAGAGGAACAGAATTGTGGACTCTGATTCATGCCGAGGCGGTGTAACAGATTTCTGTTTTGTATGGTTTCTCGCGAGGGGCGTGCCGACTTGGTTTCTTAACACGCGTCACGGCCGATTAGCTAGCGTCCCCTGGTGGCTGATAATCCTGTTAAGACCCCTCGTTAAGGCTTACAGTTCGGCAAACCACAGAGCGACAACGGGAGAGAGCTCGAGGGTTAATGTCGTTGCTCAGACATCGAGCGGTATATTCTGTTGGACGAAGAAACCATCACCTACTGCAGAATCAAAGCGACAGTCATCACTCTGGAGATACGCCACTGCAGACAAAACCAAGTCTTTTACTTCAGGCGTAAAATGGTGTCTGTTTTTTTGGGATTTCTTGACAAAGGAAGAAACCAGCAAGGAGGAATGTTTTGGAAACGTTGTGAAGCAGCTATGATGGAAACGCCAATGGAGAACTTGTTAAGCCGCGTTCCCACGACGTCTTGTAACGAATGTGGGACGGGACGAATATTCAAGAACACGCCATGGGAACAGGGCCGCCTCTGCTGGCGGGGACGAGACGCAGCTACCCACTCTATGTCGGTAAACATCACAGGCGTGTATAGCGGTGCGCTGTTGCCATCGGTTTGCAGCAGCGGTGTGCACCCCTTCAGTTGTTGTAAAGTGCTCTGTGCAACCAAACGACACAAGGCAACGTGGTGAGGATGTGGTGGCGAGGTAGCGAGAGCTAACCTGCGGCGCGCGCTCGTCCCTACACTTCGACTCCGTAACAAGAGATCGTGGGAACGCAGCTTAAAGCACCTTTCGCATTGCCAATGCTGTGGATTCAAGTGAGGAAACATCCATAAATTACGTGAGGTGTTTTTCCGGATTTTCCGACCCCCCTCTGGTGAAATGTTGGTGAGATCTGGGCCTGACCCCCCCCCCCCCTGTGGTGAGATCTGGGTCCCGTCAGACCCTCCCCCTCCCCTACAGTTCGTCTTTGCAACTTTTTGAGACCTTATTTTTTTTTTTAGGTCTCAGGCACACTTTTCAGCCAAATACCCCCCTAAACTCAACTTTCGCGTCAATTGTAGACTTTTTTTTTAGCTCTACAGTCCTGCCCAGTTTTAAAAAAATCTCACGTTTGATTTCCGTTGACGCCCCCCCCCTTGGTGAGATCTGGTGAGATTTCGCCGCACCCTCCCCCCCCCCTATTTCACCTCAACTAATTTATGGATACCCCCTGACATCAGATCTGCCGTTTCCATCTCCTACCAAACGACAAAAACTTTGTCTTATTACCATTTCACGTCAATTGATGATGTCACACCGCTGTCACCTTATTTTATTGCATCATCCACAGTTACAATTACTCAAATTATCTTAAATTACATTTCTAATTTAGACATATATTTCTTGTGTATTGTTCTAATTTCCTTGGTATTTTGTTGTTATTGTTGTGGCTTTATGCCTCGACGACGTCAAGGTCATTTCTTTGTTCTATTTTATCAATTAATGAACAATGATAAATCAGATAAGGAGGTTTATTTCAAGGACAAAATGATTATTGAGTGTACCTGAAAAAGAGGTTTCCCAATAACAGCTTCTTTGCAAGAATCGTTAATGTCAACATTTCATTCAGAATATTTATAATTATTGAAAAGTTCATAACGCAATTATCTGTTCTGTTTTAATTTTAACGATAGTCTTATAAGAGAAAACACTACAGAATGTCTTCTGGAATTAATATGCTAAAAAGCTACTCGCCTTGCGGGGGGAGGGGAGGGGGGGGTGTTTGAGGCAAAAGTCACGTCAGGCTACGTGAAGAGACTGGGGGATCAATGGAGGACAAATGGAGCGACGTAGTTTATGAACGCTCCCTTGTGGATGTTAGATATTGTCTTTTTGCGTTATTACCTTCGTACCAGAAACTTTGTGGAACTAAAGCTCGGACATAGACGTTGAATGTACTGCGGTGCTGTGATCTAGAGCTGAACACTCAATTTTTACTTCACACAGGGAAGAATATCTGTATATAGCAACTGTATGAGAACTTCCCTTGGCTCTGCGTTTAGCAAGGGAGTCTTCCAGTTCATTATAGGCGAGTCCGAAATGTCATTTTACCCACGC
This sequence comes from Vandiemenella viatica, assembly GCA_031002005.1. Taxonomy (NCBI): domain Eukaryota; kingdom Metazoa; phylum Arthropoda; class Insecta; order Orthoptera; family Morabidae; genus Vandiemenella; species Vandiemenella viatica. The sequence goes on along the minus strand of CM061918.1, from coordinate 37,327,477 downwards.
AAATCGGGTATCTTGACCTCACGGTGGTAATACCACATCGATATTGACCGTTCTGTATCGATTGCTACGAAGGGTTCCATTGGTGATTTTCACTTCAAGTCAAGATGAGTATTTTCTTCATACTTTGGCCTATTTCGTAGTGGATAGCTCCTTTAACGGCTAAGATTTGAGCCATGTTGATTGAAGAGAAAAAGATGGTTCCCGGTTGGTTCATCGACAATAGTAAGCGAAGGCGGCACTACGTTCAGAGTATCCTGCCTGGCTCCCTGGTGCCTGGACCGATTTTCCTCCGCCGCCGATGCGATGGCACAATGGATAATCGATACTCGGCACAACACAACACCCCACCTGCACTCAAACAACCGCCCCGGCGGCAGCCTACAGTCACAAAAGTGTAAATGTTCGACGGGTGTTCAACAAGTATCAGGCTCCACCGTCACAGCACGAGGTTGCGATGTGAATTTAAGTTTTCCGTTTTAGTAACTTTTGGAATCAAACCTGTTTTACATCGTTGACGAAACTCCGAGGAATAATGACATTGCGTCTCACCGCTATCGGTTCTTGACGGGTAGTGGCTTCAAACCAGATAGATGTCGATACGGCAGGCAGCGAAGTTACCGACATCGTAACTTTGTTCTTCCACGATCGAAGTTCCATTCACCAATTCCGTATTAAATTGAAGTAACAACAGAAATTATTCTGTAAAAATATATTGTAATAAAAATCAGTAAGTTTTGGCCATTTAATCTATCAAAAGGCTACTAAGCTAAGCAAAAAGTTATTTTGATTCTCGTTAACTATAAGTCTGCAGATATTAACGTTGTTTTTTTTAGATAAACTGAGGGATTATCGTACTGACAACTCCTATTCAATTCAAGAATATTTGAAAAAGAATTAATTGTATTCAACATGCATTTTGAAAAATTTGGATTTAAAAATTACTTCTTATTTTTTTTTTTTTTTGAAACACATAATAAGTTTTTTACTGTGAATATTATTCATCTTGAATGTATATGTATCAGCGATGACATGTTTCACATTCCAGAAGTCCTTCATTGACATGGATATATTGAGCAACATTAATAAATAAATTAAGGAGGCGCATGAATCTACAGTGTCAGAGGTAGGACGTAAAGGTTGGGGGGCCTACGGTAGAAGGTGGAATCCGAACTACGGGGCATTCTAGCAAATATCATACGAATAAAGTAAATACCGGAAAAAAATTAATGAAATCTTCTCGGGAAACTAGCCAAGTAAAAATGGTATTTTCATACAATATTTAAAAGATTAAACTCTTTATCAATATCTTCAGGTCAAATGTACTCATTCCGGAAATCCTGGAAGTTCAGGTTTTCCAGTATTATCAAAATTCACCTGAAAATTTCGAATCATTATGTGAAAACGCCATTTTCACTCGCCTAGTTTCCCGAGAAGAATATATTAATACTCAATGTCGAGAAAAACATCCGAGAAAATTTCTCTTGCTGTACCGAGATTAAAAACCGAGGACCATGAAGTTTGAAGTCGACCGCCTTATACATTCAACTAGCAAATTGATCTGAAAATGATATGTACAAACCAAACATCAAAATATTTTTAGTTGGTAAAATTATAGTGGACACTAACATTTTTAGTAAAATATTTTGCTGACAAATTACTACCGATTTGTGAAATTCTTTGTCGAATGATATGTACAATACTGTCTGTGAAAATTGCAACGCCCAGAAGGAAAGATCTGAATAAAAAAATCAAAAAAATCGGAGGATCTGTATAAGAGATTAAGATTGCAGAGAGATGGCGTGCATATAGGCCTAGCAGCGCCTTCTTCTGTGTGACCGGACATGCCACGCCTCGTTCAGTCGGTGCAGGGCGATCAAACGAAGCAAATAACTGCCGACATGTTTCGTCAACATCAAAGGTGAGGTGAGTGAGTTCGACTGTGGCGGAACGATTGATCTCTGGCAAACGGGTCTGACATACTGTAGCACTGTGGCTCGTCCAGGGCACACTGCTACGACAGTGATGCGTGGGTGGAACCAGATGGTGATGCACAGCGACGAGCGGGTACTGGACCACACAATGCGACCACAGCGCGAGATGACCGACACCTTGTCCGAATGGACGTAACCGACAGGACAGCTTCGTCCACAGTGATGTCTAGACTTTGGAGCACTGCAACAGGCGTGGACATGTCTGCGTCGACGGTTCGACGCCGTCCGCTGAGGCTTGGTCTAGTGACACGCATTACATTACGTAGCCTTCCATTGACCAGAAACCACCAACGCCTCAGACTGCAATGGCCAGGTTAACTCCGCTTTTCGTGCGCTGAGTGACAAAACGTAGTGTTTTCGTACCAGTCTCGCTTCGACTTGTCCTACAGTGATGGACGCATACGTGTTACACGTTACCGTGGTGAACACAATCGGGCAGACAGCATTGTTGAATGACGTAGCGGAAAAACGCCGAGTATTATGGTTTGGGGCGGCATTGATCATACCATGCGATCTCGCCTCCTACAAACTGAAGAAAATCTGAACAGCAACCGCTAGATTAGGGAGATTATGGAGCCCGAGGCACTTCCCATCCAGCGGTCAGCTCCACACGCCGTATTTCAGACAGTGCCCAACCACATTTGGCGAGCCTTATTTGAAGAATGACGGGTACTACTGCTTCCGTGGCCTGAAAAGTCGCCAATCGAACATTTCTGGTCCTCCCGCCACTGTCGAAGCTTTGTGGACACGTCTACAAACCGCGTGGCAGTGTGTTCCCCGCAGCATATCCAGGCTCTCTTTGATCCCATGCCAAGACGTCTGTAGATTTAGCACGTGGCGTATTCGTTAGGTACTAACTTCTCACGGTCAAAGTGCGTGTACAGTTCTGTAATTCTTATCATTTATGTATTGTCATGTTCATAATCTATGGGATTAATTTAATTGTAATCACGTCTGCTTGTTGGGCACTGCAATTATCACAAACAGTACTGTATCTCTGAAGTCAAGAATTTTCGCACGAGCCCACTACTCTCTACTTAATTCACTGTTATTTACTGTTTATTCACTTCTGCAGACTCACTGCGGAATAACCATCTCCTGGAAATTAGAACAACCTTTCTTTCATATTACCTTTCATTTATTTGTGTAGTATTTATGTCTTCTAGTTATGCTACCTGCTTAAATATTCCCTGTATCCATATCTGAGTTGATTACATATTAGCGTTAGACATCCTGGAGTCCCCAGCCCGATTCCCATGACGCTAGGACCGTTTGGGGATTTTGCTTTTAGAGGAGACGACTTTTACTTGCAAGTGACGATACCGTCGACTCTGCTATCGGCAAGTCAACAGTTGATATCGTGTCCTACACGCCGCCACAGGTAGGATTGGATTCCTGATAGCACTCCTCCCAAAAGCACAGTGGCAGCTTAACGCTAGGCGTGATTCAAATCGTTACAGTCACACGTACACTTTCATTCTGCCCTAATTTTTAAAAAGCATAACCGAACCTACATACTACATTCTTTGCTGCTGCCATAATGACACAATAAACGGGTGATATCCTACACTACTATGGAAAGGAGATGTCTCACACTGCAAGAAACAGAAAAGAAAGAAGGAAAATGCAGTAAAAACTCCAGGACCACACACTACTACAGATATTATCGGGTCTGATCAGAGTTCTGCACTGTGGTAGGTTTTCACATGATTGCTCTCCAGGCTCTCTTTCACATGGAGAGTCATACCATACGCTACTATGATAGTATCTCGATACTTGCCAGATGTATTGAAGAGATGTTGTGTTGCCACCTGTCTGTGAAATGTTTAACTATGTTCTGTATGTAGTAAGTGTATTTTTGTTTGTGAAATAACTAGGTTATGAGGAGGAGATTGGGTACCGTCCTAGCAGTCACATTGGTGATTGCGGGAAACCACCTAAAAACAGCAATCAGGTGACTGGTACGCGGATAACTGGTATCGTGCCAGGTCTCGTTGTACTTCCCGATTCAGTTGCGGTGCCTCAGTGACTGAGCCACACTAGCGGGTAAATCATAGACAATTACTCACAGCCAGTAAAAATGAATAAGGAACTAGCATTAGAAATCAAATGTTTTATGAATTGCAACTAGGGGTTCATTAAATACTCGTAGATAATGATATATTAATTCCTTGTGACCGTAATGACCTGGTGACAGGGTTTCTATTGGCTGCGCATTCCGCCTCTGTCTTTGCCGCCTTAACCTAACCCGGTAGTACTACCAGGTGCAGGGGACCTACAGTTTAACGTGGAATCCGAACCACGGAAGCATTCTGATGTACTTCACATTACACAGCAAGCTGTGCAAGAGGTGAAGGTCTGGTTAAAAGCATATGAAAATCCTTACCGAGACAGGGATTCGAACCGGAATTCCCAGTCAGATGCCTTAAAAAATAAGCCACTAGGCCGCTCAGATGTCTGATAAAACCACAATACATGAAATGCTACGACATAGAAACTGAGTAAGGCAATTGGCAAATCATATACTTAACACTTAATGGATCAATGGCTTAATCATTCAATAAACCTACAGTGCAATTCTTCTCTAACCAGTGTTGCGTCCTGGTTGGCTTTTACTTCCGCGAGCGGTTCGGAAGATGAGAGCTTGATATTAGAATCAATAGCAACATTCACTTCAGACTAGGGAACTCGGAGTGGAATAACTGGTAGAAATAAACATACACAAGAATTATCAGAGATAAGTTTGCAGCTCACGAAGACCGACTTACATCTGTAAACCTATGTTCAGTCGGTAAAGCTTGCTAAGAAAATCAAAGTCTAAGGCTAAGGTAGGCGCGAGTTCTGACTTCTAAGTTCAACTCCTACATTTGTTTAACCTAAGTCCCAGGGAGGTGCGTGGCTTCAAAGTACTATTCGACCATGTCGTTCCGTCGACTAAGTCCTATACTGGCATCAGAGCCTATGCCAGAACCTAAGTCCTGCTTCCTCATGAAGCCTGAAGGTGAGAGTCGAAGCCCTGCTAGTCTAGCTGCCGTGCCCCGCTCCGGTCAGCTTCCAACCCCACTCACTGGCGGCTGGTCCCTAACTAGCTCTGTTGCTTGCTGGACCTACTCTCGTAGTAGCTGCCATGCCCCGCACTGGTCAGCTCCGACCCCACACTCTGGCGGTCGGTCCTACTCTGGCTTCAGTGGCCAAACGACCCCCTTATATATCGCTTGATTGCGTCCTTAATGTGCCTTCTAGAAGCTTCTGTCACATACTCTCCCGGGTCACGTTGCGATACACATGCCTGTCCACCTATTTCGGGCCCCTAGTGGCTTCTCCCCGGATATCTCTGTTGGTAGCTTCCATACTTAATGATGTTGTTGATCTGTGTTCTGGAGACCTTCAAGTCGTTGCCTCACTAATGGCTGTTTCCTATACTTGCGGCTTCTCACGCAACTGAATATTCCTAACTATTGTGAGCTTATTTCACGATATTCGTGACACATTCGCGACACCTCCCCCCCTAGGGGAAAATTTTGCAATCTCTCTTGAGAGTGCAAAATTTTCTATGCCTATGTCGGCTGTGTGAGCTGCCTTTTTATTTAATTCTTAGTTCATACATTTTATACATTTTAACAATTTTTCTTTTATCTTCGCTTTCTTCAGAACCTGTACCTGCAATAGAAACATCTTTCATAACAACTTCTTGTGAAACAACAAAAATATATCCTTTCATTATTTTTACCACAATATTTCTGTCACCTTTACAGAACATCTTATTTATAAAGACAATTATATAATGCAATTATTATTTCTTTATTTCCCTAACGTTTGTCTGTCTTTGACCAAAACGTTAGTGGTTTCCTGGGTTCGTATGCTACGTATCTTTCTGGTCGTCGCACACGCTCACTTAACACTGTATCACTCGGCTCTATTGCATATCTACTTCTTACAGGTTCAAACGTGATTCGCTCACTTTCTTCACTGTTAATTTCAGCTGGATGGTACCTAACTACCCCTGTGTCAGGATATTGATTTACAATCTTATTTCTCACACAAATCTTTGTGCAACAGTCATCACCCATAGCCTTACAAAAGAATCTGAAGCAATCTCTGCAACATTTACAATAGCGACATATACAGCAAATTATTATTATTATTACAATCCCGGTTCCAGCATAACCCCAAATGGGTATATTGTCTAATGAAAGTGAATCAAACACTGTTCTTTGTTGGTATGCGATTTCCTCTTCTAATTCATCCAATTTATGCCCTGCTGCTGTTAAATCATCTAGCTGGCGAACTACTGGTTCGACTGGCAAGTATAGAGGTATTTCTGATATGTTTTTCTTTTCATTATTTACCATGCAGCAATCTATATCTAGGCTTAAGTTCGGAACAATATCATTGATCGGTACTTTTGATCTAATGGTATGTTCGGATTGGATTATTATTTGTGCTCCGTAACCTTTACATTTACTTAAAAATTTAAGTTTTCCTGTTCCCTTAATAATTACATCTGCTGGCTTATGGCCATTACACAACACCGTAAGCCCTTCTTCTTTGGGTGCTACAAAAAGCCACTCATTTTCTCTAATTTGTGTCCACACACTTTCATTTAGCGTGATGTATTTTTGTATGCAATCGTCTGGAATCTTTACTACAGGTTGAAGCATTCTAGCTTCGCATACCTCATGGTCGTAAGTGGATAACAGGACAAAAGTTTGCTTACAAATATTATGAGTAGGTTCTATCTTTTTACATATTAATTGATCATCATCTAACTTAATATACTTCCTCTTTGCATCATCCATTAATAGAAACCTCTTTTCTGGTGATATGTAAGTGAATAGTCGCTTATTGTGACTTACTTCGACTGGTAGAGGCCATAACTTATACATGTTATACCTTTCGCTGTCCACAAGCGGAATATTTAAAACATAACTCAGTATATTGCCTGAAATGAAAACATCCAAGTCGATTGCTCGCATTAATTGATACCCCTTGGCTTCGGTCAGTTCTATAGCGAATTGCTTATCCTTTATTTCTTCTTTAATTAACTGTAGGTATCTAACCACTTGTACAGGGTTGATCAAATGCGGTGCCAGAATACCTTTTTGCGCATTTACTATCGCGGTTACGAGTAGATCATACTCTCGCTCCACTTCATTGAATATCGTTATTAATTGTATCAACTGCTCATTCAACGTTATGGATATACCAAGTTGAAGTATCCTTTTGTCTGTACTAGCTTCGTAATTAAATACGTGCTCATTTAATTTCAATATTCCTGCCGTAATTAATCTCTCATTTCTCTCTATCGAATCGACCGTGTGGTTGAAACTAACTAATGTTGCCCTTACAATAGTAACTTGCTCTTTTGATAATTTTAATAATTGTTTCTGTTTCTGTTCCTGTTCTAACGAATTAATCTTCGATTTAAAATATGTGGCGTCATTTTCATCATGGCCATAATTACTCTCCTTTAATCTATTGGCATGCACCTTTGTAAATTTATTTTTCTTTAATTGTATTACAACAATCGGTCCCTTGGTTTCAATTACCGTATACGGACCTCTCCACTGGCTGTCTAATTTCTTTGAGCGACCCCTTCTCACACTTTCGTCAAATAACAGGACTCTATCTCCCGGTTTGAATACTACTGGGTTTTGTGTTTTATCATAATTCTCTTTGCTTTTCTCTTTTGCTTGCGCCGTTGCTTCTCGTGCACATTGGTGCATGGCTCTCAACCTTTCCCTTAATTCTATTACATAATCATCATAGTTATATATCACATCATCCGGTTTCTTTTGCAGTGCCCCTGGTACGTTACAGATTCTTCCAAAAAACAACTCGTGAGGCGTATACCCTGTAGTACTGTGTGGTGTTGTGTTGAAGACAAACACCGCATATGGGATCCAGGTATCCCAGTCTGTTTGACCTCTGTTTACATAATGTCGTAACATTTCTGTCAAGGTGCGGTGCGTTCTTTCTAATGCACCGTTAGCCTGCGGGTGGTAACTTGTTGTGTGGATTTTTTCTATCCGCAATAATCTACATGTTCGCCTCATGACGTCACTCATAAAGTTACAACCCATGTCGCTTAACAAAATCGACGGTATTCCAAACCGTAGGATTACTCGCTCTACCAGTACTCTTGCTACTGTATCCGCATCTTGTTGCTCTATTGGTTCCGCCACTAAAAACTTCGTTAGAGCATCCTGAAAGGTGAGTATATATTAATTTCCCTTTTCCGATCGTTGCAACGGGCCTACAATATCAATGTCACATCTCTCAAAAACATGTTCTGGGGTCTTCGTAATCTCCATCTGCATCTTTGTTTTGTTTTGGGTGATCTTATTTTTCTGGCAGCTTTCGCAATGGCGAATGTACTGCTCAATGTCGGCTTTCATACCTTCCCAACTACAATATTTCTTTATTCGCTCATAGGTCCTACCTATGCCTTGATGACAGCCTATTGGTGATTCATGGTACTGCCGCAATATCTTCATTTTTTCTTCCTGAGTAAGATTTTCCTCATTATTGGCACTTGTTGGTACTGTTTCTTTTGTTGTATTCTCATTAACAGCTGTTTCAGTACTCTTTTCTTCTTCCTCCTTACCGGCTATCTCGCTACCAGTTTCTCTAATACTCCGAATTCTTGAAAGAGCGTCCGCAGCTTGATTCCTTTTTCCGCTCTTATAAACGATTTCGTAATCGTATTCTTCTAGTTCAAGACGGAACTTCATTAATCTCGATGACGGATCTGAAATACTATTAATCCACGTCAACGGTTTATGGTCCGTACATACTGTAAATTTCCTTCCAAGCAAATAAGGTCGCAATTGCTTAATCGCCCAACAAATAGCTAACATTTCCCTCTCTATTGTACTGTAATTCCTTTCTGCCTTATTCAAAGTCCTGGACGCGTAGGCTACAGGCAAATCCTTGCCCATTTTCCCTTGGCTTAACACCGCTCCAATCGCATCTTGACTTGCGTCCGTAGTGACAATAAAGTCCATTGTAAAATCGGGATACTGTAATATGGGAGGGCTCACCAATTTTTCCTTCAATTGCTGAAATGCCTCCTCCTGTTTTTCTCCCCATGTATATGTAACTCCCTTTTGTAACAGTTCATACAAGGGCTTGGCAATTTTACTATAATTGCTTATAAATCTTCTATAGTATCCACTCAGACCTAAGAACGCCTTTAATTGTGTTGTATTGCTTGGTTGTGGGTACTGTTGTACAGGCTTCTACCTTTTTCGGATCGGGCTTCAATCCCTCCTCGGTGAGTACGTGTCCTAAAAATGTAACTTCTTTGCGCAAAAACTCACATTTGTCCACTTGCAATTTGAGGTTATACTTCCGTAGTCTTTCGAAAACATCTTCTAACCTTGCATTGTGCTCTCCCAATGATGATCCGAAGACAATTACGTCATCTAAGTAGATGAACACTTTCTCACCCTGTAATCCTACCAGTACGGAATTCATTAGTTTTTGGAAGGTATTTGGTGCCGTTTTTAGTCCCATAGGCATTCTTTTAAATTCATAGTGTCCATAGGGGGTGCTGAAAGCCGTTTTCTCCTGGTCCTGTTCATCTATCAGTACCTGATAGTACCCTTTCGCTAAATCTAACGTTGAGAAATATTTTGCTTTACCGAGCCCATCTAGTATTTCATCAATCCTTGGTAATGGGAACACGTTATTTACTGTCAGATCATTTAACTTCCTGTAGTCTATCACTACGCGCCATTTCTGCTTCCCACTTGCATCCATTTTCTTTGGAATTATTAGTACCGGTGAATTCCATGCACTATCACTAGGTATCACTATGTCATCTTGTAGCAATTTTTCTATTTCGCCTTGCAGGATTTCTTTTTGAGCTTCCGGTATTCTGTACGATCTCAGACGAACTATCTTTCCCTCTGCCTCAGGGAGGAGCTTAATTTCATGTTTAATAGCCTCTGTGTAACCTAATGTATCTCCCGGCAAATGAAAGACATCATTATATGCTGCGCATAGTTCTAATAGAGCCTCTTGCTCTTCCTTATTTAAATGGTCTACTCGGAGGTTTTCCTTTAACTTGGTTAGTCGCGATTTATTCTCTGATCGCTCCTTCCTAATATGCCTTACGCATATTTCCTTGGACTCTGGCAGTTTTTCTGCTGTTATTAGGGGATTCTTTAACTTAACTTCTTTTTCCGTGGTATTTAACATACTCGTTATACACATTCCGTTTCTTACGGACACTAAAGCTTCGGGCATATATAAACCTGGTTGCAACTCCTGTTTCGGGATGATCGCCTCAGATACATCCCTCAGAGCAATTCGCACCTTCACGATCTTATCTTCGCGCGGGCCTATTATTATCTCAGAGCTTTCGAGCCTTCCCGGCTTCCACTCTACACTTAGTTTCTTCCTTCGCGAACCTAGTCGCCTTCGGTTTCGTGGCTTTAACCACCTCTGCATAAGCGCGTTTCCTCGCCTTCTTATGCCACGCAGTTTATACTGCTAACGAATCGGACTCTTCCGTCTTCGTTACATTATTGCGCCCCCTCACAGGGCCTACCATCTTCGAGTCAGCACCTACATGCCCTCGAAAACCGTTCGTCGCGTCGCACAATTCCGTTAGTGGACCGACAAACATTACCACGCCCGTTCATAGAGCCTACCGTTCCCGATGCAGCTCCTACTGCTCTCGGAAATCTTCCGTCGCATCTCACAATTCCGTTAGTGAGCGGACAATCTCGCCTTTTCACGGGGCCTACCGTCTTCGAGGTAACACCCAGTGCCCTCGGGAAAATTCCGTCTCGACCCACAGGTCCGTTAGCGGGTGGACAAATTTCTTTTCGTGTCGTAATCTTCACGACGCCTTTCTTGTCACGTCGCACAGCTCCATTAGTGGACGGACAATTTCACCTGATGTCGTAATCCCTACGACCTTCCTACTGTCACGTCGCACAGTTCCATTAGTGGACGGACAAACACTATTAGGTGTCGCAATCCTTGCAACCACCTACACTCTTGTGGGTTGGTGAGGCAATCCAACGGCCACAAGCTTACTACAACGCATTCTACGTTGCTTTAGATATGGCCCTTATTGCGCTGTTTGCAACCTAATTCGCCTCCCGCGAATTTCAATAGTCTTGTTCCCATAATCTATCACTGGCCTTGTTTCTTGCTAGGAAGTCCCTTCCCAACAGGCCCTCAAATGGCAAATCTATGTTTGCATCAATTATATGAAACTTCTGCTTTAGCGTCAAATCCTTCGCGGCTTGTAACTCTATTACCACAGAAGCTTTGGTTTGTACAACATTGTTACTAATACCCTTAATTTTAACTTTTTCTTTAGTATTACTTTTCACTGCCCTTGGTATGCTGTCCCTTTTTATTAGACTCAATTGTGTCCCCACTGTCCACCAAGAACTTCACCTGATTACGCTTAGCTCCCTCACATTGCATCACTACAAATTCATTCTTATTTGTGCAGTCTACTTTATATACTTTTTGGGGCCTGGCGCAATGTGACTGCCTCATTACGCCACTTAATAGTTTACCGGTCTATTATCCCTTTTTCTCACTACCCAGGTATTTTCACGGCACTGTCGAGCATAGTGCCCTTTTTTGTTACACCTGAGACACGTAATTTCCTTTACGTATGGCACCTTTTTCTTGAAGGGTTTATCCTGCACTGTTTCTTCCGTGTTTCCTTCTGGCTTCTCGCCGCGTTCCCGTCATCCTAACACTGTTTTCTCTCTCTAGTTTCTTTACCTTAGCGAGTAGGGCATTAATCGCCTGTTTATCGAAATCGTCCTCCTTTTCAATTACCCTTATGCGTCTTCGCGCATGACAATTCTTCGTTATATGACCGGATTTTCCGCAGTTAGAGCAAGTAACTTCCCTGTTTTTCTCTGCTTTCGGGAACCTGAATGGATATCGCGATATCGGCTTCTCCTTCGCGGAAGCTATCGCGCTCTCTTCTGTAGATGCAATTTCAACTGCCTCTGATAGGGTTATGGTTTCTCCCCTAGCTCTTACTAATTGTTTTTATTCGGTCATCATACAACCCCTGGATGAAGACCGCCCTTCCTAACTTTAGCACAAGAGCTATACTACCCGCTAGCTCGGTTTCTGCCATGACGTCTTTAATCGCCTCCCTGAACTGGTGTTGGAGGGCATCAATGCGCGATCCCCATTGTGCTATACTTTCCCATGATTCCTGCCTGCTGGCAAACATTTCACATGCATAGAAGTCTAGCGTTCTCTTACACCCATAGTTTTCAACTAAAATCGCGCGAACTGCCGGCCAAGTGGTGGTCAAATCTCGGACGAGCAATTTACTACGGGCCGTACCGACTATACGAGCCTTGATAAATTTTAACAATATTTCGCGCTGTTCTGGCTCTATCAGCTCGTAAGCACTATCGCAGTTATCCAAAAACTCATTAAGTTGCGACTTATCACCATCGAAGGAATGGGGAATTAATTTAATCACTTCATTCAAACTGAGATAGTGCCTAGGTGATGACTGCGCATCCTGGCTACCTGACACAGCTTCGTTAGGCATGCTGCTTTTTGCGCTCTCACCTGCTGAAAGTAACTATTGCGTGAGGACGGTGTGTGGCGCCCTCCTGGCTGCCTCTGCCGGCTGCTACTCTGACCCGTTGGCGGCTGGCTGCTGACTGTGGGCTGCGTCGTGCGTCGCTCGCTTGCTGCTCGCTGCTGCCTGCGGCCGCCTGTTGATCCCTTGGCTCGCCTCGTCGACCTCGGCTGCGTCACGGCTGCTGTCTACGACTCTTGTAGACCTGGCTCGCTGACCTGGCTCGCCTCCTCTGTGGATGCTGCTGACGGATGCGTTGCGGCTCCCCTCGCTGTCGAGTGGCCCCTCTCGTACTCGACCAATGGATCCTCTTCTTTCTTCTCTTGGCCTACCTACTGCGCCACCTCCCTTGTTCTCTAAGCCGTCAGTCTGGCTATGACCTCGGGCTGAGTTCTACCAGAAATTTCTGAACACCTATTCCATTCCTCAAGTCTGTGGCCTTATACTGCCGTTATACTGACCTTTGGCCAACCCTGGCTAACGTTTGGTCAAGCAGTATCTAACTGGGCTATCTCTGGCCAAACCCCACACCTGACACCAAATTTTTATGCCCCTATGTTGCGTCCTGGTTGGCTTTTACTTCCGCGAAGCGGTTCGGAAGATGAGAGCTTGATATTAGAATCAATAGCAACATGGTCACTTCAGACTAGGGAACTCGGAGTGGAATAACTGGTAGAAATAAACATACACAAGAATTATCAGAGATAAGTTTGCAGCTCACGAAGACCGACTTACATCTGTAAACCTATGTTCAGTCGGTAAAGCTTGCTAAGAAAATCAAAGTCTAAGGCTAAGGTAGGCGCGAGTTCTGACTTCTAAGTTCAACTCCTACATTTGTTTAACCTAAGTCCCAGGGAGGTGCGTGGCTTCAAAGTACTATTCGACCATGTCGTTCCGTCGACTAAGTCCTATACTGGCATCAGAGCCTATGCCAGAACCTAAGTCCTGCTTCCTCATGAAGCCTGAAGGTGAGAGTCGAAGCCCTGCTAGTCTAGCTGCCGTGCCCCGCTCCGGTCAGCTTCCAACCCCACTCACTGGCGGCTGGTCCCTAACTAGCTCTGTTGCTTGCTGGACCTACTCTCGTAGTAGCTGCCATGCCCCGCACTGGTCAGCTCCGACCCCACACTCTGGCGGTCGGTCCTACTCTGGCTTCAGTGGCCAAACGACCCCCTTATATATCGCTTGATTGCGTCCTTAATGTGCCTTCTAGAAGCTTCTGTCACGTACTCTCCCGGGTCACGTTGCGATACACATGCCTGTCCACCTATTTCGGGCCCCTAGTGGCTGTCTCCCGGATATCTCTGTTGGTAGCTTCCATACTTAATGATGTTGTTGATCTGTGTTCTGGAGACCTTCAAGTCGTTGCCTCACTAATGGCTGTTTCCTATACTTGCGGCTTCTCACGCAACTGAATATTCCTAACTATTGTGAGCTTATTTCACGATATTCGTGACACATTCGCGACACCAGTAGATACGGAAATTAGGAAAATAATTCCCGTTAGCTGTATCCTCCGATGTTTATATACTCACACATGGGCCTAAAATTGCGGTACAAAATGCGCTGGGAATTATGAGACGGAACAACGTTCTCATTGGCCAAAATTCACGTGAATAGGACATGACTTACTTCCATTGGCTTAATGCTGCTATTTGGTTTTAAAGTTCTCTGAGTGAGCGATGGTGTTCATACAGTTGGAGAGAGGCGGGAGCATATTTTTCCGACTACCAGAAAAATCACTTAGGGGTGTCCATTAATTAAGTGAACATTTTTTTTTTTCGTAAATCTGGACCCCCGCCCCAGGTGAGATTTCGTTGGATCCCCCCCACTTCTATTTGTTCTCACGTAATTATTGGACGCCCCCTTATTAGGACGACTAATGTAAACACGAGTCCTTCCGCAAGACAGGTCAGAAAGTTATGCGTTCATTCACCTGGATCGGAAGGTTCGGCACACGTATGCCTCTAAGTTGGTAGGCCTGCAGCGGTTTCCTAACAGGTGTCCGTGGAGTGCTTGTAGCAGTGAGGTCAATAGCTGGCCTCGTGTCCACTAGGCTGGGAACCTCGAAGGAACAGCTTTATGGCCGAGACGCGACTCATATATAGCGGGCGACGGCTGGCAGTGGCAGCCATACAGACCCGGCAACATGGTGCAGGCAACGGTGACAACGGTGAGTTGATAGTGATCTCTGCTCATCTGGTTTCACGCAGTCCTCTATCTCTACTAACCTCTATGTTTCAACAGACCCATAAACTACACTTAATATTGTAAATGTGAAAATAACTCTGTCTGTTTGTTATTATCTTGATTAAATTTTACAACAAAATACTATGCATCATTAGCAAGAACTTAGGATACTTTTTTCTGGATAAATAACATATTTCGTAATGAAATTGTGGAAACATACCAAACGGTCACAGAGAGACGTATAGCGTGTGTAAGTTTCTGTAATGTTATATCGGTCACTAAGGCTTTGTTTCTCTCGCAGTCAGTTTGTGTAGGATCTGTTCATACATTTCATATACAGACACAACTTATTATTCAGTACGGATGTGAAATTGCGCTGCATGCGACGACTATATATAAAGCCCAGGGACTAATACTGAAAGTACCAGATGAACATTTAGAAAAGACGTGCTTTTCCTACGGGTATTTATATGTAATTAGCTAATAGAAAGGACAGCAAACACAAAAACGTTATGTAGAAGAAGGTAGTGACATAAGATGTCCCAAGAAACTGACATAAACCACCAAAAAAATCTGCTAGAGGAAGTATGGGAGGTAATATCCCATAATTAATACTCCCCTTTCTTAGTTTGTTGTTATTTTTAAAAGTGTCGCAAATTGTTTCCTTCATGAGACAAGTTCAATGATAGAATGGCATCGTGATGGCTTCCCTGTCATATTATCCCGACTGTCTAGTTTTTAGTTACGTAACTTACAGCTTCCTACATCATCAAGTTCTAAGTCTACGCGTACGAAGTCGTGGGTAAAAGCTAGTACAGTATATTTCTACCTCTGTATTCCTCTACAGTTCATTCCTCCAGCTGCTCTCTTCACTGACCAATCGAGCAACCCTGCATGTCTTAAAATGTGATCCACCATCCTGCCTCATCTTCCTGTACGACTTCTCCACAAACTCCTTACCGCTTCTTCAATCGCTTAAAAGACGCTCTTTTCGTACTTTATCTGTTTACTTAATTTTCGATATCTTTATTCCCTTTTTACGATATTCCTAGAGAGACACTTGCATAAAGTGCTGAGCTTCGTACGTAGATTTTTTTACAAATTACTTAGTCATAGGTTAATGTATTAAACAAGAAAAGAGTTCTCTTTGAAGAAGGCTTTTTTTAACACTTTTATTAGTTTGACCTATACAAGTATGTATGCATGAATACAATGTCATCTTTCGCCAGTTTTCAGGTGTCCTAATTACTTGAAATTTTGTACACATATTAAGAACCGATGACAATACAATAATTATATAGCTATGTCGTGATATTCTCATTACTTCTACAGAAGAAAAGAAAAAAACGCAGCAAGTAGTCACGTGTGTGCTATGCAATCTGCGGACACCCGTGCTGAGCTGGTTGCAAACGCACAGGCGTCAGCACGTTCTTCAGAAGTAGCTCTCTGCACTGAATGCAAACACGAAATCCAAAATAACTTCTTATGTTAAACACAGTCTGCTTAGATTACGATCAATTAGTCTCTCTGATGCCGGACAGGTTTATATAGCAATCAGTCACGTAAAGTCACTGAATGGTGTCCAAATACAAGAACTTGATTGCTCGAAGATAATAGGCGAAGTTCCATGTAATTTTGACGCGCTGGTTGCAATGGCTAAATTTAGCGATAGTGAATGAAATAATTTTTAAGTTCATTCATACTCATCAAATTCTAAGACTAGAATGTCCCTATTACTTATATTTTTAATTTTATTTTACTATTAACAAAACAAATACTTAAAAAAACTAAAAAGACACGTTTTAGTAGCAACGTGAATTAAAAACTCCACCTTTGAATATAAATATTCACTATAAACTTAATTTTTTTGATAAGCTTAAAATAACACCAAAGTCAGTGATAACAGTGGGGTGCTTTCTACTTTATTTTTATAATTACTATCTTCACGAACAACTAGCGATAAAAAATATAAGACAGATATCTAACACCCTACACTTTTTTTTACATTAAAGTTAATTTATTCTTATTTTAAGCTCATTCCGAAAATTAAGCTGCACCGAATTGCGGGGCACCCTGTCGCTGTTGAAAAAAATCTTCATATTTAAAGATTATTTTTTACTTTTTAGTTCACATTGCCAAAAACCTTTAAGTTTTTAAAAACTGTAATTTCAGAGGATTGAAGAAAACGTTTCCTTTAGATTTTTTTCTATGTTCGTAGACGCTGGTGATTCTGTGGCTGATGATGACGTGCGGTCTTTGTGCGAAACGCCGCGGCCTGCCGCCCCCGCCGCCTCCACCGTTCCCGGGGGCGGACGAGCAGCCGCTGTCGTTCCAGCTGAGGCCGTCGGCAGCGGAGATGTTCGCCTCTTACTACCAGCAACCAGCCTCGTCCAGAAGAGACTACGAGGACACCCTGGCAAGTGAGTTGCAACATGCATAAACACAGGTCCAACAAGTCTAAATCCATAACAGCGAAGTCTTTCTCGCCGGGATATCATAATGTTTCTACACAATATTTCGGCGAACGCTCAGCTCCGTCGCCATCTTCACGTAAA
Organism: Vandiemenella viatica; assembly: GCA_031002005.1. Classification (NCBI taxonomy): domain Eukaryota; kingdom Metazoa; phylum Arthropoda; class Insecta; order Orthoptera; family Morabidae; genus Vandiemenella; species Vandiemenella viatica. The sequence continues at coordinate 37,310,156 of CM061918.1, read as the reverse complement.
TTGCTGAGCGCGCCGCAATACTTTTATTGCTAGCCAAGACCGCGTGTTGTTGATCGGCCGTTGTCTTTAACATACCACGAAGTACATAACATGCAACGCTGAAGCCGCGTAGCCTCAATAACAGGCAGGCATCCAAGCATCATTACGTTGAGCAGCTCACCACGTCCTGTTAACGTTTACTCCTCTATTAATGGGAGACTACACATATTTAAATTTTGGCATAACATCAGATAGCAAACTGGGCTCGGCAGGAGGTAGGAACATGTTACTGAATGCTTCATTGATTGCACAGGATGATGAGGGGGATGTATCAGGGAAGTGATTAAGTTACTAAATATTTGTCAGACAATCGTTTGTGTGTGGTGGATGGTGGTTCATGTTGTAGTGCAGTAAATACAAGAGATAAGGAGCGCCAGTGAGGACGCCTAGATTTGTGTGTGTGTGTAAATGATCTTGGAATACAACGATCAACTGACATCATGAATGAAAAAGGTTGGGAATCATTTAAAAGAGGAGCTTCTTCTTCTTCTTCCTGCCTGGTATTAGGCCTGGTGGCCTGTTACGGTCTCAATCTATCTTCTTGGTGGTCTCCCTACATCTCTCTTGCTTATTGTTATCCGTCCTGCTATTTCTTGTTTGAGACTTGAAAGTAACCAATTAGTAGGACTAATTGTCTTAAAAGAGGAGCTGTGAGTGTATATTATGTACATTAGTTATGAAGCTTGGATTTATTTTGAAAATTAAGCTAGATATTCATCACGAAGGTTAGTTGGGCCCTCGCGAAGGAGGTATACGTAGCCTGGTATAATAGGCAGGGCGTCCAGTTCCTTTCCTCCTTTTCTAACCTAACCCGGTAATTCTTCCAGGTAAGGACCTACAGTTTAACGTGGAATCCGAACTACGGGAGCGTTGTAGCATACTTTACATTACGTAGCAAAATGTTTAAGAGACAGATTTCAGGCCAATTTTCTTAACTTTGAAAGGTAGTTAGGGACTAGAACGGATTATCATAAACTGAAAGAGTTTAAATAAGAATTCGTTAAGTTCAAAAGTGTTTTGTGAGCTTTCCACTCAGTTAGTGTGAGTTAATTAGCTGCCGACAGTTTCCAGACAGCCTCTGAAGAATCACGTAAGTTATTAGCATTTCCACACTAACTGGAGTAACAGCGTGTTATGGACGAGAAAGGCCCACTCTCGTCTCGAACACATGCTAGCTGAATGCTCAATTTTGTTTTAACTCATAACCACTCAAAAATGAGACGTATTGTCATTAATTATAGAAATGATAATCACTGTTCTGAACGAAATATTACTTAATTCCTTGAAACTGGCATTTAAATACTCGACAAGCATCTTAACAGGCTCCTAACGCACTTCAAATTATATTATATTTTTAATACAATGAGAATCAAACCAGCGCCGTCCGATATTAACAGACCAGGCGCCGACAATACAGTGTTATCCGCTCAGATGTTACTGGCCAGAGCCAAAAATTGTTATCAGTGGCGGATCTAGGAATTTTCTGAGGCGGGGAAAAAAACTGTGAGACTGCCGCCCCTTCGAACATTACTGAGCCGCCCCCTTCATCGCCACCCTGAGTATCGCGCCCAGGGCCCTAGTGAAGCTAAAACTAATTTGCCGTCCCCCTGAAGTTGCCAACCGGGCAATGGCTCAGGATTGCCCCCACCCCTATATCCGGCACTGAATATTACAATGCTAGCAAACGATATTAAACTTACACTACCCAGAGACTACCCAAGTATGGCATGGGAACTCTACAAAAGTACAATTTAAAAATAGATCTATGAACATTGATAAGACTTATAATTATTCAAAGAAACTAATGTAATATTTATAATAGGATTTACTGTAGGGTTGTTGTAACGTTCCTACCACCCACCTTTAATAATTCTGGTTACTTTTTATCAATCCGAATTCATACTAAAGATTAAATGCATTCATTTTATGAAATCACTTATTAATCTCGCGGACAAGGGCAGGAATATTAACAAAAATATTAAAAAAATGAGTGGATAAGTGGATGCAAAATGCACCACTCACCACAATATTGAAATTATAGTCTGTTCTATTCAAGCAATTGGATACAGTACAAAGATCGACACTAGAAATTTGAACACGTATTCAATGAAACAAGGTCGTAGGGATTGTCTAGTAACCAACAGTTCCAGCTATCACCAATTTGTCTGAAAGTAAGAGTCATGTGTACGCAATTAAACAAATCATCTTAATGGATAGTCTTTGTTCCCATCATAAACGTAACGAGAGTAAGCACTTTTGTAGTAACACAGAGAGACAGATGGTCTTACATGCACTTCTCGGCATTGGCGGTGTCGACGATTGAACATCAAACTGAACAAAATTGAGCAAAACTGAAGCCCTATTTTGTTCTGTAGGACTTAAATACTCTCCGGCTAACTGTAAATGGGATCGTTATATTTCATCCGAAAGGGCCACTACTAGAATTATGATGTGTTATCCCTACAACAGGTTCCAACTCCTCTGTCTTATGGACGAACACAGAAAATACCACAGATACTACCCTTCCCACCAAGGTACTTTGGCGTTCGAGGGGATGGTTTGTTGCACTCTCCTCTCCGCGCGAAAAGTAATTGCAGGAAGGAGTGACTGAACTCTAAGCGCCATAATGGCTGACCTCCAACACCATGCTTAACTCCATAATAAAATATTCTAAATGCTTCTCTCCCGCTACGACAGCTTAAGTTCCTTAATTAACTACCTATTTAATACATCTACATCTACATCTATACTCTGCAAATCACAAATACTGTGGGTGGCAGAGGGTGCTAAGCACCAATCCTAATTCTGCGCATTCCAATCCCGAACAGATCGAGGAAAGAAGGAATACATAAAAGAAGCAGTACGGCATCTTATTTCTCTAATCTTATCCCTCCTGTCATTGCAACCTAAATAGGTTGGCGGAAGAAGTATTTCGTTGCACTCGTAACTTAAAGATTTTCGCATATTCTCCAGCAAATTCAAACGAAAACGACGTCGTCTGTCCGCCAAACAATCCCAGCCCAACCCACGTATCAGCTCTGTGACACTTACGTAAGGACTGTAACTAGCAGTCACGAATCGAGCGGCTCTTCTCTGTACTTTCTCTAACGTGTCAATCAATCCCTTGCGATACGGATCCCAAATTCCACAACAGTATTCGAAATGCGGACGCACTAGTGTTTTGTACGCTATTTCCTTTGTTTGAGCATTACAACTTCTCAAAATACGTCCTATGAATCGTAGTTTGGAATACAAAGCTAAAAAAATAAAAATACATACTACTCTTACAGTCTCACTATAATTATACACATTTATACAGTGTATATTTTTGTCACAATGTTGGCGGTGAAAATGTACTCAATGAATTTAAGATTAAAAAAGTAATCGTGTAGAAAGTTTTATCGGAGCATGACTTTCATCGCAGTTAAACCAAATAAATAATCTGAGTTTCCCCAAATCACTCCAGGTGAATGCCGGGATGCTTCCTTCAAAAGGCCATGGCCGAATTCCTTCCCATTCCTTGCCCCCCATCCTTTCCCGTCTCTAAAGACCTAGCTGTTATAGGAGACGTTAAGCAGTTAAAAAAAAAAAATGAGTCACAAAATTATTTCAATAATTGCAAGTTTATGGGCAACAATATCTGTGCCTACAATTGTCGTAATCGGCGGCATATGGCAGTACTGTACGACGTTGGTGACTACTATTCTCTGTTACAAAAATAAATTTTCGGAGGTATTTTCTGCATTTATTTCGCGAATTAGAATAATCCACACACACTCATGTATGACATAGGCCTGGAACTCTTCGGGCAGGCTGAGTTTCGCTGACGTTTATCCTCATTGTGTGTGATTTACTCTGCTTGTGGCAGGTCGCCTGCTGGAGCTGTACCGGGAGCAGCAGCCAGCGCAGTCTTCTCGCCTGGTGCCGAGTCGAGACAGGGACACGGACAGTCGGCGAGCCATGCCTCCAGACCACGTGCAGCACCACGTGCAGACCGTGCACACCGTCACCGTCACCAGACACGTGCCAGTGCACGTGCCCGTGCCCGTACCCATCAGGCTCCCGCCATTCTGACCGAAAAACAACCCTACCACTTCACTGTAGCAACCAATAAACAGTCTTCAACATAACTTTGTAGATCTCATTCATTTCTGTTCTAATTGCGTTGCCATCACACAATGGTACTCAAGTTTTGTATTTCAGTGGCTCACATAGATGCAGAACCATAGTCCTAGTTGATTCAAAGCTTGCAAGTTTGCCTGCCACCGACAAATCTTGAGGACAAATAATATTTCCAATAAAGATTCTTGGATACTTGCTGGCATTGAATCAATAATTGTTCGGATGTCTTTCTGTACGCCTACATGTCTTGTGCAGTACGTTGTTCCACAGTTTGTACTGGGTGAACATGTTATCTAATGTGTCTGATTCTGGCACCCCTTGCAAGTCTTAAGCTGCGTTCCCACGGCGTCTTGTGAGGGAGGTCGCACCTCATTAGCCGGAGCGCCACAGGTTAGCCCTCACTACCTCGGTCGTTTGGCACAGACCACTTTACAGCAAGAGAAGGGGAGCGCACCTCTGCTGCAAACCGATGGCAACAGCGCACCACTACACACGCCTGTGATGTTTACCTACAGAGTGTGGGTAGCAGTGCGCCATCCCCGCCAGCACAGGCGGGTCCGTTAGCACGGCGTGTTGTTGGGTGTTGTTGGGTGTGGCGTGGCTTACAAGACGCCGTGGGAACGGACCCTTATGTTACGACGGCCGTAACGGCATCACCCTGTTGGAAGATGCGATTTGGATAGTGTAGAAGAGGAGTATCACAATAAGGTACAGCACCCTGTCCACATAGTGGTCAGCTGTCATTGTACTTTCAACAACAACCAACTCAGTCGTATTATCGAAACTGATTGCCGCAAAACCATGACACCAGTGGCTGCACCTGTGTGACCTTATGTAATCACAGCAGGGTAAGCAGTTTCTTCACTACGCCCGCGAACGTGTTCTCGATTAGGGGACATCCATTAATTACGTGAGGTGAAATAAGGGGGGAGGGGGTCCGGCGAAATCTCACCAGATCTCACCAGGGGGGAGGGGGGGTCTACGGAAATCTCACGTGAGATTTGTCAAAAAGTTGGGGACAGTAGAGCCAAAAAAAAAAGGTCTAAAATTTGCGCCAAAGTCGATTTTAGGAGGGTATTTCGTCAAAAAAGTTAGGGTGTGACCTAAAAATAAAGGTCTACAAAAGTTTCCAGGGCGATTTGTAGGGGGGGTTCTCACGGACCAGATCTCACCAGAAGGGGGGGGGGGGGGCGGTCCGGCCAGATCTCACGAAATCTCACCAGGGGGGAGGGGGGGGGTCCAGAAATCCGGAAAAACACCTCACGTAATTTGGGGATGCCCCCTTATTACTTTGCCACAAACAGAATCGAGATTCGTCTAAACACAAATGCATGCCATTCACGTGTACATTTGCGTTTTGCATTACACCAGGTTAGACGTTGCTGGCAATGAAATCAGGTTAATGTAGCACATTGCATAATGGTCAGAGAGTGTAACCAAGCTTCAAGCAATTGGTTTACAATCGTCCGTGGGGTGACTCTCTGTAACCACTGCTTGGATCTGGCCTGCAGTCACACCGTCTGCCAGCAACAGCCACCCACACAATTTGCTGGCCTTCACGTGCTGTTGTTCATCTGTTACCTACTTTTTGCTTAATTTCGTACACTGTCGTTATATACATTATTTCTGTAATTTGCAAGTTTCTTGGCTCTATTCCGACACCCCATTTTGCTACGTCTGTGTATACGGCTTTTACTCTCCGGACATGAGACAATGTGGTTGATTGATGACGCTTCATCTAACGTTTCACTACAAACAAAAACAAGAAAAAATGGCTTGGCAAACGGGTGAATAAAATTGAACTAGATGGACCGTGCGAAGATTTTGCGAATGATAAACGATGAATAGCGAGTTTAGTGGTTTCTAGTAAGAAGAAAGAAGAGCCGACTCATATGTAGCAATTGCTTATTTGTCAACTGAAACAGCTATGCAGCAACACACTTAAACATCTTGTGAAAAACAATGAGAAACGTTTCCCTAAGGCAGGCAGTCCAGTGGACGCGTATTCGAGTGAAAAATTTCCGCGCCAATACGCCTGTATTCCCGCGAACTGTGTTGGCGCGGAGACACCCCGTCCACTGAAAGCATATTCGGGCGACTCTGTCGCCAGATCTCCGTTGTGGTTTGTGCCGGAAGGAGCTTCAGCAATGCCTTTCTCTGATTTTTTGCAATTATTCCATGTTTTAATTTTATATGTATATATGGTGGATCCTGGTCAAAAGATCTGCGCATTTGGGAGGTAGCAGATTCGAATACCGTCAGAGATTACAGATTAGGGTTTTTCATGGTTTCCCCAAATCATTTCAGGTGAACGCCGGGATGCTTCTTCGAAAAGACCATGGCCAAATTCCTTCCAGTTCCTTGCTTTCCATCCTTTCCCGCCTGTAACTTCCTCGACTTCAACGAGACAGAAAGCCATAAGCAAAAATCTGCGCCTGAGGAAACGCATTTTTAATTTATTTTAATCTTATAATGCATTAATTATTCAACTTTCGATTGAAAATACGTTGGTAAATTTGGAAATAGTTTAATGTTAAGACAAAAGCAATTCCTTGAAAAGGGAACAAAAAATAAAAATCGAAAGGGCCACCGAAAGAGCCATCTCAAAGCTAAACTAGAAACAAATAATTTCCAGCTAAATTCGAGAAAAAAGGACTGTGACAAACTAGGTGAAATGAACTATGGCGTAAATAATCTTTAATTGAAGGTGTTTTGTTCCGTAATATTATGCAATAGGTTGAATAGTTTTCTAATTTTATATAAAAAACGTAACAAATATAATTTTAATATGCTTTTTATTTTCTTAAGTTCACTCATTCACCTCGTATGCTATTGGCTGGATAACCGATGTCACGTGTCAGCCTTCCTCGCAAATCAACCAGCGACCAGAGATGCCATTAGAAGAAATTCGTCATTTTGTCCAGAAATTTAATAGCTAAGCAACTGCTACCAAATTAATTGACATAATACATTCATTAAGTTTGCTATTTGTAGCGTTTCATAGTTTAAAATATTGATAAATTTTGCGACTGAAAAAACGTGGATCTGCTTTTCAGTAATGTTCCTAATGAAAGCAACTTAAAAAAACTTTTTGAAAAAATTAAATTACTCATGGTCTCTTTTGTAACCACTAATGCGAATTGTTATTCCGGCTTATGATAAATTTCAATTTAATTAAAACTTTCACTAATGTTGTTGCTTGACTAAAGTTTATACATTACAGTTTATTTGCTTTTTAGGTATTTTACTAACCACTTTCGTTAGTGGTATTTGTTCGTGTTCGTTGTACGTGAATTATTAGGTTATTTTAAATGGATATCAGACCAAATATCGACTATTTCTTCGGAGTTGCTCAACTGTTTAATAATAATATGGAATGTGTATTAAGTTCTCTGGCCACCACAGATTACTATGACCAATGTTTACATTATGAGTGTTTGCCCAGTCTCAATAAAAAAAACGACGTGATGCTTTCGAAGCAAACAGGAATTCTTTTTTTTAATTTGCAGGGTGAACTTTAAAGGTCAAATACAAGTCAAGTTTGTATTTAAGCAAGTTCAAGTCTATGACCTTTGAAACAATTATACGATTGCGCTATCGTCCCTGTTCGAGTTTAACACCTACCTTTATTAATGCTTCTGAGTTCTTCAAGGTCAAGAGATTTTATTGACAATGAAATACAGGTCAAGTTTATATTTGGTGAAATCGGGTCAAGCCGTCATAATCTTTCATCCTGAAAACTAATCTAGACCCGTGACGATACGCAAAGACGCTTACGCTGGTATATAATAAATACTGTACATGCTTATACTACGTAAAATAATATCGCATTTTATTTTAATAAATGGATAAATAATATAAGTAATCATGTGGTAGATTCATTTTAACTTCAGCTTCCTCCCACAGCTCCATTTTATAACATTGCTCTGATTGCATTGACGTAATTTTTGATCCCACATAGAGGCTCTTTCTTCAAAGAGAACAATCAGTTTTTGAATATCCGTCGCACGACCAATTCCAAACAATCGTGGATCTCGTCGCCCTAGCCTACGCTCGCCAACCCAAGCTGATTGGGCTGGTCCATTAATTACGCGAGGTATTTTTCCGGAATTCCGGATCCCTTCCCCCTCTCCTTGGTAAGATTTGGTGAGATTTCGCCGCACCCCCGCATATTTCACCTCACGTAATTAATGGACGCCCCTTACTTCTAATAAACTACTCGCCGTTGTAACATAATTAGTCACAATATTATTTAATCTAGTTCCCAGGTGATTTATAGTTTTAAGTATAATATTAATACAAATAACTTCTGATTAGTAATGTAGTTGTTAAATAACATCATCGTGGATTTAAGTTCTATTCAGCTTTTTATTTCACGAAATTTTTATTAACACACATATACGGCTAAGGTATTAACTCTTCCAAAGATTCTAAACCACGTTACAGAGCCAGCGGAATGTTAACATCGTTTCATACGAACCTAAGCGAACTCGGCATTACGAACAAACAATTTAAAATGAACAATGAGACTATTTATAGGCATTTAAACACAAAACGGACAAAATTAAACATTCCAAACAGCCGAAAAGTACACTTAAAACACTGCAGCTTGCACAACCTTCATGACAACAGTTCTTTAATTAACATTTCAAACATTGTACTGGTTTTAATCATATTACACTTCACGTAAACAATTTTTGTCTATCAAAAGAATACTAATTTATACGAAAAACATTAAAATTTACAATTAATCAATGTTTATCTCTGTCCGACACAAATATACTTGAGTAATACAGTCGAAATTAGTAGGAAATTGTGTCTGAGAGCTGCAACAAACCTTTGTGGACGCCAGCGCAGCCTAGCGGCTTGACTCTGAACTATCGTATACCTATGACCCTGATTGATTGTAATTACCGAGCGTGGCGGGTGAACGGTTAACGTTCTGTCCTCGCATTCGGGAGGACGCGGGTTCGAATCCCCCGGGCATCCAGATTTGGATTTTCCATGGTTTCCCCAAATCACATCAGCCGAATGCCGGGATGCTTCCTTCAAAAAGCCCATGGCCGAATTTCTTCCCGATCCTTGTCCCCAGTCCCATCCCGCCTCTAATGACCTTAGCCGTCGACGAGGCGTAAAGCAATAAGAATAAAAAAAAATTGATTGTAATTTTACCATTTCGAAACATTCCTTGGTTAATGATGTTACCAAAGCAAAAAAGTTAATATTTAAAGTGATACCATTTATCGATTTTTCTTATAAAGAATGTGTATGATTCTGTTCTTACTGTAGCCTAAACTGAAGGCAGGGAAAGTTCTTTTTGAAGAGTAGGAGAGAGTGATTGTGATTGTGTGTGTGTGTGTGTGTGTGGTGGATGCCGCCATCTGGGTGGTTCACCCCCCCCCCTCCCCCCCGGCAAGCCGAATTAATCTGTCGTTATCGCGCCGACTGTAATTAAAACGGCGGCTAGAGGGCAGCGGTGGCTGCGCCGGAAATGACGGATGAGCGACCGCTTCCGGCAGCAGGGCCTGTACCGCAGCCAGGCTGGCCACACCACCGGACTGTGTAACGCTAAGCGGACCGGAAAACCGGCGCCCACTCGTCTAACTCACTCGGAAACAATTAACGCGGGGAATGAACTCCGCAGAATTTTTGAACGTTTAACATATGCGTCCTCCTGAACCGTTGCTAAGGTTGTCGATGGGAGCTCCAGTGGTGGAATAAATTCACACCGTCGGAGCAGCGTAGATAGGCGTCACATTTTTTTTTGGTTCATGCTTTACGCTTTGTCGACCTCGGGGTCATTAAAGGCGAGAAATGATTGAGGAAAACGAACGGGAAGTAATTCGGCCTTATCCTTTTGGGGTGACTTGGCGAAATCATGGAAACCCGAAATTTTGATGGTGGAAGGGGATTCGAACCTGCGTCCTCCGAAATGTGAGACCAACAGCATTCATCCAGCACGCTCGGTGGAGGTGCCATTTCATAACCCCTAAGTCCAGGGGCGGATCCAGGGGGGGGGGGTGGCTAGGGGGCTCAAGCCCCCCCCCAAAAGTATCTTGGTCAACCCCCGACATTGTAGTTTTGAGACCTTTTTTTTTTTTTTAGCTCTACGGATTTGAGGCCCGAAGAGGCTATAAATACTACCTTTTTCCCTACTCAAGCCCCCCCAAAGCCAAAATCCACTGAAGGCAAGCCCTCTGAACCAAAATTCACTCAAGCCAAGCCCCCCCCAAACCAAAGTCCGCTCAAACCCCCCCCCCCCAAAACAAAATCCTGGATCCGCCCCTGCCCCTAACCATCAGATTGTGTGCCAACATCTTGCCGTAAATTACAAATACTTTTGCAGGGTATATTCAGTGAGTACATACCACAATACTGACTGTGATTCGTACGTCTGGTAGAACTTTGAAGCCTGGCTGCTACCTTGTTGTGCCACGGAAGAGGGGCCATGAAGGGCCGTCTCCATATTTCAGTTTGTACCGAGCATTGTGGGTGAACGGTTAACGTTCTCGCATCGCATTTGGGAGGACGCGGGGCATCTAAATTTGGGTTCTCCATAGTTTCCCCTAATCACTCCAGGCGAATGGTAGAATGCTTCAAAAGGCCATGGCCTAACCCCTTCTCATTCATTTGTATCCCCGTCATTTCCCGCCTCTAATAACGTCAACGTCGACGAGGCGAAAAGCTTTTTTTTTTTTTAAATATGGACGGAATCAACACTTAATTAAATCCGTCCATGCCCGAGGCCGGACTCGAACTAATGATCCCGATAATTCGAGACTCAATTGCTATCCTGCATGGTCGGCCAAATATGTCTCTTAAAGCTTCTTTTCCGCTGCTGTATTAAAGTGAAAGCAAAAAATACATCACGGCAATTATTTAAATAACACGATGGCCAAAAAACTTCGGAAATTTGCTCACGATCGAAATACAGATAAATTCATAAAACTCTTTATAAGCTAGCCAGAAAATAATTAAATGATTTTATGCGATATAGATTTGTCTATCATTTGATGTCGATTTGCTGTAAAACGCTACAGGAAACGAAATTCCATGCATAAATACAGGGTGTCCAGAAAAGGAATCCCTGATTTCATCTGCTAACAGATGGTGCTGTACGCTGTACAGCTCATATCAGCATACATATGTGAAATAATCGTATGAAAACAATCTTTGCAAACAATCACATCACAATGTTTTCACGTTTCAATGGTGGAACTGAACGCCCTGAGCTTCGGATCACTATTTAGGCATTACGTATGGCGATTACAGCGCCATCTGTTAGCAGCTTTTGTAACTATTATTTCAAGCTGCTATATACACTTCTTACAGCTGTCACGATAAACATACCGTTTACTGCATTCCTCTATTGATCTTTGTTTTCGAGATATTTAATTTTGAAATCAGGGAGTCCTTTTCAGGACACCCTGTACAATATATACTGCGTGACAGAAAAAGTGATGCACTGAGAAGGGAGGGAGGAAACGAAATGAAACTTCAGGGCTTGATAGGGTTTGTGATGTTATTCCAACAATTACTGTACAATGGTGCGTCCTCATGTGTTACCTCTCTAACGACAGTAGGGTGGGGCCATTATTCATAGGTACATTGCCGTCCACACGCGGCATGCGTCTCCGTGAAGTGTATGCGTGAAGCTGAGGTACTCCCGTGGCCAGCAAGATTATCAGATCTGTCCCCGATAGAACATGTGAGGGCCAACTAGGACGTCAACTTTGCCCCCATGCCAGGATATCAAAGACCAGTTACAACAGTTGCGGGCCAGCTAGCTCCAGAAGAGGACACAACGGCTTCATGGCAGTCTTCCCAACCGAATCTGTGCATGAATCCAAGCCAGAGGGGATGCAACGTCCTCGTACAAATAAGTGGACTCATACTGCAGAACTACACTGGTAATACATAGTCCGCATCATATGAATGCAGCACTGTGATGGTGTCCGGCGCTGACGTGGTGTTAGCAGGTTCTATGGTAGTCCTGGTGGTGGAGGAAATTATCATCAGGACTTGGCTGGCAGGGTAGGAGAGGTGGTAGTAGATAATCCCTAATCACCAATCCTGCATTAATTTCCTCCACTCCACAGTGTGTATGGAGTGAGGGCATATACAATGTTGACAGTGATTCTTCCGTCGGATGGGGACGTTAAGCCTGGCGACTCGCTTTGGCGTCTTTCGAAATGGGCCGGCAACGGCTTCCACTGTATACCTTCTTCATACAACACTCATTGAATAATACATACGAACCCACACCAAATACCGAAGAGAGTTTTACGTGAGGCGTACATCTCCGGAATCGGCATGGCATCATAAGGGGGCGCCCATTAATCACGTGAGATGTTTTTTCCGGAATTCCGGACCCCCCTTTTTTCTGATGAGATCTGGTCGGAAACCCCTCCCCCTAAAAATTGACCTCGCAACTTTTTGAGACTTTTTTAGGTCTCATGTTTCCAAGAGCGGTTTTTGGGCCAAATACACCCCTAAAGTCGACTTTCACGTCATTTGTAGACCCTTACCCCCCTATTTCACCTCACGTCATTAATAAACGCGCCCTAATAAGAGCAAGAACACTGGAATCTATGTTTTGAACAAAATACACAATTCATGTTAATACATTACATCGTATTAACTTAAATGTTAAAGGATATGAAACGCAGTCGAGCAAACCGCCGCCGTGAGCAGCAGTCGTCGACTTTCTTGTGTGTTAAATCTAAAGTGTGTTAGTTAGACTTTGTTTTATTTTTGAAATTTCTGAGAGTCAGCAGTAGTCAGTTGAGCCTCAGCGACCGTAGCCGACTTTTGTGTGTGATTTGTATTTTACTGGTTTTAGTGTTATCTTTGAATATTCCTTTTTAGGTAGTGATCCAGTGAGTTGAGCCTCTGCGTCCGTTGCAGCAGTAGCCGAATTGTTGTGTGATCTGAAATTTCCTGGTTTCGTGTTATCTAAATATTTCCTGTTTAGGTAGTGATCCATTTAGTGAGCTGTAGCAGCTGTCTGATTTTTCTGATTAATTTGTTTGTGACTCTGTGTTTGGTTGTTTGTGGGACATGGTTTGCGCAATGTGTTACAGTAGGCGTCAGGCTCTCGAAGAGATTCGTACTACGATGGCATCTCTTCAGGCACAGGTGTGGAGCATGTTAGATGACGAACGGCAGTGCGTCGAAGAATTACCGGAGGCTACTGATGTAGAACCGGCAGGTGAGGATTGTCAGGTATCTGTTGCAGGGAACGACTGGCACCGGGTGGATAGGAGAAAGGCATCAAAATTCCAAAATAACCGACGGGAGAATGATATCTTGCCCCTAAGTAATGCGTTTTCAGTTTTGCAGGAGGTTGAAGATCTTAGTGCGAATGGCCGAGAAGCACAGCAGGGAAGATTTACTCGCAGACACCGAGTGATGCCAAGGAAAGGATTACTTATCATTGGAAGCTCCAACGTCCGACGTCTAGAGAAACCCCTACGAGACCTAGCTGAGAAGAATGGTGCAGACCCTCGTACTAACGTTCATTCTGTGTGTCTTCCAGGAGCAACCGTGCCACGAGTCATGGAGGCTATACCAAAAAGCGATTAGAGAATCGAACTGCCGTCAGTTGAGGGTAGCTGCGCACGTCGGAACTAACGACTCGTGTCATGTTTCTGTTTCAGATATAGTGAAATCGATGGAAAAGTTGGGCCACAAGGCATATGAATCAGCGCGTGAGAATTCGGTAAAGTTGCAGTTTTCCATCTGTAGTGTCGTGCCGCGCATCGATTGTGGGGAAGCCGTATGGTGGAAGATTTATAACTTGAATTGTAGTCTACAGGAGCTGTGTCGCAGAAACAACTGGGGCTTCGTCGATCTTCGACCGATGATAGCTGCCAGCTGGGACGCATTTGACAGGTCGGGCGTCCACTACACACCGAGAATGGCGATCAAGGTGGCTGCTAAAATATGGAACCGTCTTGATGTGAATTATTTTTTAGGAACACCGTGAGGCCCGAGGATCCCTCAGTTCAACGAAGAAGACGCGTCGTTATCTAGATCTTGGTTCTGGAAGTGACGGCGTGGAATAAATCGAAATTTACAGCTCCAAATAATTCATCCGTTTCCTTTCGGAGTGAAAAATAGTAAAAATGCGAATTTAGACTCTACAGATACAGATATTAAACCGCTAAGGATAATGGTACTTAATTGTCGGAGTAATTAGAGGGAAAGTAGCCGATTTCCACGCTGCCGTTGCGACTAACGATGTTGATATAATACTAGGAACCGAGAGCTGGTTGACGCCAGAGGTAGAATCTAGCGAAGTATTTGCTCCTCAATTCAATGTTTTTCGGAAAGACAGAACTACCTCAATGGGCGGAGGTGTGTTCGTGGCCGTTAATAAAACCATCAATTGCTCCGTAGTAATGAAACGGAAAATTGTTGCGAGTTAATATGGGTGAAGGTAAAAAATTGGCAAAAGCTTAAAGTTCATAATAGGATCATTTTACCGACCTCCGGACTCTGGATTAGATAACGCGGATATTTTAGACAGTCACTTAATAGTATTTCTCAGAATTTCAGGGACATACATTGATCATTGGAGGTGATTTTAATATACCCTCTGTTAACTGGGACACATTTACGTTCAGATCAGGCGGAAGAGATAGGTTAATAACCGAAACGTTGCTAGAATCATTCGCGGAAAATTCTCTTGAACAGATGATCGAAGAGCCAACGCGGAGCGTCAAAGATTCCTCGTCCATTTTGGATCTTTTTCTTACTAACAATCCGGATATTGTAGATAAAGTTTGTATAGATGACGGTATACAGTGATCACAAGGCGATTGTGGTAACTTTAAAAACTAGGCTGAATTTGAAGCATGATAAAGACAAACTCGTATATTGTTTCGATAAGGCAAATGATGCGTTTATGGTCGATCATTTGGCGAAAAATTTTGAAAACGTACACGCTTAATACAAATGTTGAGGAACTTTGGTTTAATTTGAATACGAAATAATATGGACCGTGCTTGAATCAATTTGTTCCCAAGAAGTTTATTAAGGTTAGTAAAAACTTCCCGTGGTTCAATAGGGAAGTGAAACCTTTGCTCAGGAAGCAAAGGCGTTTACATGCGACGGTAAAGAAATCGGGGGACTCATCTGATCGCGCTAAATTAGTCCACTTGCGAGCCGGATGTGCGTAAGGCAATGCGTGATGCGTTTTAAAGAATTCCAAGCCAGAAATTTATCCGAAGATCTGATTACTAATCCAAAAAAGTTCTGGTCATATGTCAAATTAATAAGAGGCTCTCGAAAGGTCATGCCGTCGTTGATTAATGAAAATGGGGAATTATCAGAAACTAGCGTCGAGAAAACAGAAATTTTGAATAATGTATTTAAAAAAGCTTTCACGTCAGAAAACTCTGAGGAGATTCCGATATTTAACAATCGAACCAACAAAATTAATGAATGATCTCGTTCTCGATGTCGAGGGAATAACTAAACTGCTTATGAATGTAAATCCCAACAAGGCTCCAGGACCAGACGGTATTCCTACAAGATTCTACTCTAGGTACGCAAAGGAAATTGCGCCGTATTTGATGAAATTATATACCGCCTCCTTGGATCAAGGAAAAATACCAGCCGAATGGAAGACCGCCATCGTAAGTCAGTGTTCAAAAGTGGGAATGTTAATGATCCTCAAAATTATAGGCCGATCTCGTTAACCTCAATATTTTGCAGGATTTTAGAACACATCATCTATTCAAATGTCATGCGGTTTTTGGATGAAGATGAGCTTTTAAACCCAAATCAACATGGATTCAGAAAAGGCCGATGCTGCGAAACACAACTTGCCCTCTTAATTCACGACTTGAGCCGTATTATAGATAAGCAATCCCAGGTTGATTTAGTTTTATTAGACTTCAAAAAAGCTTTCGACACTGTGCCTCACACTAGGTTACTTAGGAAACTTCGCGGTTACGGTATATCTAGACAAATATGTGATTGGTTGCAGACTTTTGAAGGACAGAACACAGTGTGTAGTTCTCGACGGTGAGCGTTCATCACTTGCCGAAGTGAAGTCCGGGGTTCCCCAAGGAAGCGTGATAGGGCCTCTGTTGTTTCTCATATACATTAATGATTTGTGCGACATAATAAGGGGAATGAAAAGATTATTTGCCGATGATGCTATTATTTATCGTGAAATCACAACCCAGGACGACTGCGCTTTGTTACAAGGACGATATTATGAAAATAATTGCGTGGTTGTAAAGATTGGCAGTTGGAGTTAAACGCTAAAAAGTGCCAAGTCATGCGTGTAAGTAAAAAGGTGACACCATTTACCTTTGAATATACAATTAATGGCACTGTCCTTAGAACGGTAGATTCCGCTAAATACCTAGGGGTAACAATTCGTAATAATTTGTCGTGGAATGAGCATATCGAGAATGTAATTGGGAAAGCAAATCGTATGCTTCGATTTCTAGGTCGTAATTTAAAACAATGCACTCCGGAAGTTAAATCGATTGCGTACAAGTCACTAGTGAGGCCTCACTTGGAATATTGTTGCTCTGTATGGGGTCCCCATCAAAAGGGATTAATGGAGGCATTAGAGATGGTCCAAAGAAGAGCCGCCCGATTCGTGACAGGTATATATAGTTGGAGGGAAAGCGTAAGTGCCATGTTGAAGGAGTTAGGTTGGGAAGACCTGGAGCACCGAAGGCGTTGCTCTCGACGGAAGCTAATTGAAAAATTCTCGACTGACGTATTTCGGAATGACAGCAAACAAATATTGCTACCAGCAACATTCATATCTCGGAATGACCCGCGAAAATAAGATAAGAGAAATCAGGGCCAGAACCGATTCATTTCTCTACTCATTTTTTTCCACGAGCGATTAGGGAATGGAATAGTAATAGATTTACCGGGCGAGTAAACACAAAATCGGACAGGAGTAGCTTCCGATAAAGCACTCCAGCCATCCTGATCTGGGTTTTCCATGGTTTCCCTAGATCGCTCCAGGCGAATGCTGGGATGGTTCTCACAATAGCCCATGGGCGCCTCCTGCCATATCCCGTATATCCCTTCCAAACCATTACCTTTCCTGACAGGTGCAATGCAACCCTCCGCCAAACACTTTTGGTGAATCGCGGAGTAATTGTAATAGTAATAGTATGGTTATAAACAGAACATAATATAAGTGAAACACGAAATCTTTGACAAATCTCTTCTCTCCGGTGTACTCACTTTTAAGTCGCCTTCACTTGGCTGTGGGGTTAGTGGATTACATTCCACCAGCGGAACACAGTCCCAAAATATTCAACGCTGACATCTTTCGCATCGAAATGAGTGGTTGCTGGATGTTTAAGAAAGATGACCGAAGGATAATACTCGCGCATTAAAACATTAAAAGAACATGATCAAGATCTACGAAGGTCGATAAAAGCGTGAAAGGCCAAAGAGGACAAAATCATTGAACAGCATGTCGCGTGTTTGGATCATATAATGCAACAGAGTTGCCTGGAACCGTCTGTAGCAAACCAAGTCAGGACCACTATAGAACACGCTGAGTTAAAGCTGTACACAATCAACTGGCGACTCAAGGTCATATCCCCCTTGTCATCGCCCCCTCCCAGCAGACCGCTGTGTCCACGTAAGAGAGTGGCAAATTTGCTAGCGAGCACTCTTTTCCCCCTTCGCATATAGGGGTAAGGTTATAGGCGGGGGGCAGAGCAGTGTGACCTTGAGCCGCCTCTTTAGACTGAACGCACTATAACAGCATGGGAGTGAGAAAGTCAGAATGACGTCAGAGCGCTGGGATTATTGGAGTACTCACCAGCAGTTGTCGCGGTTGACGCGCTGTTGTCGCCTCGGCGGCCACTGCCCCGTCATGGCGGCATCGCGAGCGACGCCCGCCAACACCTGCAACAACAACAGCAAGCACAGTCAGCGAGGGCACGGGGCATCCCCACTGGGGGTCTTACCAACCTTACCTAATCTACTATACTTCTATTTTATTTTCCATTTACACTTTAATCCAGCATCAAGAGACTAAGCTAAGTCTTTTTTAGTTGAAACACAACACTGCAGACCAGAAACAACAATAATCATTCATACAAGCTCGCCGGTGTAGTTGCGCCTTCACACTGGGTTGGGGAGGTACAACGGGAACAGACTCGAGCCCGGCCGTTCCCATTGCGATTTTTAGGTGATTTCCCGCAATCATCAAGGAGGGCGCTGGAACGTTCCCCAATCTCCCCCTCAGAAACTACACGTTTTCCAAATAAAGAAATACGTATCATGCAGAACATACAAAGTTACACGTTCCGCGGATAGATGGCCTCAAAATCTTTCCTCCTATAGGTTGAGTACACCGGGTCTAACAAACCCATTTCGAATTCGGGCAGGACACGGGTTCTTCCCCCTCCCTCCCTCATGATTCACACTGGACACCTGAGTAAAACTTGAACGGTGTTACGTGGTCTTTAGACAGCCGTATCGGGGGGGGGGGGGGGAAATGCATACAAACCACCATAAATGCAAGAGCAACTAGTTTAGGGAAATAAGTGATAATTTAAACATCTAAAACTTATTCATCAAAGTCTGAGAAGATATATAAATCTATGGTAGTATATTTGTTCCAGAAAAGCGCAAAACTGTTGGCCAGATTTCGATTAAATGTTCACCGTTTCAAAGCTCAGGATCAGTCTCAAAAAATGCGCTATGTCTTACGTTTTTACGCAAAACGGCGCTGGAGCAGTAAATGAAACTATAGTGAGAAATATCAAAGATGTTAACTTAACTAGATGTTGAATACTTACTCACCACATTTTTTTTTTTTATATAAATTCGCAAAAATATTACGTAATGTATCGGTTATTTTTGAAAAATTCAGCTACTCAGTCTTTAAGCGCCGTAGTTGCAGTATTCAATGCGAAGAGGAAACTATGTATATTAATAATTACAAAAAAAAAAAAAAAAATCCAGGGAACGTTTTTGCTATTGCAGTTATGTCAGACTACAGAACCACATATCTGACTATTCACAGTAACCTGTGCATAAATGCTGGTTTTTATGTAAAAGTAAAACGTTTATTAAGCAATAAAAAAGAAGCTGTTTAGAAAAATAATTCTTCATACTTGTTACTCAACTGTAAATGTGCCTAACAGATTTTAGTTTTGAACTCCAGGAACAGACAAAGCGTAGCAGCATAATAAGAAATACCTAACATGTTATGTGAGAATCAAACGTCTGATACAGTAAAAACCTGGCCTTATCGGGTGACTAAAATTGGTGTAGTGTTAAATCATCTCCAACTAGACCGGGCAACGCCTAGTACTCTATTAATATATTGCAATGCACGGCGTAGAGGTAGGAACCACAACATTCGGTTTTGAGAAGTTTTCAGGCAATAGAAATGTGCGTGACATATTCGCGTGTACGTGACATATCCGCTGTCTCCGGGATTTGTAGGAGCAAAACAGTGCCGCCTTGTACTGTGCGGCGGGCCATATGGGGAGGAATCTTTTGCTGACGAACTGCCAGCCGAAAATACTGACAAGCTAAGATGGTAATATAAATGACTGCCATACCGGCAGCTCGTGATGTCTAGCGATTTCCACCCATCCACCTGACGCAGGAATAAGAAAAAATTCCAAATATTTCGAGCGTGTCAGATATTAAGTCAGCAGCCGATCAGATAACTCTACTTCGAGATACTGATGGATACGGGAAGAAATTCGGGTGTGGTCCTTTGTAGGAAGCATCCCGGCATTTGTCAGGAGTGATTTGGGAAAACCATGAAAATCTTGATGTCTGGAGGGGGATTCGAACCCACGTACTACCGAATGCGAGGCCAGAGCGTTAACCGTTCACCAACCACGCTCGGTGCAACAAGCGGGGAGAACTGTTTCGGCTACTAGACAAGGGACATCTTGTGGCAGCTATTTATTCTTGTTGTGATTTATTAACATTAACAACTGTAATTTGATTTCTGAGTTGAGCCAAGCAGCGTAACTCTACGCCAGTATCTCTGAGAGAAACATGTACATAGCCTGTGCTCATGGAGGAAGCATGTGATGTGCATGTGAAGTCTGCGTGATACCTATAGTGCGAGTCACGAACGAAGGCGGGTCGCGCAGAGATAAAGAGAAATAGAACTGACAGAGAATATCCGACGTTCCCGCCTTTAACTACTCACAGTACAGTTAAACGAGACGAGACGGATACCCAACAGCACGTCATGGGAGCGGGGCCGCCTCTGCTAGCGGGGACGAGACGCAGCTACCCACTCTATGTCGATAAACATCATAGGCATGTGTAGTGGTGCGCTGTTGCCATCGGTTTGCAGCAGAGGTGCGCAACCCTTCTGTTGCCGTAAAGTGCTCTGTGCCAAACGACATTAGGCAACGTGGTGAGGAGGTGGTGGCGAGGTAGCGAGGGCTAAACTGTGGCGCGCGCTCATCCCTACACTACGGCATGCGGCGTGCGGCCTCCGTTTAACAAGACGTCGTGGGAACGCAGCTTTACACTGCTTCGTCCATCTTTCATGTAAGCAACATGGTCGGCCCACTGCTGTCATCTCCAAGATGTCTGTGACCCCTGTGACTGGTCTAATGTCTGCTGGTCTCTTCCTGTCTTTTCTAGTTAAACCTAGCATTGACCTTTCAACAGCGCGCTGAGCAGTTATAAGTTTTCCTTTTTTATGTTCGTCCAGTATAAGTCAGCACAGAATAAAGGCAATGATCATAAGGTATTTGCTTTAAATTTGTGAGTATAGTAGATTTGAGGAGAGGTACAGGTAAATCATCCAAAATATTGCCCGAGCTGCAGTCCAGAAAAACTTTTATGTAATACATAAAAAACGTAATTGCGTACGAAATTTTTTGTTTTGTATTTAAGTATATCCCCACCATGACAGGCTCGTGGCGGCTGTGTCATTGGATTGATCAACCTGAATGATTTATGGTTGTAAAATTATCGCAAACGAAAATAAGCAGAACTGTATCGACCGATGACGGTTTCCTGCAGATGGTGCGTCCTTGGGGCGGTGATATTCGGCTGGAAGTCTTTGTCATTTTCGGGAGACAAAGCCGGAGGCCCTCCACGAGCAAAACGAAAACGTTAGCGGACGTGTGAAGCGCTCGGCCGTTGAATCACAAACTGCATATTGGATTCCGTTACGAGTGTTTACCTCGGCGCACCTGCACGGTGATTCCCCGCGCCAGAGAGGGTAATATAACAGCCAGAGAGATTCTTTTTTCCGGTCGTGCGAGTCGTTTGGAGAGCGCTCTCGAGCCGCGAAATCGAATCAAGAGGGCGCGCACAATACCCCGCATTCCCCGCCTCCACGGCTACCAACCAAATAAAAAGTAAAAGCCGCAGAAATGGCGCGGACGAACGGGTGGCGTGGAAGAATCGCCTCTCTGAGATGAGACGAGTCCAGGTGAGGAAGCGATCCGTTCTCCCATGACGTCTCCTTCATTCCAGCTACCCGTCTCCACATTATTGCCGGACATTTTTTCCGGTCCATTTTTCATCACCGTCATTTCATCCTCAAACCTATTAATGGCATTTTTCTCTCCCATTCTTCACCGGAATTCCTTCTAGAGACATACTTCCGCAAGTGCCATACCATCAGATATTTGTGTGCGGGTCAATATATGTCTCGGAGGTTAGGGATATCAAGGAATAGACTGAACACAAGGGATCTACAAGCAGAACCAAATACAAAGGTCTTGAAGGTTTAGAGAACTATATCAAAGTTCTGCAACACAGTGTATACAGGTACTGAAAGCGCAGGAATAAGTACTACAAACTTAGGGCAATTAAAACATGTAGCAGACAGCAGTTAAAGAAATGAAGAATTCTTTTCGTTAGCGATTTACGAACAGCCGACGACGAATTTATTAGAGCCAATAAAGAATGGGAGGCAAGGAACGGGGAGGGGTTAAGCCTTACCTGTGTGAAGGAGCGGTACTGGCATTCACAGTGAGTGATTTCCGGAAACCATAGAATACCAAAATCTGGATTGACGGACAGGGATTCCAACCCGTGTCCAGCCGAATTGCAGGTCCCAGTGTTAAGCTCTCAGACACTAGTCTCGCTGGTAGTGATCTGAATGTTAATTATTCAACAATCCATTACACGAGTACAGTTCGTATTTATAAAAATAGTATTCTGAATGGTTCAATTGGCCCAAAGGAAGACGCAAAGTAAAATCTCCGCCAGGCCATCAAGATTTCGGTTTTCGACGATTTCCTTAATGCCGAGATACTTCTCTCCGAGTGAGATGGTGAGTGGTAACGCACTGGCTTCGCAGTCGGGAGGACGTGGGTTCGAATCACAGTGCAGTCATCCATATTTCGTTTTTCCATGGCTATCCGAAATCACTCGCGGTGAATACCAGGATGGTTCCTTCAAAAGGTCCTGACCGATTCCTTCCAGTTCCTTTCCCCGGTCCTTTCACGCCTCTAATGACATCGACGTCGACGAAGCGTAAACCCATAAGCAAACAAAGGACATTTAAACAAAGGATTATTCCTCACAAAAGAACATTGCCAAATTCCTTCCCGTTCCTTGTCCCCAATTCTCTTCCACCTCTAATAACCTCAACGTCGACGAATCGTAAAGCCCTAAGCAAAAATATTGACACCGTAGTATCAAAGCAGAGGTTTCTTGAGCGGGGAATGAGAAAGACGGAGATTATCAATGGTATACTAATGGTGTCTTCCCAAGGCCTGTGCATTCGCCGCCCTTGCCGGCCTAACTATGAACAGTGGGCCGTAGGAAGGGAGCCGCCTCTGCTGGCAGGGATGGCGCGCCTCTATCCATCGCCCAGTCTGTAAACATCAAACGCCCGGATAGCTGAAACGACACTAGGCAACGTGGTGGGGAGGTTGCAAGGACTAGCCTGCGGATCGTGCTGATCCGTACAGTTGGCCTGCATGTTGCGGCCTATAGAACCACGGGTTCGTGTAAATAGCGTCCTCAGATTTTCATCAGTTTTTTAAGTCTGAAGATAACATCTTGATCTTTACCTTTAGTAAATTCTCAGACATGATATTTTACAAATGATGACTCCCTTCAACAGAATCTCTGTAGTGAAATATCGGCATTTTCATATAGTAGAAATACTTTGCAGATGTTTATCGCTAACTATATGCAAACGTATCGAGCGAAATATCACCCGATAGCAAAATAAAAAAAGGAAGTAATTTTTCCCACGACTTTATATATATATATATCTAATTCGTGTCTGCCGCCTCTACACTGGCAACATTCCGCATCAAAAAGAACAGCAAGGGGATTCGCAATGGAGTCGGGCGCATTACATCCGGACAAGAAAAATGGCGATCGAGACTGGAAGATTTCTCGCTGTCTGCAGCTGAGCTGGCAGTTTACAGGATGCTCGGAGACGGAACCAGCCCGGGGGAGGGGGAGGGGGGGTGCAGAACTCATTTCGGCGCGAGATCCGCCGCCAACAAGCACCGCGGAGCAACTTTTCTCAAAGTGGGGTGAGGGGCGGTCGTGACAAAGTTGGCAGCACTGGTCGCTGGGGTCACCGGCCGCTATTTATTGGGGCAATCCCCGGTCAGCTAACAAGCACGCCACGGCCGCCAACTTTGCGGAGAGTGGGGAACTACTGTGCGAGCGCAATTGCGAAGAGCAGCGAGGAACAAGGGTGGAAGTAGGCTGGGGAGAGAACACACAGACACAAAGGGCTTACGTTAAGCAGAACATACCAAAGATGACTACACTGTAACACAGAAACATGTTTCAATCGAGTCACAGCCCACTACTAGGAGCTACCCTCCTTCTGACATCCAAAATCATCAAAGACAAAAATATTAAGAAATACAAAAGTCTATATTATCACAGATTTCAGTTGTTGTATCTGCTATTATTTGATTAATGAATTCAGGATATCCCAACCTCACTCTGATTTCGGTAAATTTGATACCGGCTAACGTTAGGGCCCGGTATTCAGGAAGACATAGGATCGATGCTCGGAGCGGGGAAAAGGGTTTTGGTTTCCATGTTATCTCGAAAACACTCGAGGTTCCTACAAAATACCACGGTGGAATCTCTTCTCAACCTTTGCTCAGAAATTGGTTGGAATACAATCACAACTGGAGACAAAAGTGGCATCATATGTCCAGTAGTGCCAAAACAATCCACCGCAGTATCGAATTTCATATGGTTACTGTGATACGACAATAAAATGTTTTCGTTAATCCTGCGTAATCATAATTCACCACAGGGTAGCAGGAATTTCACACTCTACTGAACTTAATGACTTGACGCGAGAAGATTTTGTTTGCTTATGGCTTTACGCCTCGTCGAGTCGAGGTAATTAGAGACTGGAATGGATTGGGGACATGGAACAGAAAGGAGTTTGGTCATAACCTTTTGAAAGAAGCACCCCGGTATTCGCGTCGAGTGATCTGGGGAAACCGTGGAAAACCCAAATCTGCATGCGCGGACAGGGATTCGAACCGGCGTTCTTCCGAATACGGGGCCAGAGTTTTACCGCTCACGCTCGGTTACGCGAAAGGAGAATTAGAACGGAAAACAGCCATCAGTATGTTCTCACTATGGGACGCCTCGCGTTTCGCCGACGGGAATGTCATTACAGTCGAGAAAAAACTATTAGAAGGAAACTGATGTTCGGTTGTATCAGAAAAAAAATCTGAAATCCGCCAGGAACTATTGTGGGGACACACTTGCACGGTCTAAAGAGCCAGTTCGCATTGATTACCACGCTTGTAGTTAACTAAGTTTGTGTTTGAGAGAAAGACGAAGTGATTGATTTCAAAAATGTACAATTATTTTACGAATGTGTGGTGTTTTGATGGCTGAAAATGCTGTGCATGAACTGAATATCCGGTGTAAATTAATTAAAAGCATTACAGTGGCACGCGCGACAGTTAAGAAATTATAAATGAGGATACTGTGCCAGTCATAATGTTTAAAAAATACCCTGGACAGTTTGAAATGTTTAATTTTAAAATTCGCCGCTAAATCCTTGTAAATATGTTGTCACTTTCGTTTTAAATTGTTTCCATTTATGTTTCAATTAATTTTTAATTAATTTAATTGTTTTTGAATGATTCTAATTGTTTACGATATTGTTAGTGGACCTAAAAAACACCGTCGGCGCTTTTATTTTCTTGAAATTTCTGTACTATACATTTAAGCTCCCGATAGTTATCACAGAGCAGGCTGGTTTGGAAAAGTCATAACTCGATCCTACGTCATTCGTTTAATGTAATGTGCTCCTAAAATCTTCAGAACGTAGACTGATCTATATTTTGATGCAGCTTTCTTACGAAATAAAAGTCAACTATAATGTTTATCGACAGATTCGTTATTCACAAAGTAACCTGTTATTTGGAGAGTACAGGATATTAAATAACGTACTTAAGCGGAACTATAAGCCACCTTGTGATCGCAGAAATGTGGAAATCTTGGAACGTTTTTAAGATGGTTAAAAACACAATAATGGGATTACTTTCAGGAGTTCCTTGAAAATATTAACTTAAATGCACTGAATTCCACACATTTTGTTAATGTCTTTACGCCTGGTCGGGGGAGGGGGGGAATGACTGGGGTAAACGAACGGGAAGAAATTCGGCCATAGCCTTTTTGAAGGAAGCATCCCGGCATTCACCTGGAGTGATTTGGGGAAACCATGAAAAACCGAAATCTGGATGCCCGGACGGGGATTCGAACCTGCGTCCCCCCCGAATGCGAGGTCAGAGCGTTACCGCTCACCCACCACGCTCCGTGCAATCGGAATGTATTGATCGGGATTTGAACTCGTGTCTTCCCTTGGTGGCACGACATAATGCTACTACGACAATCCTGAAAGTCAGCGCCAGTACAATAGAACTACGAGCTCTTGGATACATATCGTCTACAAAGAGTTCCTGGTCACTGATTTTACCAAGTAGTCGCTGAAACTAGCTTGAATATAATCCAAAGTTTCGTATAATACGAGTAGGTAACAACCATAGGTATCAACAAATCCCAAAACAAAATATCCCTTCTCATTAGGGTTGCCAACCGTCCGGTTTTAGACCGTACTGTCCGGTTCTAACGCGATTTGTCCGTGTCCGCGATCGGGCACAAAATGTCCGGTTATTAAGAAATTTTAAAAATTACAGGTTGATGGTTTCTCAGATGAGCAGGAAGTAAACAAGGTCGTCTCGTTTCGCTCCTTAATCCCTCATTCGCTGAACGAAATTCAACTTTTACGCTCTGCGTTCAAACGTTTACGACAGTCGTAAATCCGACTATCGTTGAAACAACTGGATTATTGTTTCAGTTACCTACACTATGTCGAAGACGGAACGTCATACTAATTTAAGAATGAATAGGGTTATTAATTTGTACATTGCAAATAAATAATGAGTGAGTTACCAAAGAGAATACAGAATCGTTATTGTCGCTCCAGGGACAAGTGGTTGTCAAATGAACGGTTTGAAACTTGGCTGCGTAAGGAAAACGATTGCACCGCATATTGTAAAATGTGTAAAATTACTTTAACTGTGAAATTTGATCGCATAAAGGCACTGAAATACGGTTTCTTCCGCAGAAGTATTTGTCATAACAGTTAATTGCAAAAATAAAAAAAAGAATTGCTCTATAAATTTTACTTTTTGTAACATACACCCACTCCCCTCCCCTCCAACCCCCCGCCGCGGTCGTGGAAATCTCTAAAAAGTTGGCAAGCCTGCTTCTGATTTATATTATGATGTTAACAGACCCCACATAGAACCAATCACCAGCTATCCCTAGAGTCCTCCTCTAATGCTTCTAAATGAACTCAAGACAGATAAAATCTGTGAGATGGTAGTATCGTTATTTAGCATGACGACTTGGATTTTTTTTTTTAACTGCTTAATGTCTCTCAACAACGAGGTCTTTAGAGACGGGAAAGGATGGAAGGCAAGGAATGGGAAGGAATTCAGCCATGGCCTTTTGAAGGAAGCATCCCGGCATTCGCCTGGAATGATTTGGGAAACCATGGAAAACCCAAATCTGGATGCCCGGAGGGGATTCGAACCGCCGTCCTCCCGAATGCGAGGCCAGAACGCTAACCGTTACACCACCACGCTCGGTGCGACTTCTGGAAATTTACCGTCTAATCTTAAATAATGTGTCACCAATCTCTTGTTAAACAACAATGGCGGGGAATAGACAAGTGAATAATCATTTATTCTGGAATGTACGCACGGTACGATTAAAGTTTACACCATCACCTAAGTGGGCGTCCATTAATTACGTGAGGTGAAATAGGGGGGGGGGGCTCCGGCGAAATAACACGAAACCTCACCAAGAGGGAGGGGGGGGGGGACGGATCAACGGAAATCTCACGTGAGGTTTTGAAATTCTAAAAAAAAACCTACGAGATCAATTAGCAGGGGGGGGGGGTCTCCGTCAAAATATCACGTCATCATTTTGGGAGGGGGGATCCGACCAAATCTCACCAGAGAGGAGGGCGGGGTCCGGAATTCCGGAAAAAAAATATCTCACGTAATTAATGGACGCCCCCTAAACACGTACGGCATATGCGTTGCCAGAATTGCTGAAACATGACCTACACGTAGCGAATGCTTCAACATTGCGGGCTATAATTTCGAGCTACATGATAGAGTAGAACCATACATTTCGCAGCATAAAATTAAGGGATGTAATAAATGGTGCAGAAGGATGCGCAGTGAGAACCTGTGCTGTTAAAGGAATTGAGTCGACCTTACTAGTAATATATCGCCCTCCAGATGTGACTCTAAGCAAGCAGGTCATCAGCTCCTATGTGAAACAAGTTCCGCGATGTAAAAGGACATAATCTGGTGAAAGAACAGGCACTGTGGGAAGGTAGCAGATGAAGACGAACTAGTTGCCCTTAACGATCGCTCTTATACAAGAGTCTCGAAACCAGGTGAACGGAGAGCAGATGTTAATGTAAGTGCCTGGGTGACTGATCTTCGCTCGGCATCTTTCGATTTCTGTTCAATATAAAAGATTTTGAGTAAATTTTGATTAAAGTAAAAGGCTTGAAGGCTTCCTAGGCATTTTGAGATGCACAGTTACTTATTCTAACCAAAGAGAAACTTAACTAACATCAGTAGGCTCAGTGGTACCTCAAACTTCTACGAGATGAGGTTAGAGCCTGCCGACCCCGGCAGCGTAGGAGTAGCGTGCTTGCTTCGCGTTGCAGGGGTCGCCGGTTCGAGTCCGGCTGAGGGCATGGGTGGTTTTAATTAAGTGTTGTGTTCGTTTTGTATCGTCCTTAGAAAAGAGAGAAAACAATCACACTTGGATGAAATCTACACATTGTAAAACTTTTTTTTTTTTTTTTTTGAAAAGCAAAACGTTATCTACATATGAAATTTCATCCAAATCGCTAGAGCCATTTCCGATAACGTTTGGTTTACCACCTCAAATTGCTTTTATAGAAAAATGATATTATTGATATTATTATGTTAAATTCAAATCTTACTGCTAATCAGGGATTAATGGTGCAAGATTTGTGGTAATTCACTTAGACGAGAACATCATCAGTGTTAAATTAATTCTCTCCAATAAAACTATACTCATACCTCGCTGAAACCTCACATCTCCTGATTTACCGTGCTTTTCCAAATGATAAGAAAATAATTCTCAAAAGAAGTAATCTTCATTATGAACATTAATAAAGCACAAGGACGGATGCTTCAAAAGATAGGATTGTATTTATCGGAACTTGTTTTTTCGTATGTACACGCGTTCGCAGCTTTTTCACGAATTTGTAGATTCATTAATATTTAGTATTGTGTTAACGACACATACGGTCAAAAAAAATCAACGATGATTACATTATAACTGTTTTCGAAGAAGTTTTTTAAAGTAAATAAAAGTAAAAAATAAAGTAAAAAAGCCAATATTCTTAAAACATCTACTTTTTAAATGTTTTACAATTAAACATGTAGTATTTAACGATAACAACTTTTTACAGTAAAAGTGTTATATATTATTACTCTTTCAAATAAAATACCTTTAATTAATAAATACTTACATTTACTTATTTCCACATTATTATATTACCATTTGGTGACCGACCACGATACTACTCCTGCGGGTCAGCTAGTGTACAAAAATTATTGGTTTAAAGTTGTAAGAGTGCCTTCCTCTAATCAAAGAGAACTTAACTAACATCAGCCCAACATACTGGTACCTGAAACGTCTAAGAGATGGCGTTAGCGCTGTTTTCGAGACACCAATTATAAGAATTGCTAATTTTTTTTGTAAAATTGTAATTTTGTAGGGGGAGACACATATTTAGGTAAACTTAAAAAACAAAACGTTATCTGAATTTGAAATTTCATCCAAATCGTTGCAGCCGCTTCCGAGATCCAAAATACATATCTACAAGAATTGCCGGTTTAAAGATATACAATACTGCCGTCGACTCGCGTCTCCCACACAGCTGTATGGGAGACCATACAGGACGCTAGTGGGTCGAATCACCTTTCCGTTTATTTCTCTTGCCAATGTCATAACACATGATACCACGCGAGAAACCCCAACTATACATGGAATGTCAAGCGCCCTGATTGGAACCCATACAAAGAATATGCCAGCAACATATTCTCAAGTTTCAAGGGAACCGGTGAATCGCAGCGTGACTACCAAAATATATTAAATGAAAAGCGGCCTTGCTACGGTTCCGTAAAACCACCCACTCCAATTAAATCAACGAAGGAACACAGTTTGGTGGTATGCTGAATGTACCAGGTAAATAAGCTTTAAAAATCTATCGACATGTAGCGGTATGTGCGGTAGGGAGTTAAGGGTGAAAACCTTTTACTTCTTTTTATAATTAAAAGAAACCCTAGGCTGCTAATTTATTGGGTACTTATAATGGCGTACAGGCGAGGCTTATTTATCGTTAACATTGACACATTGAAATATGATAAAAAGAACTATGCAAAGCCTCTTCTTACAATTGCCAACACATATTAACAAATAAACAAAGCATTATAACACAACCACTTTTAAATTAATCTTGAAACAAACTCCCAATGTTAATTGGCAACCAAGAAAGCTTCACACTTGATTTTTTTAAAAGAAAAGTTCCCTTCACAATGATCGGGAACCATAAATCAAATACAGTATTGACATTAACTGTATCCGATCTCAAATGCCGGGCGCCAGGATAATTTAAATTATCCACAAAGTGTGGCTTTAAGAAAGTCTGCCCCAGCTAGCTCAATATTTGGGGGTGCGAGAACTCTTAATCATTCAGTGGTCGTTACAGGGCTGTACTCAATGACCGAATAAAAGTACCACACTGCACTTGTAGAATTATTACCGTGACGGCGATGTATTTCCCGCGACGGCGGAATTACTATAGCCCCTTGGCTATAGTGGACAATGCACCGCGTCCGTGCAAGCGTACTGGATGCGTGCACAGCGACCTCACTGTACAGGACACGCTTATTGACCCTCAGGTTCGATGCCAAGACCGAGCGATCTCCAGCTTCGGAAGATCCGCTCCTTCCAGTCTGAAGGCTCGGAGTCCAGTCCTCTCCAGCGTCCGCCGGAAAAAGCCTCCTCCCGTCGCTCGTGGTTTACATAGAGCAAAAATACACCATCATTACAAAATGCAAAGGATAGTCTCTCTCGATTGGTTCTGCCATTTTCAAGCTCCTCCTTCCGGCTGTCACGATAGGCGAACCTTGTCTTTCTCGATTCGTGTGAACTCGGGATAGCCTCGGACTTTTTCGTCACCTGTGACCTCCAAACTGCCCGGGCTTGGATAGTTTATTCACCTCAGTGTACCGTTTCCCCGGAGCCAAGGGATTATACGCTTGACCAAATGCGTTAGAAAGGGTACCTGGTGTCCATTGTCCCTGGCAGCCGCCGGCCTGTCGCGACAATCTGGCGCGTCTAGCTCAGGTCCCACAAACACTGACCATCCTCTCCGATAATTTCCTTTCAAATTCTTTTTATATATAAAAATATATAAAATATTATATATAAAAATGTACGGAATGACCCATATTTGGTCATTCTGTTACAAACAAAGGAGAAAATCTTTGTTTTATCTTGGTTATCCGGGTGGAGCCGCGTCGATATATTTAAACATAACGTTTCTGCCATCGCGCTGTGGCCTTCTTCAGAGGACTGCTTTGTCAGATGCCGCTATCGCCTTATATAGTAGCAGGAAGCTAGCGCTATTGGTCCGCGGTGACGTCACCGTGCCCGGTGTAGGCGGTTGGATGGGGTCGTTCGTCTTGTATTACATGGGTAATACATACAGTTACCGCGGAAGCCTTCGTAACCATTCGAAACAAAACCCAAGACGAACGACACCATCCAACCGCCTACACCGGACACAGTGACGTCACCGCAGAGCAATACAGCCCGCCCGCGCTAGCTTCCTGCTACTATATAAAGCCGCGTTCCCACGATCTCTTGTAACGGAGGCGGGACGGGACGAATACTCAACAACACGCCATGGGAACAGGGCCGCCTCTGCTAGCGGAGATGAGACGCAGCTACCCACTCTGTGTCGGTAAACATCACAGGCGTGTGTAGAGGAGCGCTGTTGCCATCGGTTTGCAGCAGCGGTGCGCACCCCTTCTGTTGCTGTAAAGTGCTCTGTGCCAAACGACACTAGGCAACGTGGTGGGGAGGTGGC
Organism: Vandiemenella viatica; assembly: GCA_031002005.1. Classification (NCBI taxonomy): domain Eukaryota; kingdom Metazoa; phylum Arthropoda; class Insecta; order Orthoptera; family Morabidae; genus Vandiemenella; species Vandiemenella viatica. Next base: position 37,278,325 of record CM061918.1, on the reverse strand, counting down.
GGCGATGTAAGCGAGGACTAACCTGCGACCCGCGGTCGTCCATACACTTCGGCTAATGAGGTCCCGTCCCGTCCCGCCTCCGTTACAAGAGATCATGGGAACGCGGCTTAAGGCGTAGCGGCATCTGACAAAGCAGTCCTCTGAAGAAGGCCACAGCACGATGGCAGAAACGTTAGGTTTAAATGTATCGACGTGGCTCCACCCGGAGAACCAAGATAATACATACAGTGACAGCGGAAGCCTTCGTAATCATGAGAAAATCATTATTCTATAAAATAAGACTCAGGCCAGAGTTAAACGCTTCTTAAAAACGAAGAAGCGTCAAAAATAGATAACATTCCGCGCGAACATCAAGTGAAACACCTGTCCGAGCACTGATTGGAATGGGGAAAAAAAAGATCACTTAGGCTTCGAGTGATCGTTTAACTCATTTGCCAACGCAAGAGGTGCTACAGAAGATACTGGAGAAAATGACACGACCTCCAGTAATCAGTAAGATATGCCTACGAGATAAAACACCCAATGAACAAACACTACAACCATTCAACCTGGAACAGTTTGAAACGGCTGTTAATAATAGCCAGACCAGATAACGTCCATTCTGCTATGCTCAAGTTTCTACCAAGGAAAGGCAAGTTAGCACTTTTAAAAGTAATGAACGGAGTTTGGTTAAAACGCGCTCACGTTGAATTGTGATCGGGCGTAAGATCACAGAAAATCTGAGACATTCGGAGAATTCCTGTAGTAATCATTATAATGTAACTGATTACATAGGGCTGGCCGTCCAAGGGACGCGTATTCCCGCGAACTGTTTTGGCACGAAGACACCCCGTCCACTGCAAACAGATTCGCGCAACTATGTCGCCAGTTGTCCGTTGAATCCCGCAACCCATTCCATTTCTTCATGATGCCAGTGAATATAAAAAAAGAAAATAGAGCAATAATTCCTTAATACATATTCATTTATTTTTTAATTAAGAAATTAAAAGTAAATTTCTTTGTTTAGGCTATAGATATGCATTATTTCCATACTCACATCCCATTATTGGCGACACGGTCGACCGAGAGAAAAAAAATAATTACGCGAATTTTTTTAGCTTGAGGAAAATACGAGGGTTGAAACTTAAATAGTGGCAACACTGCCGTGGAAACACGATGCAATGAAATCTACTATTGTCGCTGATAGCACACGTTGTTGACATACCTACCCTACCTCCGAGAAAATGGACTCGCCCGACCCACGTCCCCGGCGTGCGCACAATCGAGGGAAACGCAGTCACTTGTGAGCGAGCGGTCTAACGTAATGCTGTCACTATGTTTTCGAAACAGGAACAACGGAGTTGGGTCATGATTGAATGCGCCAGAGGTCGTACAGCACCACAGTGTCATCAAGGTCTTCAAGAGGCGTGCGGGGAATCGGCTTTGCCGTACATAAAAGTGGCACGGCTCGTTGGGTAAAAGCCTTCAACGAAGATCGGCAAACTGTGGAAGACATGCACCGGGCAGGTCTTCTTAGCGTGTCTGAAGAAGTAGTGCACGCAGTCGAGTCTCAGCTCTCGTAGTGTAAACTTCCTTATACTCGCGGATCAGCGTTTGTGTGCGGTTAAGTGCTTCGCGGACTCCGGACAGTGTTTTCCCGGAACTACGGACTAGTTCTCCGTGGATATTTTCCCACCCTCGAGGTGAAATAGTGCAATAGTTTATCAAGTACTCACATCTGTTAATTCAATATAGCCTGCCGCCGTCATGTACGGCGGGGACTATGGCGAAGGCGGCCAGCTCCAGCTCCAGCCGTAGGGATTGCAATCCAGCAAAGCGGGATCCCGCATCATTAGACAGTCTGGCGGATCCCGCACAAAATTAAGCGGATCCGCAATCCGCAAAATCCGGCGGAAACGCGCGTCAGTCTGCGTGACTCGCTGCCACACTCGGTCTCCGTCGGATATTTTTCACTATTTGCCTGTACCCTTGCAGTTGGCATTTGACTCATGTGAATAAGCTTTTGTTTTTGCCAACCTTCGTCATTCGTAAGTAAATAAATACACTTTTACGTATTCATCGAAACTTACGTTTGTTTCGAGTACATATTTCTGTAATTTGAGTTATGGTGTGTATTTAGTACGATTTTCTAACTATATAATTATTTTTTAAGTTTCGCACACGTTATCTGAACTACACGGTTACAAGTTTTTATTCACGGTTTCATTATTCCCATTTTCTGTATTAGCAGGTAAAGTAATTGTGACAATTTCGTAATTTGCGTCTGAAAATTTGATTATTAGTTGATATGAAACTAATGTTATCGTAATTTTAACGATCGCGTACCTATTGATTTAACAGTTATCTAAAGGAAATTGTATATTCTTTGACTTGTTGTTGTTTTGGCTGCTGCCTCAATGCGTTTCTTTGACGAAAGCCACCTGCTTACATGTGCCACTCAGGCTTTCGATTAAACCCTCTTGTCCTTGTTATTATTACGACTTAAGGTAAAAAAAGTTATAATGAAATTTTCACGGGTCTATCGACGAATTGTGTTGTAGGAACACTATACTTCGACAGCTGCCTCCGCCGTCTTCCTCACGTGTGTAATTTCATGTGTTTGCAATGAAATCCGGAGATACAACTTATGAGGACTTCACTGCAATCATTCACCGAGAAAGTCTCCTTTCTTGCTAACAAATAATAATTTCCACTCTAAAAACGTCGTTACGCCACATAAGTAAATCAGAAATACTTGACAGTTTACGTGTTGGTGAGTAGTTTCTTTTAATAACATTGAATCAATCAAGGAATCAGGAGATATAATAATGAATTACGCAAAAAAAACCAAGACTCGTGCTTTTGCAGTGACAAAAAGTTATGAGATCTTGTTCTGAGCCAAGTCTACACTTTACAGAGTATATTCACTTCACTTTGTGAAATGGAATGCTTTTCTCGGTGTTATGGAACGTTTATTTGAAAATAATAAAAAAACTCTGGTAACTTGGCCATTAAGCAAACCATATTTTTAAACTTGTGATGTAAGGCACATAATATGACCTAAGACTCAATATTTTCCATTTTTATTATTTATTTAAAAATTGGTTTAAATTAAAAAAAAAAATTTAAACCCTCGAAATACACTTAAGACACGCTAAAAAGTTTTAATGTCATTTTGCCAATCAAAATTTTGTTAACTGTCAATTTTTATCATTTAACATTAAAAATTATTTATTAATTTAATTATTATTTAATTTATTAACGTTTTAAGTAACTGTGTTTTAAATATAAGCGTTAAAAAACTGTTTGTACCGATCCCGCACGGATCCCGCGGGATCCCGCGGGATTGGCGCAAATCCCGCGCGGATCCCGAGGGATTGAAAACACTGCGGGATTGCAATCCTTATCCAGCCGTCGACACTCTGCCAGGCAAATGGTGAGACAATCGTAGGCCCAGCAGACGAAGACAGCATTAGTGGCAGCCATGTGCAGTTCCAATCGCAGAGCAATAGCGGTGATAGGAGTGCAACCATGTATGTACGTGGTCAGCTCAGGTCTCAATACTGTAAACACTCCACCAGCAATCTTCAATCCTACTTTAATCCAACGTGACCAGCAATCGAGAAGAGAAGATGAAGTGGTAGCACATATACCGCAGAAACGTCCCTTCGCCTCCGCAAACGACATCGGCACCGGCGCCAGCAGCGGAAGCAGCAAGGTTCTCCGTTCCTCACGGCATCCTCCGCCACCAGCTGACATGAGTATGGACGCGTCGCAGCCGGAACATGCACAGCGACAGCAGCCAGCAACGGCCACAGAAATCAACATCCTGCAGGTAAATGGGGCGGCACAAGCACATTATGAAAGTTATGATCTAGGTCCCTACCACGTGTATATAGAACGTCAGGACAAAAACATTGGACGCATCCACCCAATGACTATCGGCCGCATCATGTACTCCCTCAGCCAGGATATAGGTAAACACATAATCCAGATAGCCCCTGCTGGGCGAAATCGCGTCAAGATTGAAATGAGATCGGCAGGATCGGCCAACAGCCTGATCACGAGTTCCGTTTGGGAGCGAAATGGCCTAAGGGCCTACATTCCGTTCTCTCTCATTACACAGCAAGGGATTATTAGAAAAGTCATGACCGAAATATCAGAGGAAGAAATAATGGAGGTTGTGAGGTGTGAATATCAAGTAGTGAAGGTCAAAAGGTTTATTAGAAAATCGAAAGAAAATGAGCAAATGAAGGAAATCCCGCTTCCGGTATGTCTCCTAACTTTCAAAGCTCAGAGGCGCCCCAATTATGTCTATATACATGGAGTGAGATGTCTTGTAGAACCCTATATTAAGCCGGTAATGCAGTGCTTTAACTGTCTCCGCTTTGGGCACCCCAGCAATCAATGCAGAAGCAGCAAACGATGCCCCTTTTGCACAAATCCACATGATGGAACAGAATGTGTGAACCAAAGTACCCCAATATGTGTCCACTGCAGCGGCGGTCAACCATCCTTTGACAGACAGTGCCCCGAATACATCAAACAAAAGAAGATCAAACAAGTGATGGCCCAGGAAAATCTAAGCTATAAGCAAGCCCTAGAGAAACTCTCCATCCCATCGTACGCCAGTATGGCGGCGAGCCTAGGAAGAACGAACATGCAATTTCCAATCATGGCCACCCACGAAGAAATCTATGACCAAAGTTGTTGGAACATAGCACAGCATAATCCTACAACCGCCCCACCTAACGTCCCGATTTATCCTCCCCAACAGGTGCAGATACCACAGGCCACTCCTACGCTGGTAAACACCCCCACTGACCTGGAGAACTCCCTACCATCTTTTCGGGTCAGGAACCAAGTTCACCCTCCTAGCTCCGAAAGTCAGAGAAAAGCGGGCAGAACCACAAGCAGTGCGGTAGACAGGTCCTACAAAAACTATTGGATTACGTACAATAGGCACATCGAACCGATCGTCCACAACCCATACCCTCCCAATCCGGTAAATAACCATTCTGACGTACCATCTACGGAATCCTCGGTCAACAAAATGTTTGAAATAATAATGTGTGATAAATCAACTGGTAGGAAACCAGTTGCAAGATCCTTCCCTATACGCCCCTAATGTAAAACAACTTCTTCTCCGTTCCCCGTCCATAAGCGGGATAGACAATGGCGGCTCCGATTAGAAACAGGAACAGCCCCGCATTGCGAGATCATCCTACAATGGAATGCAAGATCCATCAGGGCCAACAAAGAGAGTTTGCTGCAATACTCCTCAACGAATAAAGTGGCCGTCATGGCCATCAGTGAGACTTGGCTGAAGCCAGGCGAACGATTTTTATTCAAGGGGTATAATTCCATTAGATCAGATCGTCCTGATGGCTACGGGGGCTCTGCCATATTAATTAGAAACTCTATTTACTATGAACCAATACACCTCCACACGGAAGATACGGAATTTAATATATGTGCAGCTAGAATCCGGCTCAGCAAGAAACAGGTCACCATCGTATCAATGTACAGACCACCGAACAAGAAGTTATCGAAAGCAGCCATCACGAACCTCCTCAGACCAATACCAAACCGGTCCTTCTCTTAGGAGACCTTAACGCTCATAACATTCTATGGGGAAGTTCAAGTACAAACGACATGGGTAACACTATAGCTACTATTTTAGAGGAAGAAGACATGGTTGTATTGAACAATGGTGAGCCCACCAGGATCAATGCGCCAGGTCAGGGTCCTTCTGCAGTGGACATTTCTTGTGTATCGGCGAATATAGCCGTGGACATCTCTTGGGAAATAGTCGAAGACACGAAGGGATCTGACCACCTACCCATCCTACTCCGCTTCAGTTCTGACACCTCAATGCCACGGTTCATCTTCCCTACCAACAAATGGAAAATTCACCAGGCTGACTGGGAAAAATTTGAAATTGGCTTGGAACGACTCACATCAACTTGGGAGTGCGGAGCTGATGCTGCGTCGGATTACCGCCTTTTGATAAACGATATTAATCAAGCTGCTAACGCTTCCATTCCCGCACAGAAACCTGTATACTTTCTGAAGAACAAACGGATACCTTGGTGGGACAACGAACGTAGGGAAGCGGTGCAACGACGCAGAGACACGCTACGCGCATTTAGAAGTTGCCCCACGCTGGACAACTACCTGGCCCACTGCAGAGCACAGGCTATCGTCAAGAAGATAGTCAAAAGAAAGTAAAGAGATAAATGGAACGAGTTCTGCGAATCCTTCAACAAAGATACGCCCATACCTGAAATATGGCACAACTTGAGGAAATTAAAGCACTCAGCCTCCCCGGCAAATGGAACCTCTCCTATAACGAACGACATCCTGGAAAACATCCTCATCTCCTTAACCCCGGCTTGGGTGAAACCCAACCTTGATGAACCCAAGGCGCCTGAGCCGCACTTCCTGCTGCACCCATTCCAACTCAACGAACTCAACTCTGCTCTAAATCATGGATCTGACACAGCGCCAGGTCCGGACAACATCCATTACGCCATGCTGAGGAACCTGCCGGTCTCGGCAAAAACAAAGTTGTGCAGTATTCTGAACAGGATCTGGGCGAATAGAATTCAAATTAAGGAGATGAAAACAGCGCGGGTGGTTCCCGTCAGGAAGCCAGGGAAAGACGTCCGCAGGGTGGACTCCTACAGACCCATAAACTTACTGTCGTGTACCAACAAAATCCTGGAACGCATGATCAAACAGAGATTGGAATGGTGGCTAGAGCATCACTCGCTCCTCCCTGAAACACAGTACGGATTGAGAAGAGGTAAAGGCACGGAGGATATCTTAGCACACCTGACAACGAAAATCCACTCCTGCTTAACCAAAAACAAATTCATGATCGCCGCATACATCGATATAAACAGCGCATACGACCGTGTATCCCTTCCGATCCTAGCTAAGAAACTTCACCGACTAGGGATCCCACAAGTCTTTGTGAAAAATCTATTGGCACTGCTTTCAGACAGGTGGCTTGTAGTATCGCGGGGAGGTTCCCCTGTGGCATCCAGGAAAACAAATCGAGGCCTGCCTCAGGGCTCTGTTCTTGCGCCACTGCTATTTAACCTGTGCACTTGTGACCTCCACCATACTATGAGTGGCAGTATCACCATCCTCCAATTCGCCGACGATCTTTGTATATTCATAATAGGAGACTCATGGGAAGAATGCCTCCGGAAGCTGTCGTCGGAAATGGATAAATTCAAACAATGGCTGTTCAACAATGGCTTTGACAATATCACCTACGAAGTCGGTCGTATCCATATACACCCGTCATAGAATGCCCGCAAGGGTTCGATATAAAATTAGGACCCTTCACGTTCCCCGTAAAAAGCACGGTGAAATATTTGGGCGTATGGATCGACAACAAACTCAAATGGGGTACTCAAATAAAAAACATAATAAAGAAATGTGATATGGCCACCAATCTCATTCGAGCAATAGCCAGCATCAAGTGGGGTGGCCACCCCGCAATATTATTAAGGATATAAAAATCCTTGGTGCGCCCTCACTTCGACTATGCATGTATATGCTATGGGTCAGCATCCGAAACCCTACTCAAAGAGCTGGACAAAGCCCAATATAAGGCTCTCCGGGCATGTGTAGGCGCAATGAAATCGACGCCCACGAACGCGCTTTTAGTCGAGGCACTCGAACCCCCGCTAAACATCCGCAGGAGCCTTCTTAGCTCGAAATTCCTCCTCAAACACAGCCAATATGCTGGTAGTAGTCTGATGAATGCAATTCACGATCTCGCAATGCAATGCCTTACTGCCAACTACTGGGTAAAGAAAAAAACGCCTCCAGTTGCGGCGGAATATTTAGAATCCTACAAGATACGTACGAGCATTCGACAAAACACAAAAATATTGGAGCACCGTCACAAACTTGGAAGTGTTTATATATATGGACGCGGACGCGTCAGCCGGAAAGCCACAGAACAAATGTGTACCAATTTCTGCACAATCGTCCCCAAACGGAACACATATACACGGACGGATCTAAGCTCCCAGACGCGGCAGGATGTGCTTTCTTCACTCCAAAATTTGACGTAAAGGGACTATTCCAGCTTCCTGCGGAATGTTCCAACATGACTGCAGAAACTAAGGGGCATACTTGAAGCACTCAATTACGCTAAAAAACTCCTCAAGCACAGCCTTTGTAATCCTATCGGACTCTAGATCTGCCCTGATGTCACTAAACAACCACCACAGTAAATGGCACAATGATCAACGTGTGTACGACATCGTGAACGTAGTCCAAGAATTAAAACGCTCCAACAAATCAGTAGAATTCAAATGGGTCAAAGCTCACAGTAACCTTCGTGGAAACGAGATGGCGGACCGGTACGCAAAACAAGCCGCACGTAGCGGTATAACAGTCAGTAACAAGATTCCCTATCCTGACGCTGTATGTATCATCAAAAACATTGCACTATCCAAGTGGAATATGGAGTGGAAGAAATCTATCACGACCAGAGGTCACCATTATGGCCTCATACACCCGGTGATTCCAACCAAGCAGTGGTACGAGAAGTATAAATGCACTCGCAGGTTTAGCACATGCATCGCCAGACTCAAATTCAACCACGGATGCTTCAAACAACATCTCCACCGTATTCACGTCATGAACACGCCCAATTGTATATGTGGCGGAATTGAGGATACAAATCACCTCCTGTTCGGTTGCAGCAGGAAGAAGACTGAGTCAGACCTCCTTCTACGATTCCTCACGAAAGCAGGAATCCCGTTACCCCACATGCGCTGCCACACTCCTATCAACAGAGAACTACGCGATCTACAAGATTTTATATCAACATATGAAAGAATTGGTGTTACAATCTAATAGACACATTTATGTATCTGTATCATTATACAGGACAGGTCTCTGTACAATGTTAATGTTTATTGTGAGACATAAGCAAGGTTATAATATCAAGCGTGTTGTCCGGGTGATTACACTACACCCTAGGACAGCAATGCTCCTTCACTGATGTTATGTATGAATTAGAGCTAATTATAAGTTATGTATATTGTAAACAACCCCAGTTTGTATCATCATGGATAAGGCAAAGTTAGCCTATGCAGATGTCAAAGCTAACTGTAATATCTTTCCTCTTTACATGTCGAAACCACTTCCTATAAAATGTCTAGATTTAATTAGAGGATAATACTCTCACTGCAGCTGATCTTGTGTGATTATGTATATGGACTGTACCATAAAATTGTAGTATCCATGTAACCTGTACATGGCTGTATGGGTGCGCAGCCCAAATGCCATTAAAAAAAAAAAAAAGAAGAAGAAGTTGTGCATACTGTTGGCGCGTTAGTGGACGTGATCGACGCCAGACGATTCGTGAGCTCGCCTACGAAACCGGATTAGTGCATACCACTGTGTGTAGCATCCTGAAGGAACGCCTTGGGCATGCGAAGAATTGCCTCACGATGGGTTCCGCATGAATTGACGGAAATCAGAAATGGATGCGTTACGACGCTGCTCAGACGCACTTGGAGCGCTATGAGCGCGAAGGAGAGGCTTTCTTACTGCCGTATCGTAACACTGGATGAGACATGGGCCACATCGTACGAGCCAAAACTGAAACGCCAATCCAACGAATGGCGTCAGTATGGGTCGCCGCGAAAGTCGAAAGTGCGTCAGAGCCCCAGTATGGTGAAAGTTATGGTGACGCTCGTGTACGACTGTGATGGTGTTTATCCTAACGCACTAACGTTCTCCACAGGTCAGGACCGTCAATGCACAGTATTACTGTTTCGTTTTGGAGCATCACCTACGACCAGCGTTTGCGAAAGAAGCGGCAATACTTTCTGCGCAACCCCAACCATTTTGCACGATAATGCGCGGGCGCATACAGCGCAAGCTGTGGCTGCTCTGATCGGTGCGAAGGGACTGGGAAGTACTGTACCATCCACCGTACTCCCCGGACTTGAAGTCCTTGTGACTTTGATTTGATTCCGAAGATGAAGGAACCACTTCGTGGCATTCGCTTCAGAACTGTTCCAGAGATTCGACAGGTAGTAGAACCGCTCCATTCGCACTATAAACAGAACAGGCTCTGCTAACGGTATCTACCGCCTTCCACATCGCTGGCAACGGGTTCTACACAACGCTGGTGACTACTTTGAAGGACAGTAACAGGGTGCAAACATGTAACGCTTTTTGTATCGGTTGTGAATAAATAGTTGCCAGTATTTAAGGTTCCAACCCTCATATATGTGCATACTGCATATAGGGAACTCATGTTATAAAAATGCTGATACTTTATTTTATCAATTCAAAACAGGAATAATGTGTTCCTATTTTTTTTGCTTTTTAGTTTATTTATAGTATATATACATACTACAACAAAGAGAATGAAGGATGGTGGCTCAGGAAGATCTACACCTGAGAAAAATGTCTTTTTAATTGATTTTAGATCTTATAACGTATATGCTATTTAACTTTATCATTGAAATATACTGGTACGCTAAAAATAGTTTCATGTTAGAGAAAAATAAGTGCTTAAAAAATGGGACGCAAAACAAGTAATTCGAAAGGGCGTTTAAAAACAATTTTCCAGCTTAAATTCGAGTAAACATACTGGCCTTGTATAAACTAGGAGAAATAAATTGATGGCGCTTTTTTGTAATATATGCAATATGTGAAGTGAACTAACACTTAATGGTTTCTTGAGGTTATTACTCTGTACACAAAACAACTGGTAAACAATAAACAATGTGGTACAGTATCGGATGACCGTCGAGAAATTTAGCCTGGTCCTGATCCGGGGTAGAGAGACGGCTTCTACTTCTCGCGAACTTCCGGTGGTCTTCTGTAGTTGACGCTGGTTCCGCGGTCAGGCCGGAACTGCCGGTGGAGCTGTCTGCTACGCTTATATAGGCGGCCTGGCGCAGGAATTCCGTTGGTGGTAGTACGGCGACCTCTGTAAGAAAAGGTCCCACTTAGCCTCTAGATGATTCTATTTATTTTCCTGGTTTGTTTTGATGCCTCTGCGCCTGTTTGGAGTCGTATATGTATCCCGGCGTGCAGGCGCGTTGTGTGTGAGGTCTGCCTGGCAGGGACTTTACTGCAGACTGAACATACCTTCCTCCGGGGGGGGGGGGGAAGCGATGTCTGCGACGTCTGCGAGGTCGTCTGCCGCGGCGCCCTGGAGCAGACTATGAAGACTACCTCCGGGGGAGTACGGAGCTGTTCCCCTGGCGATGCGTGCCGACTGCGTCGTGGTGCAGGTTGTGATGGAGGTACCTGTGGAGCTAACGGCATCGGTTCGTCGGCGTCGATGGCCGGGGGCTGTACGGGGGGCGCTGAAAGATGGTCCCCGCAGGTGGTCGAGAGGCTGCG